>JAWWLV010000088.1:54376567-54399307 GCA_035041135.1 Platyrinchus mystaceus | reverse complement strand
AGCAACTCTCCCCTCCGCGTGGCTGGGACTGAATTCTGGTCGCCTGGCCAGGACGGAACATCCCGCTGCATGGAGTCTCCCCCTTCCCCATCCTTCAGCCGTCAGAAATGGCTCTGAACATGGATAAGGACCAGGAGCTGGTGCGCCCCCAAACCATGGGGGCTGAGATCCAGAATAGCTGTTAAAACTAGGGTCAGAATTAAGGTGGAGTAACAGAAAAATAGAGATTTTCAGTAGAATTGCCAAATAACTCAGATGTGCTCAATTTGAAGTCTCGCCTGCACATATTAAGCATTTAATATACAGTTACCAGAAAGCCTGTGGTGTGGAAAAACAGAAGTCTTCTTTCTCCTCTGCTGCCTCCAAAATTTACAACAAATTAGTGGGAACCTTCAGCAGAATGTAAGGCATAGTACTGTCTTCCAATTTTCATATTGGGTGATTTCTACTACCTCCTAGCTTAGGTTTTCAGAGACACACTCAGTGCCTGGGCAATTACCCTGCTGGCCAATGCTGTATACAATTAATATTTGTGATTAATTACACTACAACTAATGATAACAAACACCTACCCACCCCCTAAAGCTGCTACAAGTAATCTTATTCCTAAATTTACAGAAGTCCTTTGTTGAGTTTTGACTGTGGTGAAAGATGTGTCTGCCAACTGAGTTTGAAATTTATCATGTATCCTGAACCTGACATTTCCAAAAATCATCTCAAATTTAGGAATGTCCACTACCACATATCCATATTTTAAAAAGAATTAAGAAGTTACTGAGGTACAAAACAGTTGATTATGTAAACAGTTCAACTGAAATCATGCTAATATTTTTCCACAGGTGAGAACTGCCAGACAATTAATTTTCACTCACAAGCTGGCAACAAATTCATTGTCTAAATGCATGAAAGGGACTTTGCATTTCTTCTATCATTCAAAATTCAGAATAAAATCCTGAATGTTCCCTCATTTTTCACACTGTATTTATGAAAAATCAGACAAGGAAGGACTGGAATCAGTAAACTACACACAATTCAAGTAATGAGACAAGAGTCATAGCAGAAGATTTTTGAGAACTAAAAACAGAGGGGAGAGAAAAATTTGATCAGTGAGAGAAAAGTTGCAATGATAAATAGCTGAAACACAGAGTTAACTAGGTTCCTTTTGACTCTCCTAGAACAGCAGTCAATAAAAGGGCAGTACTGAAGATGTTTATTCAAACTGTTGCTTCAGTTTAACAACCATTTACTGTAAGCCATCAATAAGCTGAATTAATACAAGTCATGACTCACCAGTAAGGCAAGAGAACTCAGCTGAATTTATGACTGTAAATCCACACTACCTGTTTCCCTTTCAGTATGTGCTGCAGCTCAACAGGCTGTTTTCATATTACGCTATTGCCACCATCCTCTGCCACAGCTACAAAAACATTTTCTCACCTTGAAGTAAATGAGCAATTACCTCTATGACCAGTACATATTTACTGAAAGTTTGCTTCTCTTTATTGATTTCCTACCACTTAAGAAAATACCCTAGGTTTGACTTGGTATAAACAAAGTGAATTATCAAAACATATCATTACAAAAACAGCATCACCAAGCTTGTATATAATTTTGGTACGTGAATTGCAGTTATTCCTAATCAATGTATAGGGGATTTTTTAGGTAAGGAAATTATTGATGCACCAAGGATTTTTTCTTTTATAGCTATGGCTTTGGAACACTGGTTTCCCAAGTTCTTCAATTTATTTAAAGCCAAGAAGACAATTAAATACATATTGTCTTGAGGAAAAAAAAAAAGCAATAAAGAACATGACCATACTGAAAAAAGTAAATTCCAATTATCTCATCAATCTCAAAATGAAAAGATAGAAACATTACTTTGCAGTAAAGTCCTAGAGGATTTGTGGGATTGGATTCTATCCCATATTAAGGTACTTTTTTTTAAGGTAATTTTTTTAACAATAATCAATATGAAACTATAAAATCCTGCCTAATAAAATCTGATAAATATACAGAATTAAAAAGGTATAAAAAATTACTTATTTTCCTCCCTTTTCAAATAACTTACTGGCTTTTCAAAATTTCTACAGATTTCTTCATTATTTAAAGATTTTTTCTTTAAATTATAAAATTTCTAAGCACTATTGTGAAGAGGTTGGTTTTCTGAATTTCTAGATTGCACAGGAAGGACAGATGGTTATTTAGAAATAAATACTATTTCATGCACTCAGACTATGTACATGAAATAAGTATACTGGTATATAATTATGGTCCATATAACGACTTTTTATTCTTAATAAATGTAGATCTCTGAATTCAATTTACCATGGAAATACACTCAAAGATTACCTATCTACTAGGTTGTAGCTTCTCATACAGAACTCAAGGTGTAACATGGCATAACTGTTCAGTTGTGTTCTGTTCTATTCTATTTCATTCTATTTCATTCTATTCCATTTCTATTCACCATGAGTCAAATAACAATGAGACTATTTGCCTGAAATGCCAGCAGACTATGAAGGACATCTAACACAAAGGTTACAACTGGAAGCAGAATTTCATTTTATTTTTCTGACTCTTTTTCAGAGCTGATGTTCACAAGCATTAACACGTGGCACAGGTGTAGGCAGGAGCAGGCTGATGTGTTCTTCAGTCTACCTTGGAAAAGCATCCCTCGCAGTCTGGCAAAGGCAATTCATAGAGCTACAGTGTTTAAGAGGTATTTGGACAATTTATTTAATACTATGATTTAACTTTTGGTCAGCCCTGAAGTGGTCAAGCAATTGGACTGTTATAGGTCCCTTCCAGCTGTACTATTCTCTTCTCTTTAAGGGCAATGGCAGCAGTGAGTGAAGGGTGAGGGGGCCCTTATTGGCCACTAGAGAAGGACTATACTATGTCCCCCTTATGAGGTGGAAAAGCCTGAACTTTTTCCCTAGTTTTCCAAAAGTGTGCTCATGAAGATGAGACTCCACCTTTAATACAGGACTTTGTCCAGAAACGTAACTCTGCATAGGGATATACTGCATGTAAATGCCAAGACTCATTTTTACCTCACAAAAGCATTACTATGAAGAGTTAAACCTTCTTATTTCCTGACAGCACTGTTGACTTTTTGATATATGCAGTTTCTTATCAGAGAACACTAACCTTTGGGAGAGAGGAAATAAGAATTTACTCATAACAAGACTCCATTTGCCATGCTTAAAATAAAAAATACAAAATGCATGATCTTCATCCAAACTTTAGGGAAAGAGTAGAATAAATTGAACTGTGTCTGGAAGTAACTGCATCCTTAACATATTTTATTCCAGGCATTAAAGAAAACAAATACCAATGAGGCTCTTCAGATTCCAAATCAATGGCACAGAACCAAGACCTATAGTTTGAAATTTGCTTAATTTTTTTCTTTAATGAGAACCCCCCCCCCCCCGACTTCTCTAGTGAATAAGTTATCATGGACAAATGAATGAATCATGACTTACAGAAATGCAAGAAAATAATGCTGGGCAAAACCATCATGAATGTTCATTCAGTCAAAAGAAATATTAAAGGCAAGACTCCTGTGATCAGACTGAGGTTTTTGACTGTATTTACCTGAATGCTACGATCCTTACTTTGCAAAAAAACATACTATAACTTTACTTTCATGTTTTACTTTTTCAGCTTTTAATTGAGGGTTATTTTTTAAATCTCCATCCTCCTATTAACTGATTACAGACCACTGTATGGAAGATCCCTTTTGTGGGGTGTGAGGGCAGTTACTGGAAAACCTATTAGAAAAAGTTGTACTGCTCTTTTCCACAAGAGAAGGGACATACCTGACTTTAATAAACCTTCATCAAAATCTGTAAGATTTTATCATATTCAGTGATACATTATGTTTATTTAGGAGGGACAAATTTTACTTAATTCCACACACACAAAAAATTGACTTTTCAAACAAGCTAGCTGCCTACGTCCTTCTAAAGGAAATGCTGAATGATTAAAAAATATTCAAGTGTAATTGAAAACTGCCTGAGAATACAACTGAACAAGCTGGTGAGCCATATATTCATTCAAAATATACTTATCTGATTGATTAGATTTTTGTTGCCAGCTAACAAACAAACCTATAAAGAATACACACAGTTGTTGCAGTTCTCAAAGCTGTGGTGCTTAGGAATATCCACCAGTAACCTTATTAGAAGTGAAAAATAATGATTTTTTCATTTTGCTACCAATTGTAAGAAGTTGACAGGAAAAAAACAACCATATTGCATCAGATTAACAAAAAGATGAAGAATAAAAAGTAAACATATTTTCTTATTTTTTTAATACAAATTCATTTTATGTCAAATCTTTCTGAGATATTTCGTTTAGAACAATAAAGTATTTGGAAACATTTTCTTTTCTGTTTCAGCCTGAATCTTCTCATTTTAGAAATGTATTTCTTAATATATTACAAAAAACCCCTATTTTAGAAATATTTTAAAAATACAAGAGATAGTTATTTTAACATTTAAGTGGTACCTATTACCAAAAGAGACCCATATTTATTAGTGGTAACAATCAAAGGTAAGAAATAGATTGAAGCCCCTTCTCACTTATTTTTCATGCCAAAATATATGAACACATATGTAGGAACAATCACAGTCATGTCTTTCTGGTGAGAACGTAGAGGAAAACAATCTGTACTGAGAATGCTTTTTAAAAAGGCAGCATTTTTTGTCTTAGGTTGCAAAACTCTACTGTTTAATGACTACCATGACTTGAGAATATCTGGAGGATAAAAAGTATCCATTTTCATGACCTTTAGGAAAAACCCAAATCTCTTGCATGGCAAAAAGGTAGAAAAAAATATGCTAAGAAGGAAGCAAGCTTACCAATAGAGCCCATATTCAAACAGATCTTTAAAAGTTTGAAAAGAAAAAGTTCACAGCTCATTTCCCTCCCTCTTCATAGCTTAGATGTGGGTATTCAGCCTTGTGCCTTTAATGTCAGAAAGAGAATATCAGGCTATGTTTGCTACAGATGAGCTGTGAAGATGATCGCTAAAAATCAAACCCATAGGCCTAAGTAGGTATAAAAGTTCCCAGTACAGGAATAATGAAATTTAAGAGAAAAGGGAAAAAATTATTGGATGCTTAGCAGAACTATTAAGTATCCCATCCACTGACACAAGGAAAGTTTGTGTAGCTCACAGCAACCTCTGCTAAATGATTGTTTTAGTTCTTTGTTTTCCCCACATTAAAATCCCTGCATATTCAAAGCACTCTCATTCACAGCAAGTTAGTAAATTTGCTAGAAATATGATAACTTCTGATTTCACAAAATAAGCACTTCAAAATGATTCCTCCATTGTGCTAGTTAATATTTTTATGCAGTTCCACCACTTAGGTGGACAGAAAAGTCTGACCAGAAAACTTAGTGACACATTTATTGTAAGCAATAAAATATCATAAGAAAAAGTAGGAAATTTTATGCAGAATACTAGACTACATTAATATCTTCTCTATTTGGGTGTATATTCATACAGGGTACCAAAAGTGTAAGAGCAGAAACATGCATACATACATTTATATACACTGTATTTTATTTACCCCGGGGTGTTTCAATAGCAAACATGACATTTTAAGGGTCTTTAGCTCATACTTTTTTATGCTATATGTGGGAGAAATAAAATGTCCAGGGTATACTACTGAATCTGGCCAAGTGAAACTTGGTAAGGTTCGACAAAAGGGAAGTGTAATAATGGCTTTCTCATCTGCATTGAATAGTCACTTTGACATTTGGATACAGCAGATATTATACAGGACTGTACGGGGTTCTCTTTTAACTGTGCATGGATAGTTAGTTAGTGCCAAGAGCATGAAACCAAGCAAAAGAGATTCAGATAAGTACATTTGCTAGCAGTAAGTATAGCTGAGTGTGGAATGAACTGCCAAAGGAAACAATGTCTTAAGTCAAAGTCATTGCAGGCAGACAGGATTAACTACAACAACCAAAAGATCCGTTCAGCCCACAGGTTTTAGCACTTCAATACTTCCTCATCAGCTCTTGCAAACATTCACTTGGCTCACCCCTTAACTGCATTTCCAAACCTTATTTTTGTTCTTGTAACATGATTACATGACCAAAGTTTTTTTCACTTTACAATCTGTAGAGTAAATGCTCACCATACAAATATTCATTATTTCATGAATAACCACAGGACGGTTATTATTTTTCCTTCTTTCCCCCGCCCCTCAAAAAAATCACAAACAAAACCAAGCAAACAGACAAACAAACAAAACCTGTCACCCATCAATCGAAACAGTAACATTTGACATAGATCACTATAAGTAGTAGAGCCAATATCTGTAAAGAATATTTCTGCAAATGCAACTCAGGTGACATTTGTTCAGTCCCACTGCTTCCTAAGGATTAGCAAATAGAACTGGTCAGTGAACGGAAACAGCTCAGCTTGCAGCCATTATTCATGAAGCTTTATAATTGTTCCTGCCACTTATTTGCCTTGAGTATATTGAATATTTGCACGGCTTTCTGCCATCTCCAAGTGATTTTTTTCAAGTATTTCCTACACTTCAGAAGTGAGTCATCTGGAATTTGAAATTCTTACTGTCAGATGAGCAATTGCATCAAAAAAAATGCAGATGTATGGTTTAGATCCAGAAAATCATTGCAGTCATATAAAAAGCCTTCTGTGAATAAAGGTATCAGGGAGTGTTTACCCCTCAAAGGGTTTCAGGACCCAGAAGGCCTCATACAGTTATCTTGAAAAGCATAGCCAAAGCCTATGCTATAATATGCCTATTGCCTTTTTTTGTAGGCATTCATCTTCCAGAGGATGGAGATTAAGGGAACTATTCATATGGCTGTGATCCTGCAGGAGCTTATTATGATCTTCACAAATCAGTAGTAAAATGTACTGTATTGTACTTGTCATAGCCTCCAGATGCCATGTCTTTGCTGCCTGTCTCAAAAATTCATAACTGTGAACATGGTGGAAGATACATGTCATGTGTCATTGCTGTCTCCAAAAGAGCATGAATAAAATTTTGCCGTCAATTTTCACTTAACTGATTTCAGTGGATATTTTGCCTTTGGTTATACTTTCTTGTGATTTGCTTTTTGATACATGATGTCACTGAAAGTGTAAAGACACTTTTCCCCTTTGTGAAGTATGAAATAGATAATTTTAAAGTAAAGGCTAAAAGTCCCATTGACTAAACAGTGTTGTTTATGTTGTAGTCTATTTGTTGTGATTTTTAAAGCTTACTTTGCAACTCCTCCATTAACATAGCTATTAAGCAAATTCTTTACCCAATTTCATTATCTCTTTAAATAAGACATAGTCAGTTTTGCCCTATAGAGAATGAAAATATTTTCTAAATACGATGTCATCATTTATTCACAGAAAAATATGAATTTCATTCTGTATCATTTTGTAGAATGAGGGCTTAATTCTTTTTTGGTAACTTCTATGAACTCTTCTGTTAGAAGAGAACCCCACAGATCTCATCTACACAAAATACATAGATGAAGTTTCAAATACAGAACAGATTTTAAATTTTAAGCAAAACAAAACTAAAAAAAAAAGATTTGGTAATGCTATTAAATTCTCCAGGGAATAGATGTGAGCTCTAGTGTCTCTCTGGAAAACATACCTCTTTAACTTAATTTGCTGGGCAAGAAAAGACATGAATTTCACCTTTTGCACAAAAACTTAAATGTATATCTTACATGTATATTCAAACAAAATGGGAACCAGAAATTATGGCAGTTAATGACCTGACCTTTGAATAAGCAGTTCAATATGAGGATGTATTTTTCTTAATAGCCTGATGCTAATGACCAGGTTGCAGCAATATGCCAGAAAAGAGCTTTTATAGTCACTAAGTGTATGGCTTCCCAATTAAATCTTGCTTGCAATGTGAGAAAATATCTGATTTTTGTATCTGAAAAATATCTAAAAAGTGAATATATTAATTATGAATCTATTAATTTAAAGGAAAACTATATTTGCAATATATTGGACAGATTTTTTTATTTAGGTAGTAGTTCCAAAATTTGGTGCAGATTTGACTAGAAGCCTGTCTTTTAATTAGGCTTTTAAATTTGGTGATTACCTAAATGGCTAGCTCCTTAAATGGCAACAGAATTAATCTGCAAATCACACTGTTTAATGACAGTGCTTATATTTATATGCAAATATATGCACTTCTAATCATAAGGTTAAAAACTTGGCCTCTGCCAAAGGACACATCTACATGGAAAGCACACCTGGCTCCAAATAACTCATTTGAGGACAAGATGGGAATTTGTACACAGTACTTCCTTGTTCCAGTAGACCTACCAAAGGGCTGCCTTCATATCTTTTTACAGGGTGATTTTTTAGTTTTAATTCTGAACTGCTCTGCTGCTCTCTGCTGATACCATTTTGGGAGCAGCCGAATTCTGCGTTTTAGGACCACAGAGCATTTTAGGAGGGTTGCTAAAGGAAAATTCCTTATACACATAAAACTCTAGTATATTATAATTAATTTTATATTAAAAAATCACCAACAATTATTGAAAATCCTTCTAATACAAACAAACCAGCCATACTTGTTCAGCAAAATTACAAAATTACATTGAGTCAACTAGCTCTTCTGAGAATACACATTTTATCAGTACTTTTATAGTTCCGTACATTGTGTCCTTGGCAGATGCTTTTTATTCTTCTCTAAAAGTTCATCAAGCAAAAAACTTATCATCAAAGAACTAAAATAGTTTTGTCATCAAGCTGTGTTTTACTTTTTCTCACATTTACTTCTAGCTTCTAAAAGCATCCTGTTATGTACCTACAGTATTTTGTCTATCCATTTCATTTAAAAAAATAACATGATATTTAGTATTTGATTCTCATACTGTTTTTCTGTTAGAGTTATATTTGAAAGTAAACTAGATGCTGGGTTTATTTTATCAAGCACCTGAATTTGCATTTGATGTACAAGGAGGTATACTTAAAAATAAACATTTATTATGCTGGAAAATTAACCATGCTATAGTGTTTGGTATCCTTAAAACAGCACATAGAACATTTTAGCAGTATGATAGTAAACACCTGTTTATTAAGAGCTGTGTACTGAATAATCAGTTCTACTTCAAACTTCAGAAACTTCAGTTTCTCTTTGAGTAAGAGTTAACTTTAGAGTAACCCACAGTGTTGTAGAATCATAGATTTATAGGATAGTATGGGTTGGAAGGGACCTTTAAAGGCCATCTAGTCCAATCCCTCTGCAATGAGCAGGAACATCTTCAGCTAGATTGGGTTGCTTAGAGCTCCATCCAACCTGACCTTGAATGTTTGCAGGGATGGAGCATCAACCAGCCATCTCTGGGCAACTTGTTCCACTGTTTTACTACCCTCATTGTAAAAAATGTCCTTCTTATCTAATCTAAACTCTATTAGTTTAAAACAACTGTCCTTTTTCTTACTGCAACAGGTCCTCCTCTTGTTGTTTTAAAAATATGTTCATCCATGCATGCCCTCAGCACAGCAGCACCAACATCACAAAGTTTTATTTGATTTCTCAACTAAGGTCCTGCAGCTGCTGTGAAACTCTCTATGGTTTAATATACACTTTTATAACAGGGCTTTAATTTATTATATGAAAATAAGAAAAAATAAACCCAAAATGGTTCTTGTTGAATGAAAGGACACAGTCTTTTGACTATGTAATCAAATCAAAGCAACAAGTGAAATCAGTTTTTCTTTTTTTGTTAGAATATCAAAGGACTCCCATATGTCTTGGTAACCCAATGAACTCAATGGATGAGCCTTCTAGATGTGTGTTCCTCACTTTATGCTAATGCCTGGTTATTAAAAGAGAAATTTCAAATAGCATTTTCCAGCTAAAATACCAGTAAAGCCAGGATAAAAATAGATACTTAGAAATAGAACATTATGTACTCCATATTCTGCAGGTTTGCGGATTTTCTTTAAGCATTGACTAGCTTTAACTGAAGGAAGGGCATTTAAAAACTACCCTTGCTTTTCTTAAAACATTGTCAGTTCTGTTCTTAACTACAGAAGCATTTGTACCATCGCTTATCCAGATTTCAAATGAAATTCTAAAGTCACGTTCAAATACTCAAGGAAATACCTCTGAAAAACATAGCACATATTTAGACAATCTGAGCAACTCTGATAGAATTCTTATTTATCACTTTAATTTTATCTCTAGCACCAGGCAATAAATGATGTCTTGTTTTCATTTTTCCCCTCAGGACCCAACATGACATTTGTTTGAATACTATATTTTCCTTAACTGCTCCATTCAAGCTTTTACAATAGTCAAAGCCTTCTGCTAAAGAAATCATGAAGATAAAAAGAAGAAACTTCAAAGCACTATCATGAATTCCAAGGTTGCATCTTCCAGAGAAGAACAAACTAGCAACTCAGACTTAAGGTTCGAACAAATATTTCATGAAGCCTTGGGTAATACAACCAGTAATCGCATTTTAACCTGTCTAAGCTAAAAGTATTTGAGATTCAGCTTTAATCTGAGATTCAAAACCAGTTTTTATTTAGAGGGAAAAAAGTGGGTTATCATAGAAAAACTTACAATAGGAGCAGCCGTAGACTTCAATTCTTAACCCAATTTGTCCCTCTCCATTCCAGTCCAAAGGAACTATCCTCACATAGCGAGCAATAATGGGATGTTGTAAATCGTGCCGGACCACACTGTCAGAGTTTGTGTTCCCAGGAAATGCCTAAGGGAAAGAAGAAAAAAAAGAGGGAATTATTGTATTAAATCTATCTCACATGCTGTAAAGATTTTTTTCTGCAGGAAAACGTTAGGTAGTGAAGTGCTCTGTAAGTCTAGGATACATTGAAGTTTGTTTTAAATGTTTCTTGGATAGTGAACAAATGAACAGTTGATTTACCAAGTTGCACAAGAGTACTAAAACAGTAGCATTGAGACTTCATCCACCACAGATATGCTGAAATCATGGAATACCTGCTGCTACATAAGAGGGTAATCCATTTTGCATTACTAATCTTTTACTCAGTTATTAGCATGTTAATAAAAGTGTCCAGCCGGAGTGGTTGGTCTCGGGAAGAAGCTACCCACCCTCCACCGGTAAGATTATACACACCAGTCATCCTTCTGTAAATATGAACATTGAAATAACTTGCTTACTACTGAAACTTCTCAAATTTCTTAGAACTTAAAAATCCTCCTTTACTTTTGATGCATTGCTTGCTGAAAAGTGAGTGTCTGGTTTCTTTCCTAATCATAGCTGTCTCCCACTGCACATTTTTGGTTAATAAAACTGTGAAGGTCAGGAAAGGACACAAGAGCATTCAAGGGAGTTTGAAAATAAATTAATTAATATTTAGGTCTCAATTTGTAGTTCTGTACCTATTGTTAAAATATTTCATAGCATGAAGCTGAAAAATAAAATATACTTATTAGTTAATAAAATAGAATATATCCTTTTTGGCATTGTCCATTTATAATCCATTCATGTAGTGATGGCAAATGTTAATCTCAACATTTTCAGGGGAAATTTCACAGCTCTTCGTAGCTAACTTTTAATAGAAATAAATTTCTTTTAACAATGAATGGAGTAGTTATAAAGAACACAGGAAAGGTGACACATTACTAGAGAGCCTATGAAAACAAGAATTTTTGTGCATCTTCATTACTGAGGTATTTTTGCTACAGAGAAAAAACATTCAGTAGTAGTATCTACACAGTTTATATCTGAATAAATATATATAAAATCCTATAATAAATACCTATAGTAGAACAAAAAACTCCAAATAATAAGGAATACTATTGCAAACTATAGTCATCAAAATATTGAAAGAGAGAAAATTTAAGTCGGTCCTTTGCATACAGTTATAGCAATGGCTAATTACATGCCCAGATACTACTTATTCCAAAAATATATCTTAGAAGATAATTATTTTGTACCATGCACAGTAGATCTAGGTAGATTTAAAGAAGATGCACAGGATCTCTTCCGTGGTGGACCCAAAAAATTATAACATATACTAACAGTTACATTCACCTTAATTTTTCTTTGCTGCAGCTATTGATGCACTGAATGATGATGATGGCACTCCTCAGATGAGTTTGTAAGAAAGAGATGTTAATTAGTGTCTATGAAACATATATTCAAGTGGTATAGGAAATGAACAGATTTGTCTTCTGAGAAGACAATAAACAAGAAAGGAAAGCATACACTGAACAAGGACAAAAAATCCTATTGAGAAGACATCTGTTTTCTTAGTCTTGTTCTAGGAATCACTGAAGTTCATGGAGGGAATAAAAAATTTGATTCCTTTAAAAATACATATTTTAGTGAGCATGCAAGGTAGTGCTCCATATTCCAAGAGCAAATTGCGTTTGGGCATGTCTTAATTTTGTGTTGCTTGGCATAATTTTATTAAAACTCTGTTGATGTAGAGGTTTACTGATGGTTTTGGTTTAGGCCTTGTTTTGTTGGTTTTTTTTCTAATTAGAAATATTAGAGTCAAAGGAAGCTGAATGTAGGAGGACATGATATTTTCTATATAATTTAATTAAATTATTGATGAAAAATGATTCTTAAAATCAAAAATATATTCTGTAGCTCACCAAACTTGCACCCTGACTTGTGCTTTCCTGGTCCTTTGTCAGAAAAACTTAAAGCTAAAACCAGCAGGTATCTGGTATTTTTAGGGTTCCTATTGGTACATTATCTAGTGACCTCTGCTGAATGCATAAACATAGCTGATAGAAAATAAGGCAGCATCCCATTAATTTCCCAGATTAGTAAAATGCATTCCATTTAGTCTCCAGCAGAACAATACATTTTAAACACAGCCTTCACTTAAATAGATGGGGTACAATAATACACGCTTGTGGATAATGCAAATATCAGGGCCAAATCCATCATTACAAGGCTGAAAAATCAATTTACAGAAGCTTGGGAATCATGCACTACTGTTGCAAAATTTCCTTTTCTGGCCAAAAACATCTATGCTTCTACCTTTATTTTGACTATGCAAAGTCTATGTTCCATGGTACTATAGCTCTATAAATGGCAGAAACAGTATTTGCATGTAAATTAATAGAAGCACCATAATATAAAATATGGAAACAGGCAGGTAGAATATGTCCGTGGCAAACTTAACTAGGTTTTTCTTAAGGACTCCAAGGTGAGTTGAGCATGAAGCCAACTAAACCCTAAAAACTTTATTTTATAGAAAATCCCCCAAATTCCAAAACACTTTTCCAAAAACTAGAAGGACCACAAACTTGAGAAATTGACAGCTTTAGTTATGGCTGTCAGCCCTCTGCCTGCACAGCAAAGAAAATCTAGAAACTTTCTTCACTTGAGTTGTCAAGACTCTGTACCATCAAGGAGAGGAGCAGGGCAGGCTGAGTACTGGAAGCTCTTGGCCAGCAGTGCAGTGGAATAGTGTTTGACATAGCAGAGCAGTTCAAATCCAGGGCCCTGGAAAAATTCACAACACGTACTGGTTCTGCACAAGCTGACTGAAATCCACAGCAGATTTCAGAGAAGATAAGATGTTTAAAAAAATGTGTTCCTATTTTACCACATGGACATTTAAAAAGCCCCAAAAATGAACTTCGTAAGTACCTTCCTGCTGGTGAAATATTGCTCTATACCTATGAAAATCCAGCCCAAATGTATCATACAAACTCAAACAGTGGGTATAAAAACACTGGGTAAAGGAAAGTGTTATGAGATTAACTTCAAGGAGAAGGGGGGAAAAAAGAGATAAAGCCAACATGTGGTAAGAAAACTGGTTGCAGAAGGAAAGAATAATAGCAAATAAAGAGAAAAAATTTAATGCATCAGAAAGGAACAGATTTGGGTTGGTTCCATTTTAACTCAGTTTTATCATGTTCCTGTACTTTCATATGGTAGCAGTGTGGCGTAAGAATAGGTGATAGGAAGCAGTAGTCTTTTGCTTGTAGAAACATTTCTTCATTCCCTCCATTGAACAGCACAATCAGTAACACTACAGCTTGTATACTCTACTCTTTCCCTAAAACCAAACATGTTGAAAGCAAAAAAATCTTTCTACAGTATTCTTCATAATCATCTCACAAAGAAACACATCTGAACAGAAAAACAGTGTCTGAAAGCACTTAAAAAGTATAGTGGGTATTTCCCTTATCCCAAATGATGAAATCCTCAAATGATGCACCTTCATCAGGTGCTGAATCTCATCTTTGAGAATCATGGTTATAAAATGACCAGAATTCCTAAGAGCTCAAGATTACCAAGTGGATCAACTAAACATTATAATACCGATGACGGTGTGCTCACATGAACTAACAGCAAATTCCCAAAGTCAGTATTTATCCATATACTTCCCTCAGCCATATATCTCTGTTTTATATAAATAAAAAACCAACACTACGTGTGTAGTACCAAAAATTTCTGGAAAATTACTCACATGCTTAGAGTAAGGAACATCTACTAAAAGGGTTTTACTATAACTGAATACATTTTTCAAAATTTATATTTTCTATGTTCAAAACATTTCCTAGCATTTTTTAAGCAAACCCATCATTTTGTTCACATGACACCCTCATATTCTGTGTTGATTCCTAAGGAGTTTACTTTCCGGTCCAAATTCTGGTTTTGTATGCTGAAAACATATTTTAACCCTGTATTCATCATAATTTAATGTATAATGTAATGCAATTATCACTACATGCAAAGAATAATGCCAAAAGCTGTATTTGTTGCCTTTTACCCTTTCACATCTCCAAGCAAAACTAAATGATTCAACAACATAACATTATTGATCTTTGTAAGAAAATATGCTAACATTTTATAGCCTGCTTAACTATTGCAGTACTTAAAAAGAACTTGATTTCATCTACAGAGACATTTATTTTTTATTATTTTAACAGGAACCTCAAGAAACCTGTAAGTTTCAAGACTTTTTTATTTCTACTTCTGTTCACAGGTAACTCATAAATTTCAGTTTTGTACAATGGTTTGGAATTGGAAGAATCATAGAGCAAGATAGGATACCTTGGGCATAATTTCAAATACCTGAAAGAAAAATTACAAATATGAGCTTTGTTATCAAATCTGTCACTGAGTTTTAACTTGGTGTATTGATGTTTGCCGTTTTTCTTTTTAAAAAGAAACAAATACAACTCATATACACAAACAAACAAAATCCAAAAATACAAAACCCAAAACCCCCCACACCATCACAGCTACTGCTTCCAGGACGTGACTCAGTAACTGGCTGCAAGCAAAACATTCTTTTCTCTTCCTACACTGTTGTAAGATATTATCTTAGTTTAATATATTTAAGTAATGAAGCCTAAAGCCAAAATCCATAACAAGCAAAGAACTACCTCTTCATCTTGCTTGTAAACCCCAAACCCAAGAATCATTTGCTTTTCTCATACTTCTACATATTAATTGCTCATACTTTATTTAGGCATAATATTTATGCAAATATTACCAAGTTATCTGTGAATTTTCCTAGGGAAACTGATGGCTTTCCAGGACAGGACAGCAATCCTTTTTTACTTTATATTACTGGAATATTTGCAGGAGGACATCTGAGACTGCACATATGTATAGACTGGAGATTTTTGTTTGTTTGTTTTCCCCAGAAATCCACTTAATAACCCCATTCCCCTAACCTTTACTCATGAACAAGAGGACACAGACATATGGATAGTGTTAAATTTTACTTTATGGGACATCACAGCAAAGTCACCAACAGTGTTACACTTCTCTACATCCTGAACTTGAGCACAGTATTCCAGAGATGTGCCAAATATCTCACCAACAAATATATTCCCTTTTGGTGCAGGTACCAAACATAACATGAAAAAATTCTACTACAGATATTCACAAAGCTAAGGGATTATTTTCAGGTCTGAATCATGAACGAGAAATTTCAACCCCTATGCTGAACCATGTAGGTTTTGTTCAGCATTACATATAATGCTGAAAATCTAAAATTTTTTAGAACCTAAGCTGTACACCAAAAATATTAAAATATCATTAGGGTTGTAAAGTCAACACTGCTAGTAGAAATAATGTTTCCTGCAGAGTCTTAATGAATTCCTGAATATCATTATGATATTCATTTATTTCCATAATTACCTGCTATTTATTCTCCAGAGATTCATTCAATACCTAGAGAGAAAATTGTGATTATTCATCCTGATACACTGAATGACTGAGGTTGCAGTACCTTGAGGCTCTAGGGTGTTGTTTTTTTCTTAATTTTTAACCATATCTAATTTTAAGAAGAAATAAGATGAGTTTGATTTGGAAAATTTGCTGATGAAAGCCTATCCTAGTCTTTGTCAATCTGTTACCAAGATTTAAGATCCAATATTAACACTTTGATTTTAATTGAGAAAATACAACCTTCTAGACATTGAATGAACTTACACCTTTGTTGTCAAGATCAACTGATTGCATCATTAGTAAAAATTTTTTAACACATTGGGGAGTAATAACTATCTTGCTTGTAGTCTTAAATAAATTAGATTTTAACTCTTAGACATTGCAGGACTCATTCTGTTGGATCCCAAAAATATGATATCTGCAGAAAAGGATTTGAGTGGACTTTGCAGAAAGCCTTGGGCTAGGAGAGTTGGGGAAAAAACCTGCGCTTGAGAAGCAAATGAGATATCATCAGATTTTGATTGCCCTGCCTCAGCCCAGAGGGTCCACACTTGGATTTCATCAAACCTCTGCAGAAATCCTATTATACCTTATCTTTCCCTTTGTGTTCCCTGAATCCCTGCATCCTGTAGAACCAAATATTTGTACCCCCCTCTAGAATCCCCTAAGATAAAGTAAGTTTTCCCCCCATGAGGTAATTGCTAAGACCCCAAATTTGTTAACCTGGGTTTTCCCCTTATGTCAACCCCTAAAACCCCTTATTTTTAATAAATTGGAATAATTCCAACCCCCTGTTGAATATGCAAACCCTTTAAAAATGAACTTGTAAGTCCAATAAAGAGTTCCAGTTTCTTGCCTCCCTTGAGATCGTCTTAGATTCATTGGCCTCCGCATCATTCAACCTTTTAGATAGCTCATTTATTTGCATGAGAAAATGAAATATGTCTAGTGTCCAAGCCTGTGGCAGAGGGATAACATATAAGGTGAAGGTAACTTATAGGGTGTGCTTTGTAGCATAGGTGCTGGATTTTCTCTGTAACACTTCCCATGTGATGCTAGACAAGTAAGTTGCAAACAAGTTTTGAGGGGCACTTAGTATAGTTTCTGTGGACACAGAATGATTAGGTAGCTTTGATTTAATCTTTCACTGTCTCAGTTCCACATATAAAATATGGAGTAAAAATTAATTTATGGGGTTGAAAAATAAAATAGTACTTATTAAGCACTTAGTCAAGTATTCACATGGGTGCCTAAATTAGAAATCTGAGCCTTTTGTGGTCAGTCAAGCAAAGTGGGAGATAGAAACTAAATTAAAAGCTTGCCACTCTTCAGTGGCTGCACAGTAAAATATAAATTTTTATGCGTACAATGTAAATGTATTCTACAAAATAGAGAATATGATCAACAATTTAGTTTCAAAAGTTGTTCAGTGACTGATTCATGTTAAAAGCAAAAGAATACAAAAAATCAGTGTGAAATGGCTACACAGACAGAATAAAACCTGCTTTTCTCCATGGGAGTTGTGAGATTTTATTCATTATTACAGAAAAAAACTATTTTTGCTACATCTTCTGTAGAATGAAAGGAAGATGGGAAGAATGTGTTTCCAAAATAACTAAGCACAATTGCAGTCATGGCTGAAATAATAACAGCAACAGCTCTCTGATCACTGGCTGCTGGGCTACAGAGCTCAACAGTAACAGTTCTCACCTGGAGGAGGGCAAACACAGAGGAACCCAGAGTGGTCTTTGGTTTCTTTTCCTCTCTAATACTGATTTACTTAGAAATTTTTTTGCACTTTGATGCTTTTAGAATAGCTTTCTAGTAATTTTCAGAATAGTATTTACTCCTTAGGCACCACTCTTGACTCAAAGTTTCTTGTATTTCTTCTACACAGCTCCACTACTCTACTGGGTTACTTTGCAACCAAAACAGTTGAGGCTGTTACTAGAGAGTGCACTTATGAGAGGCAATTACAAATTCAGAAATGTCATTCCACATCCTCTACACTTAGTGCATTGGATTATAAGTCTCAAACTCCCTGCAGGAAAAAGTACAAAGGCGAAACCTATTTTAAATACACTTGAGTTGTCTATACTCAGTAAGGGCATAGCAACTAACTAAATAAAGCTTTTGAGCTCTTATTGGTTACATATTAGTCTAAACAATATTCTTGGGCCATGATAGAAAATATTGATTTGTGTCTTTAATTTATAACTATAAATCAAAATTGCTGTTTTCATATCCTTTTGAGTCATGACTAAATCAGGATAGTCAATTTTCAAGTTAAAATTTCTCAGTTATAAGTAGTTTTCATTCCTATGTGAAATCACAGAAAGATCCAGAGACTGCCGTTTACATCATTGCAATTCTGCCTAGACTATTAGCATGCACAAAATAACTGTGAACCAAAACATGTGTCATATCTGAAATAGTTACTTACAAGGATATAATTGTAAATCAAGCTGTGTAAAATAATGTCTGGTATTGTGTATTAATTGCTTCAAGTATGAAGTTAATACTACATATTGAGATAAAATATACAAACTTTGAAGACAAAAATTAAATAGGTGCTTTTCTAGTATACTTTCAGTATCTGTTTAATGCTGGGATTATAGTTAATTGCAAACAGTACTTGTGTTCTCCACAATTCAGATAAGCTTCCCAATAATGTGAAAAAAGACTGGATAATAAAAAAAATAAGTTGTCTTTAAGACCTGTCTCAGCTCTCCTTAAGTCACACTAAAACATTACAAAATTAATTTAAAATTATAGAAACAAGGAGTAGGCATTTAAAATAATTTTGAATCTTTTTTTTGCAATCTAACACTAAAACATCTCAGTTACTGGCTGGAGGTGCAGTACTTTCTGAACATGTCAAGAGGAAAAAAATAAAAGTAACTTATCAAAAATACTTCACATACACAAAAACCAAGAACTCTAAAGACTGATGCAGTTACCAAAATTAACTATGATACAGGAACTCATTAACCATTTCTCTTTCCTTTTCTCCTGTTCACCCCAGGCAGAACCCATACTCTGAAAATCACTACCTTAAGTCAAGATCTTCTTGACGAAGGTTCACAGGTTTAGAACCTTTTGATCTGTGACCCAGGATATGAGCAAAAAAACCTCTAATCAAGATATAAATATGGGAAACATCAATTAAAAAGATGTGGATCATTTCTAAAACTCAGTATAAGGCTAAAAGGCTCAAAATGCAGAGAATCATAAGCAAAATTTCATGCAAGCAATCACTAACTTCCTGTTTCAGGAAGAATACTCGAAGTACGACTCTTCAGAATAATCCTTTCACACTGTTCAGAGAAACATTACTAAGAAATCCCCAAAGGCAGAGTTACAGTATGTAACAGCCTTCAAACATGCCTGCTTGCCCTTTGACTTGCATTCTATAGCTGCTCATCTTTCTAGAGAAATAAGGACAGTTTTTACCACTTAGCCTTTTGAAATGATAGCAAAAAGACACAAGAATATTTTACAAAAGAATGTGTAAAGAAATATCTGGTGTTTTTAATTCTTTTTTTTTTCCTGCTAAGATGAGAATGACAGAAAGAATGCAGATTACTTGTGTTTCTGTTGAAGTAGATTCTCAGCTTTCATGCCAAAAATGCCTGGTATCCATACTAGAAATTCAGACTAAGTAAGCTTTGGTTGGAAACCTCTGTGAATTTAGTAGACCATTAGATATCTTAATTAAAACAGAAAATAATAGAAAAAGAAATACTGAAGGTCCTATTTTTGTTTAAAAGTTTTAATCTGATTTCATCCCATTACCTCTTTTGCAACTGTATGCTTTAGAAGTTATAATTGTTACCTTTGACAGAGATAACATGCACCTCTAATCTCCCTATGATACTGTTTTGTTCAGGTTCACATCAACTACTACTCTGGAAGTGACTGTATAGCCATCTTTTAGCTGAAATGCTCTCAAATAGCTGTTAGCATCTGAAATAGGAGGACTTAAATAAATCAAAAACCTTGCTTAATAATCATCAAAGGTGAATCTAGTTTGACAAAAATAACTGGAAGAGGGAAGGATTTTAAAATTTTAGTCACCTGTCCACTTTGTTTCTTTATAATTCATTAAATGAATAATATGGTGATGTAAAGGCTCAATTTTCTCCTAATAGAATCTGCCTAAATTTGTTCAGTCTTAGGTGATTGAACATTTAGAGTCAACTGTTCACTTGTCATGTGCTGTTGGAATATGGGCCTGCAATTATGGAGTAAGGCCTACCTAGGGCCTAACTTAGAATAGCAACAGGAGGCAAATTCCTCAATAGTGTTTATGCAAGATAAGGAAACATAGTAGATTAGAACCTAGGAATAACCAATTAAGAGTGGCACGTGAACAGCTGCATTGTCCAATTATAACCTGCATGATCAGAGCATGGAACCAATTATATTGTTACATGTACACTGACCATCGCGTGTGCAGCCTTGCTAACTTGATATAAGCAGGGTGTATAGACAATAAAGTTGGCATCGCTTCAGTAAACTCTGTGAGTTCGTCTGGTGATTGTCCCACAAGCTCGCTCTCGATATCCATGTAGATGCACACACCAAACAGGAAACTGAGATGGCCAGGTGGAACGCTCACGTCGACCACTTAGCCAAAGTACAAGCGACAGCCATAACCAGTCCTGAAGACTATGCCCTAGCCATATGGGCACATGACAAGTCTGGTCATGCCGGGCGTGACGCCACACTTGCTTGGGCCAAGGCCCGGGGAGTTTTAATACCCCATGCGTTAATACAACAAGTCCTCAGTGAGTGTACCGTTTGCCAATTTCTTAGGAAACGTAAAGTACTTTCACAACCACTAGGGCACCTCAAGCGAGGATCCCGCAGTGGGGAGATATGGCAAATTGACTTTATCGGCCCTTTACCTGAATATTGCAGACAGCGATATATCTGCATAGCTGCAGATATCTATTCCAGCCTTGTAGTAGCCATAACCAGCCGATATGCCAATAGCCATACTACCATAAAGTGCATGAGCACTATCGAACTCTACTATGGAACCCCTATAGAAATGCAATCTTGACAATGGGAGGCATTTCAAAAACCAAGCTGTCGTCAAATGGGCAGAGGAGCGTGGAATGACGTGGACCTGGCATTTGCCATATCATCCACAGGGAGCCGGCCTAGTAGAACGTATGAATGGCCTCCTGAAAGTCCAACTTCGTAGACTAGGGGATGGGTCCTATAAGAAGTGGGTGGATAACCTTGATGAGGCTGTTCGCGTGCTAAATAACTGCATGTTATCACATACACTGACTCCGCTAATTTTAATGAAAAATGACCAAGAAAAGGTGACACGGGTAGCACGAGATTCTATTTCTGTCATCAATGGCACAATCTTTACAGTCAAGTCCATAAAAGGGGGCTATGTGCTGACAAATACACAAGCCCAAGTATTAGAGGCAAACCAAGATCAGTGGATTAGGACTGATGTTACATTGTCTTATACAAGCCACAAAGAGGATATCCTCCACTACATGGTATTGCGACCGCAACTGTCTAGTCTCGGCATAACCCTGCTTAATCCCGTGCAGGGGGACATAACAAAACCCCTGTTACTAGGGCTAAAAAATACCACAGTGTTCAGTTACAATTCCCCCGATGGAATGGGTTGACGTCTACCATGTCTACAGTCTGCCTGCAACTCCCATAGTCCAAAAATGGTTTGCGAGTGGTCGGGTATGGTATCAGGCCCCTGGGGACGAAAGCCCGGTTGCCGCAGAGATAGTGGCAGCTGATGACTCTTAGGCGGTGACTATTGCCATTGAGGGTCAGACCGAATTAAAATGGGTCCCTACCCAACATTTAAGATGACGGGAGTAGACCCCATAAGGGACAACTATTAGGCCATGATGGAGTGCCTCTGTTCCCTCCTCTTTCCTCCTCATACAGGTGTCCATGAATGGCCCTGTGGTCACCGACATGCCAACGTTGGCCCTTTCCATATGAGACATGTTTTTGACTACTAACAATAAAAAAATCGTTTTTGTTTCCTTGCTCAGTAGGTCCTCTCGCCTTGCTGGGACCAGCGACTCTGCAAATTCATGGCTAAAGAAGACTGCTACCTCATGAATGTATGCACCAACCATAAGCCTTAGGAAGACGAGGACAAATGGGGGGAGAGCTGTGGGTTTTTTTTTTTGTTGTTATTGTCTGCCTGTCTACAACACGTATTGGTTCATGTATTGTAATGTCGATAGTGTGACACCGGGTGTCCAACCTTGACTGAAATGTCTTTCAGTTCTCTTTTTAATGATTGTCACCATTTGAATCACGGAGTCAAACGATCTAATGTCTCACCAGGCTGATTAAAAAAGGCACGGACGCGTCCGGTTGGTATGGCTGTACCTGACGAACTGCTATTTTCTGAGCCTCCCTATGGGCCCTGGATCGCATTAGTCTCACAATAAATCAAGACATTCAGCTGGTGCCTTGCTCTTGTCCAACATGGATAAAAGTGGCCAGTCTTCGCGAACGAAGATCTGGGAAAGGTCTTTTTACCTTTCAAGCCTGCGCAATGGATTTTTT
>JAWWLV010000088.1:54356915-54376467 GCA_035041135.1 Platyrinchus mystaceus | reverse complement strand
CGCGTGTGCAGCCTTGCTAACTTGATATAAGCAGGGTGTATAGACAATAAAGTTGGCATCGCTTCAGTAAACTCCGTTAGTTCGTCTGGTGATTGTCCCACAAGCTCGCTCTCGATAATGTGCAAGTCGGGTTTTTCCTTACACAGCAAGGGCAATTTTATCTGACTCAGATATTTCTGGTTTATTTATCTTTGGCAGCCAGAATACATGCTTCCCTGGCCAAGGAGGCAGCAATATTTTGAGTTTAGCGTGACTTCATTGCAGTATCTTGAGTGTATCACTCATCGGGGCTGAGGGTCTCTATAGCCACTGAATGAAAAGGAGAGTTGGATGTCAGTAGAGCTATATCTATGCCATTAACAGAACCATGTGTTTCACTACTCATGTGGAAGGAGAAGGTGGAAAATCTGATGTACAAAGATCTTTATTACTGAGGTCCAGTATTTGTCCTACATGACTTAATTTTCCTGTGACAAGGATTTTCTGCAGCACAGAAAAGATGGTTGCAGTTCTGTTCCTATGCGAAGGTCCTAATTTACCAGGAAAAGGCTAGCAGATACACAGTGAATATTTTTGCATATTCTTTTTTTCCAAAGCTACATCACACAAACACTGCTGTTTTCCAGTAATTGCAGGCGTTCTTAGCATCACTGACTTTTGTAGTGAAGACACCACTATCTTGTTGCTGTTTATTAGTCTGGTATATCCCTTTCTCTAATACTGATATGAGAGAAACCAAAAATACTCTTTGTGGTTATCTTTATGAAGGAGGAGTGAAAAGACAAAGGAAACAGGATCTCCCTAGCTTTCCCTTTCTGTGACTTCTAGACTAATTTGGATGTTGCTGGAGAGTATTTTGAAAACACGCTTTCAAGTGCTCAAAACAAATTTGGAGTTCTTCAGGTGGAAGAGGCTATCATAATGTTTCTCTACAGGATCACAGGAAGCTTCTGCAGGAAATGTCTTTACAGCCATTTGATAAAACTCTGTAAATGCTTGTAATACCACAAGCACAGCAGTCAGGAATAACTGCAGGCATTTGCATTTTGTTGTTAACTTACTATGTTAACCAAGACTAACATCCCATAGTCTCTGAAACTCATTCTGTCTGTAAAACAGAGATAATACTCTCAAAGTGTTTGTTGAGAATTAATTAGCTATTATTTATGCACTGATCCTTTAAAAACAAAATGAATCCATGCACCGTTTTTACATCCCTGCTCTCTTAAGAAAAAAAAACCCAAAAAACAAACAATAAATCAAATGACAGCGATTCATTGACTTTTGTGGCCAGAAGTGAGCATTATGATAATAATCTAGTCTGGAGTTCAGTAGCCACAGTGCCAACCCCATGCAATAGTTTAGGTAATGAGTTCTCAGTCTGGGCTATAGTGCAACACTCATAAAGTTATCCAGTCTTAATTTCAAAACTAAAAGTGATGGAAAATCAAATTTAGCACACCCCTATGGAAGCTCCTCCAGTGTTACTTCTATTCAGTGCTAAACATATGCATTATTTCTACTTGATTTGTTCATCCAGTCACAGGATCTCATTACATATTTTGCTCTGTATCCAAGCATGGTTCACTATCATGGATTTCTTCTCCTTTGTAAGAATGTGGCGAACTATATGAGGAAACACTGACTAAGCTTCTATAAGCTTAAAGTAATAAATAATTAAGCAAAATCAGTAACTTGTCTGGAACAGATTGCAAAATGATAATATCATCTGGCTTGCAAAACCTTTACAGACTTTCTTTTCAAGACACTAGCTTCCCTCCTCCCTCCACCCTCCCATAGTGGATGTGTAAAATCAGAGTAAAATAACAGCATGGCTTTCCACTCACTTTTTTGTGGAATTCATTCACAGTTGTGTCACTTTCTTTAACACCAGGGTTCAAACCCCTTCTAAAACAGGATCCCCAAAAGATTTCCAATTATCACTAATATTATGCATTATTATCTAGCTGGGATTGCTATATTGTACTGTAACAGAAAACCTACAGCCAATACCCAGTGTGCTTCATACAAACTCATTGTGACTGAAGTCAATGATATAAGCAATATGGTAACAATACGGTAACAATAGCTAGTACTTCCATTTAAAAGTTGTCAAGCCTCTTTTTGTTCAGATAACTTCTGTGTGATCCAAGGTGTTTGCTTAGTATAACTGATAAAAATATTAAATATCTTTCATATTAATATATATGAGACCATGGTAAATATCTGGTTTTTAGTAATAATGCCACAAAAATTCAATTAATCTTTGATTAAAGATGTTTGGTTTTTAAAGAGGCTTTTTCACACTCATATCTATACAAAATATGAGTGTCTAGCCTTGTCTAAGCCTGCTCATGAAAAAAATAGAGAGTATACTTTAGACAGAATGGAGAGAAAAGCAAGGTGGAAAGCAAGCAGCAGTGATAGATCCTTGCTTTCAGTAGCTTTTCATAAATTCCCTTGGGAAGCCAACTGAATTTCATTGAACGGAGTGAATCAATGGTCCTTCATAAAAAGAAAATCAATTACAAAGTCATTACCTGAAAATTAGCACTCAAAAACCAAAATTCTATTTTAAAGCCAATCAGACTACATGCCAGTACTAAGTTGAATTGCATTTGCATTGATGTATGCAAAATGATTTACATCCTGCATCCCTAAGAAATGTAGAGAGTGAAAAATTAAAGAACATATTTAGAGATGCTAGTGAATTTATGTTTTGCAAGCTATCTATCTCAAGCAGCAGATGACTATGCTGGGCTTTTAAGCAGCTTTACGTTGTATATCTAAAGTACTGATGTTCTTATTGGAATTACAACACTTGAGGAAGCCTTACTTTTGCTCCCTGTCATAGCAATACATAGGAAATCAACTGCTAATGTAGAAGGCAGAGAGGGGGCTGAAGGCAAGTAAGTAGCCCAATAGCTTCTTTCTCACAATAGCTTAGCACAGTCCTGGCATAATTTGTGTTTTTAGCCACACTGGAAAGGCAAACAGCGTTAAGTGTTGAGAAGGGGGAGTTGAGAGCATTTTACAGAAGAGCTAAAATCTCCCCCTGGGCTGCAGATGGACAATCAAGCCCATCCTGTCTACAGTAACAGGGCTAATCCATTATGCCTGGGTCTGCCAGTACAGAAAGGATGGTGTATCCTTCCCTCACAGGTCTGGGTCTGAGTAATATTAACCAGCCCCTGAAGATGGGAGTTACAGCTTACAATGCTGAAGAGGCACTTTGGTAAGTAGGCCTCAGAGCATTGTGCCTTTGCAAGGGAGGGGGCACGGCCTCTACATTTAACATCAAAGGTTTATCTTAAAGACAGGAGATGAAAATAGAATAAATAAGACACAGAAGTACAAATTCATTACAGAACATTAAGCACATCTTTATCACATCATGCACACACTTACATAGCATTAGTTTAAATGGCTAAAACATATATACCATCCTGAAATGAGATATTCCTCTGAGTTGGTGTAAAAGTGTTCAACTTCAAGAGCCAGTTGGTGAGGTGAGAGCAGCAGTGACTGCGGTAAGTCAGGGTGTGACTGTTGCATTGTGCTGTACAGGGCAGTTCCAGAGCTCAGGGACAACTGATCAGCAGCCCAAAGCTCTGTCAGGACTTGACAGCCAATCAGGAGAAGAGGGGGCATTGTCAGGAGCATCTGAGGGAGATTTAAATGGTTCCAGGGCCGGAAAAAGACCAGGACGATGGCAAAAAATGTGGGCAAACAAGACACGGCATGTCAGAAGGACATGGCACGGCAGTTTGCATGGCAGTTCATGCAGGCAGGTCACAAAGGTAGGATGCAGAACTCAAAGAGTGAGTCATCACCTATCAAACCAGAAGAGAACCAGCTATGGTTTCAACTCAGTCAAAAGACTCCCTTTGCCAAGCCTGGTTTAATGGGGGTTGTGGGGTCCATCTGATAAAGAAGAGGGAAAGTATCTTTGGTCAGGGACTTGCCAGACTAATGAAGGGGGCTTTAAACTGGATTTTTTCGGGGAGGGGGGCACCTAGCCATCACAGTCCTGCCAGTTGAGTGCTAATACCTACAATGGACGCCTGCAACAGTGCAAAGGCATTCCAGATGCTCCAGCCAATGAGTTGCCTTTTCTGAGGCCCGGCTCAGATACCTCTACATGAACACACATAGTATGGGGAACTAGCAAGACATGTGCAAAACCTGCATAGGCAGATAGGAGTGGCCTCATGCTCACAAGACCTGGTCCTCATTGGGGATTTAAATCACCCTGATATCTGTTGGAGGGACAACACAGCAGGGCACAAGGAGTCCTGGAGCTTCCTTGAATGTGTCAACAAGAACTTACTTACACAAGTGATTGAAGAGCCAACAAAAAGAGATGCCGTACTGGGCCTTGTGCTCACCAATAGAGAGGAACTGGTGGGGTATGTAGTGCTCCTAGCTGTAGTTACCATGAGATGGGGGAGTTTGAGATCCTCAGGGTAGAGAGGAGGGCATGCAGCAAGCTCATGGACTTCATGAGACCAGATGTTGGCCTCTTCAAGGCTCTACTCGGTAGAGACCCATGGGATAGAGCCCTGGAAGGCAAAGGGGCCCAAGAACGGTAGCTGAATTTCAAGGATCACCTCCTCCAAGCTCAGGAGCAATGCATCCCAGCATGCTGGAGGGAAGGGATGCCATCCAGAGGGACCTAGACCGGTTCGAGAGGTGGGCCAATGCAAACCTCATTAAGTTCAACTAAGTGAAGTGCAAGGTCCTACACCTGGGTCCCAGCAACCCCAAGCACACCTACATGTCTAGTGAAGAAATGACTGACAGCAGGCCTGCAGAGAGAGACTTGAGGGTTATGGTTGATGAGAAACTCACCATGAGCCGGCAGTGTGCACTCGCAGCCCAGAAAGCCAACCAAATCTTGGGCTGCATCAGAAGCAACATGGCCAGAAGGTCAACGGAGGTGATTCTCCCCCTCTACTCTGCTCTTGTAAGACTCCACCTGGAATACTGAGTATAGTCTGATGTTCACAACATATAAAGGATGTGGAAAAGTTGGAGCAAGTCCAGAGGAGGGTCACAAAGTGATAAGAGGACTGGAGCACCTCCCCTATGAAGAGATGCTGAGAAACTTGTGGCTGTTCAGCCTGAAGAAGAAAATGCTGCATGGAGACCTCATAGCAACCTTCCAGTATCTGAAGGGGGCCTACAGAGAAGCTGGAGAGGGACTCTGTCAGGAACTGTAGTGACATGACAGGGAGTAATGGGTACAAATTGAAAGAGGAGAAATTTAGGTCAGATATTAGGAAGAAATTTTTACTGTGAGGGTGGTTAGACACTGGAACAGGTTGCCCAGGGAGTCTGTGGATGCCCCAACCGTGGCAGTGTTCAAGGCCGTGGTTGGATAAGGCCGTGAGCAACCTTTTCTAGTGGGAGGTGTCTCTGCACATGGTAGAGGGGGTTGGGACTGAATGATCTTTAAGGTCCCTTAACATTCTATGTTTCTATGATTCAAGAGCTTAATATAGGTGCTAAATTCAAGTGTCTAGTGACAGACATGCTAGAATACCAAGACATCCCCACCAGCTCAGCAGATGTGGCACAGCAGATCTGATACTTGCCAACAGCTTGGGGCCAGGCAGCATGCCTGAGGTGTTTCAGCTGGTGCTGGGTACCTAAATTAAGGAAATGGATGCGTATGAGATTATTTCTACCCTAGAGCTCTCTACTTATCTTCTAGTACTAGAATATTAGTTCAGACAAGAATTTTAGATAAAGGTCTACCTGTTTTGGTAACGATTACTTGTTCAAATAAATGTATTCTAGGCATTCTAAGCCATAGAAACATGTAGAGTAGAACGTTCGTATGCAAATTCTTCAGTTACACTGATCAGTAATTTTGCCTTTGGGTTCAGTTATTTCAAAAGACTAATGCTTGGGAATAAAAAATATCAAAATCCTATTAGATTGCATTTATGCTGGCATCATTTGTCTGGGTCAGCAAATTCATAAACATGTTTAGACTCCATAATTGAGTGAAATAATGTGGCTCAAATCCCTTTGCATTCAATTCGTGATTCCAAAATCCAGCACAAAGGCCTTCAGTCTCAAGTGTTAACCTGGATCTATGGAGCGGTACTGTAAACAGAAAAATGAAAAAATTGCACTTCTGAAATTAATACAAACAATACAGATGAGATTGTTTGATTTTTTGGGGTTTTTTTAAGACTGTTACTGGAGTTCTATGTTTATGAAATCCAGAACCACCACATACCAGGCATTTGTTATTCCTCATTTAATCCATAGCTAACAAAACCTAGTTTTAAAACAGTGTATCTTTATACTACTTTTTCACACAGGATAAAAGATGGTTATTAAATCAACATATATCTAAGTTAGGTGTCAGCGTAGGAATATAAAGAAAAGTTTCTGAATGTTCCTTTATATTTTACAACTCTAGCTCAGGTTTTTGGCTCTACTTCCAAATAACCCCTGTGTATCTCAGCAGAATACCTAGACATCTAAGTCACCATCTGTGTTTAGGAAGGTGATTTGCTCACTCCTGAGAGGTGCTCCTAGAAGGAAGGATTTTAGAACTTTTCTCCACAAGAATACTGAGTACTTTATCTTTTGCTCCAACAGGTCAATCAGTAAGTCAGTTCTGCTTTCTTTACAGATCATCTGTAAAGTAGAAGGCTGAGGGATGACTTCTCATGTATTATTTGTGCTAAGGGAAAAAGAGCTATAGCAGTAAATGATGAGAATATATATATAAGAAGTTGGTTCTAATCACAGCTATACAATGCTGCATTCCTGAAAGTAGCATTAAACCCTTAGGCTATGCTGGAAAATTGTGTGTGGAACTGTAACTACATACTTGCCTTTGACATATATCTTGACACAGTGATTGAAATATTTCAGCAACTGACCTGACCTGTTCTAGGCCCAAGTGAGGCCCTGCATTTCTATTCAGGGGAAAGTTTATCAATGTAGACATCCAAAGGCATCTACACTATTTATATTTCTACCTAAATCATGAATTTAAAACAAACATTTCTTCTCAGACTGTAAGTGTACTGATCCATTTTAAAAGATCATAGAAGTCATAAAAGTAGAAAGAATCGAACACTAAGTACTGTGGTGATGATAGTACTGAGCTCTCAAAAGCTAAAAACAGGAAACAGAACTCAGCGGGGAAGGGAAGAAGAAAGAACAGCAAAAATAAAATAATTGTAATTTGCAATTATAGAGCCAGGAAATACGCCCACATTTCTGTCAACTTCTGCTGACAAAGGCCTGAGAACAGCAGAAATCTGGAAATTAGTGGATGCATTGAGTAGTTGCTGGATCTGATTAAGTCTCTAGTTTATTTCAAGTTGATTTCATGTTTCAGAAACAGCAGAAACTTTAAAGTACTGCCTGCTCAATAGGATAAGACACTGTCAGAATGCACAGTAGTGCTTTTTATCCGTGAAACCTTGCGTGCCTCATCCAGAATTTTCTTAAGTTTATATAATGAAGAAATAGTACATTTTCAAAAATTCTTTTACTTTAATTATTAGAAGTAATGAAGTTTTTAAAAAGAAAAAAATAAATATTCTATTTTTGTATGATTTTTAAAAAGGATTTTACAAGTGTTTTCCTAAACAGAAATGGTTTTAACAATAACAAAAAGTTCCTGTTAGTGAAAATCTGTGCAATTCTACACTCCTTACTTATATCTCAATAAAGGCTAAATTATCCTCTCCTTAAGCAGCAGGGCTGATCATACTTTATCAGAATACAGAAAGTGAGTTATATGGACCCTATTATCAGATACCAAAATGAGTAATAAATCCTGTCAAAAGAACACAGACTGTCAGGCACTTTGCAATACCAGTAGATAAATAGATATGAACAGAATATAAAAGGAAATCTACAGCAGAGAAGTTAAATGCATTCTTTACATTCTGTGGATAAAACTAGGGTATGTCTCCCGTTCATTATTTCTTTATAAGGGATTTTGTCGTGGATTCAGTTTGAAGCAGTTTTGGAACAACAGTTAAAATGAAAAGTAACAAATCACAGAGGTCAGACAGTATTCAGTCACGGGTTCTAAAACAACTTGGGGATGAAACAGCTAAACTATAAACAATGGTGAATAATTTCTCACATAAAACTGCTGTGGTGCCTCACCATAAGAGGGTGGTAATTCTTAAAAATTGCCCCCGGGAGAGCCAGGCTAAAACAGATCAGTAAGTAAGGTCATCACTGTGTCAGTCAAAGTCTTATAAACTAGAATAAAGAATAGAATTACTGCAGACACCTGAGTAAATATGATCTGCTTGAGAGGAGTAAGCTTGGCTTTTACAAAAAAATCCTTCATGACCAACCCACTGAAGTTTACTGAAAGAGCAAATATGCATATGGGTAAAGGAGTTCTGAATAATGTTATTAATTGAGCTTTCCATAAGACTGGAAATTATCCCTCATTGAAGACTTTTCAGGTCATGAAGCAGTTATAGTGTGAGGAAGGTCCTTAAATGGTTAAATGAGAAGCATTAGACCATGTTGAGTTCTAACAGGGCAAATCTCTGATGGAACTGTTTTGATATTTGCAGAGTTCAGCATACTCATAAACTATATGGGAAGGATGGTAAGGAGAGAGATGAGAAGGTTTGCTGATGGTACTAAATTATTTAGAGTGAGTGGTAAGGGTGAGAGAGCACTGTGAAGAACTGCAGTAGAATATGTCTTGTGAGCCTGAATGACTGAAATTAAGTGTAGATAAATGTAAAGTGCCACATGGGGAAAAGAATATCCTAATTTCACATAAAAATGATGAGCTCTGAGCTAACCATTACTATTCAGAAGAGAGACCTTAGGATTATAATGGGTAGTTCCAAGGAACATTGAAATCAATGCTCAGTAGCAGTTAAGAAGTAAATTAAATGCTAGTACAGGAGTCCAAAAAATACAGTTAGGTCACTGGAAACAATAGTCCATCTACAGTTTGAACATAAACCCTCATCTCAAAAAGGATTTAAAAGAGATAGGAACTGAAATTTCTCTATGAGGAACAACTGTATGCCTTTGATTTGGAAAATAAATTACTTCACTGGCATTTGAAGAAGGTCTACAAAATCACAAGGAATGTGGAGAGCATAAGAGGGATCAACTTTTCACACTCTCTGGCTAAAGATAAACTAGGCATAAAATGAATGTAGGTTCAAAACATTAAAAAAATATGAAACTCAGCAAAGGGACAGCAACTTATTTATTGCCACAAAACTCATGGTACTCTAGGCCTGTGTGGAATTAAATGATGGAAACTGCAAAAGCACATAGGAAAGAATCCACTAGGGGTTACTAAAAAACACAATACCACACATGACTCATGAAGTCTTTGAGCTGAAACTAATTAGAAAACAGAAGTGTTTTACATAGAAGCATTATATATATTCCCACCATTTTATTTTTCCTTGGGCATTTCTTTATGAAAAATGTCAGAGACACAATAGAGGCATCTTTCATCTGATGAATTACACCCATGCTTAAATTGTTTTTGTTCTGTTCTATGCAGTACAGGCACATATTGTTGAGTCCCTGCTATACTGCAGTAGGAAAGATAAACTTGATCTTCATATGTTTCAATTTTGTTTTCTTCCAACAGAGATAAGTAAATATTAATACAATTTTATGAGGCATTGGAAAATTTCCCTGTTCATTGTATGGGCAATTCATCTTTAAAGCCCTAAAACATGAAAGTTGTATATAGAAAATAGATGAAACATGGAAACAGAAAGTCTGTCTTACCAGAGAAGAACAGATGTGCTCAGTACATATAACACAAAGAAAATAAAGGAAGAAACCTTATGACTATTGTTTCTGAAGTAATTGAATAAATCAAATGCTAGTAAGTGAAAGACAAAGATATAATAAAAATTGCAATGGCTATCCAATATCCATTACTAAAATTTTGAAAGAAGTTGCAAAGAGGTTTATGACAGCAGCAACAGGGGGGAAATTCTAACATAAACTTCAAATAGAGTTAGCAAGGCTAAGAAATCTGACTTGGAGAGGCAGAGCCTTCATTTCTCTAAGTCTTTACACAAATGTGATTGCTAGAAACAAACGGCACACAACTGGGTGTTACCACCTAAGAGGTCTATAGCAGATCCTTTCCTATGCTCATATGATTTTTTTTTTAAACTAACAAATAAATTTTAAAATAATAAATAATTTCACTCTGGAGAGTTTCAACAAGTTTTATGACCGGATTGAGTCAAAATGCTTCAAAAAACTAGGAAATGTATTTCTGACAGACTGCTAGCTGTAGCTTCACAATTAAAGAAAATTAAACAGAATAGTTGTCAAATACCAGGTTACTTGTGTTTAATTCATGCACAACCAGCATTTTTCTACACTTGATGCACTAGAAACCATTTCCCAGAAGTGGTCTCTATTCACAAAGTGAGATAAAGAGTGTAAACAAATTACTTTGTTTTTCTTGGATAATAACATCTGGTAGGCTAGAATATAAAACTACATATTTTTCTTGTGATTAACATGAAGTAATTTAAACAATATTTATGATTCTTCTTGTCTAAATCCAATAAATATATATTCTATTTAAAATAATTTAAACTACAACACAGTTCTCTTCAGCGAGGAGCACTTCACCTATGAACTGTGAGCCAATGCAAGCACATACAGAGTAGACTTCCCAGGCTACTTCATAGGAATTCCCTATATTCAAATTATCCATATATTTGTCAATGACAGATGATTATTATTGGTGGTAGTATTTTTTACTTATCCCTATGGATGGGCTTTGTTTGCAAAAAACTCTACTTGTCGGTTTGGACCAAGGATGAACATTGCTGTTGCCTTAAGCAGACACAAGGATATTTAAAAGAAATAATAATTTGGAAGGATTTTTTCACTACTATTTGTTACAAGGTGCCTAATGATAAGAGGTCGACTCTAGGTGGATTTCCCTAGCTCTAAAAAATACTAGGTAGGCTGTGCAGAGAACAGCATGAAATATAGTAGAAAGGGGGATAAATAAAAAACATCAAAACTTTGCAAAACCCAAGAAATTTAAATCAAATCATGGTAACCAGAAAGATGATTGAAATCTAGGGTTTCTGCATCAGCAAACATGGAAGGTGATCTCAGTAGCCATATGAATTAGAATGAACACTCTGTGTGTCAGAAAGGTCAGATGACGGAAGTAGATCTCTAATCAAAATGGAAAATCATTCATAGAAATATATATATGCGTGTGTATGTGTGTGTGCGTGTGTGTACTAATCACTAGCTCCTGGTGCAGCTTGGACATACTGTGTTCCCAGAGGATCATTCAATTCTTTTCACACGTGGGAATGATATCTGCAGGTAAGGAGGAAGAAAAAGCCACCAACAGTAGACAGGAAAGCTGTAAGGCAAGGACAAATACCAGGGATGAGAATACTGTTGTTATATCACTGGGCATAAGTAGGCATGAGCAGAAAGAAATTCCTAATGAATATAAATGGAAGCTGCATTGACATGGGTAATAATTAACATTTTCAATTAAAGGAAAGAACAATAGGAAAGGTACTTCTATTGTTTAGAAGCCTTCCATATAGACAATTTAAATATTCATATGCCTTAGACTATAATAGAGAATGCTGTAGTAGAATTTTACATTCCTATTCTCTTAAGTATTATTTTCCTACTCAAAATTTTGCTTCCTCTCACACACCTACTTTTTTAAATAGTGAAGATAATAATAAGTGTAAAAATAGATGTAACTCTACATGCAGCTGACATTTTCTTGATGGAGACAGGATTTTCTTTATACGAATATAGAGGAATAGATAGCTCTCGGGTTTTCAGTTTCCCAGGTGTACTTTCAGTCCCCAGGTGTATTTCCAGTTCCAGACTACACTAGGCACTACAAGGTACTTCAGTACAAGAGTGGACAACAGCTGTTTTACAAAGGAAAATAAAAACATTTTCTCCTTAGCTATTTAAGCTTTTTTCAAGGAGAGATTTAACACTTGAACAAGTTTCAAAACTACTCCAGGCAGTATGATATGAAGTAATTTTAACATGTTTCAGTACATTAGGTTTAAGGAATAATACTTATTTCTTTGCTCTAACATTGTCCAAGCCTCTTGCCTAAAATAAACCACTGGACATAAGGAAGATTTGATATTTCTGTAATAGGAAGACATATTTCCTATTTAAATCCATGTCCCTCTGTATTGTGTGTTGTCACAGTGGTTGTAAATCCATATATATGTACTAAAATTCATTAAAAAAGCCTGAAAAGCCTGGCATTTAGGGAACAAAAACAAATAAAAAACAACAATAACAAAAAAAAAGTATGAAAATAATGGGGAATTTCTAGGTACTTTGTTTTTGAAACAGAAATTTTATGGTTGCCTGAATACTGAATTGAAAGCTTGGCCAAAAGGAAATATATTTTTAAACAGCGCTCAAGACCTTAATTCTCAATTTTACTTCTTTAAGTTTCATGAATTTTTCCTATAACTTTAAAAGTGATGTTATTTTCTCCATTTTTACTCAACCATGACAAGCACAGAAGCAAAAAGTTTAATTAACTTTGGTCCAGAGTTCTATGCCATAAACTACATTTTTATGGTTAGTAAGATGGAAGGATCAAGTGTGTATCATTAATAGTTTGTTGACACTATAGTTTCTGTTATGCTTTCTTTTTTTCATAATATATACAACAGGCAGTGAAACAGCAACCTCAAATAATGTTTTAGTATCAGGAAGAATTCAGTCAAAGGTAAAAGGCATCCTGAAATGCTCAGTAAAATTTGCCTTCACTAACTAGGAAGACTAATTCAAAAAATTTTAAAGTCCCTTGATTTTGGCTAGGTCATTCTTTCATTTTCCAACTAAGTCTACCGACAGAGGATGGATTTTTGAAGACAAATCTTGACTATGATATTCTGCTTATAATCAATGAATTAATCAATATATCTCATTATTATCTACTATATAGTCATACCCAATAATTATATCTCATTATTAATCTACTATATAGTCATACCCAACTGTAGACATTTTTAGAAGGAAAGATTTATGATTTTCTCTGTTCCACTTTTTGTAGACCAAAAAAATATATCATCAAATCAATATATGCCCAGTAATTGTTCTACAATCATGAGATCTAACTGATGCTTTATTGATATACTATGACCTTTGACTAATGTAAAAAGGACACTGTAACTACCTATTAAACTGCTCAAAACTTACTGTTATGTGATGTGTCATCTATCAGAATTTATAATTACTTTTTTAGGTATTAAAATTTCAACTTCGGTTTTTATTCATTTTTACTAGAGTAATAAAAAAAGTGAATGACATTATTCCATCCTTGCCTTGAGGATTTATAACAAAAATTCAAATAATCAAAACTAATTCTCATTAGGTTATTATCTTTTGCTCTTCTCCAGCTTTTATAGGCATGTGATTTAGCAGCACTACTTAATAACTCAAAAAAGGACATCACTAAGTAGCACTCTGAACTTGAAGAAAAAGATATTTCCACATTTATTTTAAAGATTTTTTTAAAAAAACCTATATCATCAAAACTTAATCAATTTCTGTATAGTATCCTTTTTGTCATAACAAATTATGGCATTTCCTTTTAAGCGTTCAAGGCATGATAAGCAAAAGATATTAAAAGGTCACAAGCTGTCTAATATTGCAAACTACTGCTCAGTTTTTTCAAACTGATTGACTTTTCTCTGACTACTCTCTGTCTGCTTTCTATTCTTTGCGATTTTCTCAGTCATGTTTTATAGATTGAGGTTATGTCTCCAATGCTAACTTATTTATAAAAAGTGTACAATTTAACTAGAAGACAATATTTAATTTCATTCTATTGCAAAGAGAATCCTTGGATTGAGGGGAGAAAAGTTCATTTTTTAGCTCTTTGTGCCATCTGATCATTTTGAATACCACTGTAAGAAGAGACATATCCCCTTCACCCAGATACTCTCATTAAAAATGTATACAAAGATAATTTTATATGTGAATGTATTATTTCAACTTTCATAATCCCAGCACGCCTCATGAACTCTTTGTATACCATCTGGCATATAACAGTACTGTTTCTCATTCCTAAAACAAGAACCAAGTACAAGGACAGCAATTAAATGCAACCACAACAAAAGCTGCAGCAGAACTGGAAGTAGGGAAAGTTGAATCACATAGAATATCAATCATTTAATCAACTTTAGATTTATAGTCCTCCTGTAGTGAACAGAACCAATGACTTTTAGATGGTGATTCACATTGCATATATGAGCAATATGATTCATATGAGACCTAAATGCCCTAAAATTCAGAAGTATTTTGGAGGTAAGACAACCTTTAAGATATATTACAGAAGTGTCCAGCCCCACAATACTGTTACTAGTGATAGACACAACTCGAAATTTGTTTCTACATCAGCAAGATATTACAGAATATCCCATTGATTGCTTAAGTAGTCCAAATTAAAAAAAAAAATGCTTATCTTAAACTTTTTTATGTACGTTTGAGCCCACTTAGAATATCTGACAAATATCTACCCCAGATGAGATGGTTGCATACCATTATTCAAGCATCCTCAATGGAGCCAAGCACGCTCTTATTGTTTGAAAATGGTACAAAGTAAGCTAATAGAGCACTGTGGTGTCTTCAGGGCATTCTTTCACACCTGAGGGATATCTCACAGCATGAAATAACCTCATTCATAATAACTGATGAATAATTGATAATAATGAACATATACAGAAGTGTTGAGATTTAGAGATGGTGCTTTAACCTTCAAAAACCAGTCAAATAGCAAAAGTTCTTTTAAGACTTTATACTATTCTCCTAAAGCACAAATATTTTCATATGATTTTTGTTCGCTCATTAAATCCCTTAACTACCTTTTTCATACTTCTAAGTACAAACATGGAAATACACTGAATTATTACTTAAGTATTTCATGCTTTGCTCTAACACTGTAAGCTTTTCCTCAGGTTTTGCTTTTTCAGTAGAAAAATAGAAGAAATTTCTTTGACATTTACACTTTGTAAGTAGGTTTTTTTAACCCCTGATGTCACATTCACTTTTGACCAACTTACCACTTTTCTCTATTGAATTATCTTTCTGATAGATAGTCCAGTATTTTTTATACTAACAATTAAATTTCAAATACTTATTTTTGGGAAGCTTTTTTTTGGTCAGAACTTTGACTTGGTATTTCTAATGTTTCATGAGTTCATATTTCTAATTCATAACTACTATTGAATGCTGGAAGTTTTAGGCAGAGGAATACTTTCAGCAACATCTCTGAAATCACTTGACTGCATTTGGTATACTTTTCCTTCCAACTCTTCTGTAATTTATACTTACTGTGCACTAATGGTTTCCAGCAATGCCGCAGTGTCACACAAGATTGTCTTAGGTTTACTTGCTTGCAGACTGATGTCTAGTGCAAGAAGTTGTTAGTTATGCTTATTCAGTCAAGAGTAGATCTCAGGCAATGAAATCAACCTCCAGTACTATAATAGGAGAGTTTTTTCATTAATCTAGGAAAGGGAAACTTGGGTACAGAAGAAAAGGATAGTGCATCTATGGTGCATCACCCATGCCATCGTTCAAAATGTACGTTTCTCAAAATATCTTGCGTTTCTGAATATGCACTCTTGGTCTCCTCATACTTTAAATATTTTTATGCTGTAACTGTTCTTATTTTTCCTTGCTTCAAAAAGCATATTTCTAAGCCATTTGGACATAGCTGAAAGCTTATTTCTAGGAAATTAGGACTCAACAACAAAAAAACCCCAGTGTATATGTATATATGCTTACACATAAACATACTTGCATATATATGTATATAAAAGCCAGCTGGATTTATTCTATTGGCATGTAAATGTTGTAGTACAGCTAAACCACAGAGCCTGTTAAGACTGTTTTTGTTTAAGAGGAAATGCAGTAGTATAGAAACTGGGCATAATTACACTCCAACAGTTTTAATTTTTTCTGTCATTTTCTTTACAGTGTAAAACGACTGTTTAGCCTCCTTCATTCTACAAAATAATGAGGGGAGTGCCTTTTCTACTGGAGCTGTATTTCAGCCACACATTTAGTTTCTGCATCCATTTAAAGGAAAGGTACTGCCTATAGACTGTAGTATGAATCCTAATGGTTTTGCATACAACTTCTTATTACAGCTGTGGGGGTTTTTTTGGCCTTACTTCATCATCTGAACATGATAGCAAAATTTTCTCTAGGGCTTGGTAGTCAATGGCAGGAAATGGCATTTGACTATGACCCACTGACCAAGAAAAATCAATGTCATTGCAAATACTTTAAATTTTCTTTTCTCTCTTATTAAAAAAAATAAACTCAATAAAAAAAAAAGAACTTACATACCTACCTTTTTTTACTATCTCATATTTTGATAAAAAATAGTTTCTAAATAAACATTTGTTATATTTTAAAAAAACTATATTTTAGAAACATCCCCATCTTTCTTACTTAAATTCTATTCCCTTTACATGCATTATTTTACACATAAATTAAAAAGTGCTGTGAGACCACTGAAGCTTTAAGTGTAAGAGTTAAGTTCTATACATATGAGGTATGATCTGAAAGCCAAATTAACAACCATAACAATATTCCAATTCATAAAAAGATAACATTGCCACTTATTAAAAGAAATCACAACTCCACCTTGATCTGTTATTTCCTCTAATAAGGTATTTTAGTGTTAGGTAGTAACACAACAATAATTTAACATATTTAATGGGCTAAATAAAGTTCTCTTACCAGTATTTTAGTTTAATTGAATTTAACTTGGTAACTTACTGGGGAAAAGGCCTTACTCTTCTACTTTTATTACTTTTTTCTAGTGTCTTCTCTGCTTGATCATTTGAACCTCATGTGACTGCAGTTATTGACCATTTGCTGCATCATTAAAAGATCTCTTAGAGCATGTATAAAGGATTTTACACAAAATTAATTCTTCATCTGGTCAGTTGCACTAAGAAAATGCCTGTGCTCAGAAAAGGATCAGAGACATTTGCTACAGGACAGGTGCATACGTTCAGCATCCTAACGTCTACTATGCACCATAAACAACAGCACACGCTGATAAACATACTTAAGCATAAATCCCTCTTTTTGTTTGTTTTCTTGCCCTCCTCTTAATTCCTTGAGGACAGTATGGGAAAGGGTGTTTTAGGGGAAATGAAGGTCACACAGAAGAGAGGACACAGGCATAAGGATAAAAACCTGCAGAAAACTAGAATAGTGTCAAGGGGGAAAACCAAACAACCCAAAACACTAGCTGTTATGACAGAATGCTTTTCAATACTTAAAAACAGGCTGACCCAGCAACATATTTGTAGGTTTTCTGAATTCATTTCAGTTGGGATTTTTACATTCAGGCAGCTATTTCAAATGGAGCAAAAACATGTCACATGTCTATGTGAGAAATCTCTTCAAAGCACTTTTTTAATATTTTCATTTACATGTGTGGGTACCCTTGATGAGAGTTGGGTACATCTCAAAAGCACTCAAAAGGACGCAAGAATAAACCACTTCAGCTCCCTAATTGCATCTATCTTACATGAGGTACTCTGCACAACTAAGCATGGATGTGGGATAGAGTGCAAGGTTTTCATTGTCATCAACTGTGTTACATACAAGTGATTAAGTCTTATGCTAGCTTGTTGTCTTGGGCACTTTAAGGAAGTGATACTGTAACATGACAGTAGACTTTTTTTTTATTTTTTTCACCATGTTCTACTTAAGAAGGAAAATATATTGGAAAATACAGTTTGGGGGTTTTAATGGTATATTTTTTAATTTCCTTCTAGGGGAAAAAAAAAAAAAAGACCTTTTAGTTGAGAGAGTCAAGGTCCGTAAAAAGAACACTTGTTTTAAATTCCTACATTTCTATGAGCGCATATACCTAGAAGTCCTTAAAACACCAGGATTAAACAGAAGTGATTATACTTTGAAACAACTAGAAAAAAACTGTAATACTGTTCCATTTAGAAATATACCCTGAAAAATCCCTATTTTTACCATATCAAACAGTTGCTTCCCATCTGGACATAATTAAGAGGATGGAACAGTATCTGCTGCTACTTATAAACAGATAGGAAGCAAGAAAAAACAAGAGTAAAGATGTTCCCAATAGGGAAGGTTAATGAAGCAACTCAGGAGATTGCCAGGTTAAATACAATCTTGGTGGGGATGGTGGACTGCATAGGCACTGAGACGGCTTTTCTTCTTTGTGACAAGGAGCACAAATGGCACAAGGTATTATTAATTGCTATATTCTTTTAGCTTTTACAGAATGTGCCACCTGTCAGAAAAAGGCATGAAGCAGATTCCCTACAAAAGAAGTTCAAAGAGGGTGATAACCTTTGTAAACAGACCTGCAAACAAGGACTTGAGAAAAGTCTGTAAGGAAAATATACAGTGGTCAGCAGCACCACTTCACTCTCCTTAAAAAAAACCCACAAAATAACACACTAAAAATACTCCAAAACATTTAGAAGATGTATCTCCTGAAAGAGGACTGAAGACTAAGACCACAGAATTGAGCAAGTAGGTTTGCAGGTTTAGTAAGATAGAAACGAACCCAATATCTTGCTATGAGCATTGTTAACATACAATAAAAAGCGTTTTGGCTTATGCTTCAGGTTTACCTCTCCACACTGGTTTTTATCAGCTATTCAGATGAGAAACTCGGGCTTTAGTTCTTTTGCTACCAGAATTCAAAACTCATTTCCTTATGAATCTTGGTAGCGTGTTATCCTGATAGTCAAGCTCTCTGCTTGATTCTTTTAATTCAGATTAGGCTAGTCTAGGGATAGTTATGTTCTGTATTCTTATTTCTGACTTCTGGTCTGCCACTGTCTCTTCTTCAGAAATGCTTTGCATTCTTTTAATCCCCCTTCACCTTTGGGCAATACGGAGCTAAGCACATTCCCAATATTCATCAGTCATTCTCAAAAGTTGTCAAAGTGACTACACTAAAAAAATCCAAGGTCCTTCTGAAGTTTGAAATCAGTATATATCCAGAAGATCTAGCAGCTGGCCAGTTCACTTATCCATCCCTACACAAAGACCAGGCAAATTAGGATTTTGTTGACTGTTAAACAGGCCTAGTTAAGATATACATTCTTACCTCCTCCCTTATGCTTATTTTCTACATAACTTGTGACCCTCTGAGCTCGTGGTTCTGAAAGTTCTTTTCTGTTTGCTTGTTTTCTTTTTTTTTTTTTCAGTCCATCTTGTCTTATAGTTTCTGCTCTCATTTTTATGCCCTGACCTACCCTCTGAATTTTTTTGCACAGCTGTTTATTTGACTAAACTGTAAATGATCTTCACTATGTAATTTAGGAATACGCTATAAACTATACAAAGACTATAAACATTATAAATTTAGGCAAAACTAGCTCACATACTTTCATACAAACTTAAAAATACTTTCAAGCACATGTGTGTGTAATGAATTAAATGTAAAATTGTAATTTTTTCTACTATTTTCTGTATGTTTTCCTTTTTGTAATGAAAA
>JAWWLV010000088.1:54336264-54356815 GCA_035041135.1 Platyrinchus mystaceus | reverse complement strand
AATCTTCTGCATAAACTCCCGCCTGAATCCACATCCTAAGACGAGAGAGCCCGCCTAAACTCCAGCCTGAATTGACACCTCAGGAAACACAAACGAATTAGGCAAGACCCTGAGAATTGCAAAACACAGGAGTCGAAACAGTACAAAAAGACCAGAGAACGAACACTCATCGCTCGCTTTGCTACAAGCAGCCCGGTGCACCGTATTCTTTCTTGTTTGTTTTATTGCTTTTATAATAAACCATTTCTTTATTGCAGCTTTGCAGCCCAGCATTTTTACTAATTTATAACAGTGTACGCATTTGTATATTAATATTTTTAAAATATTTATTTTATTTTTAATTTAAATATAAAAAAGGAACAATTAATTTTGTCTCAGAATACTATAGTAGGTTTTTGTAGACACATAAGAACAGATGTACAGTTTTAAAGTCATATGAATATAGCAAAACGAATTTTGTTTCAGACAAGCTAGAGTATATTTTCATTTTTTTCCCCCTGCTTATTTCAGAAATATAAAAACATCCACAAATTTTAGAGCACAGTGTAGCTCCACGTTTCATAATAGTTATATTTGATAATATTTGGAAATAATAAGCATGCATAAGCACTTTTTAAATGATGTCAAGGTTTAAATAAATTGTTCATAAAGTATTCCTTACTCTCGAATAAGATTAGGTTCAATAAGCAAGTAAATACTCTAGTGATATAGATCTTTCCATAAGATAGGAAAGGTTCTCCACAGGAAAAATGTAAAGGAAAAAGAAATTTTTTTTTCCAGATTTTTTTTTTTCACTTCTCTAACCTTGCTACTTCTTTGTCCTCTTCTGAGCACTAATAATTATTGTTTAATTCACCTTTGACTGTGAAAAAATAAAATGTGTTTTATCATCTTACTGTGGCAAAAGCATATCATCACATTCCTTTGCAAATACAAAGCAGAAGTAAATGCACATTTTTGGTATTTTGTATTAACGCTACTGAAAAATTAGCCTTCCTCTAAAACAGAACAGCTTAATTCCTATGATTACTTTCTTCCTCATCTACTTAGCAATTTGAAAAATGAATCACACATGCATACCAAAACTGTGTCCACAAGAAATTTTTTTTTTTTTTTTACATAAAAGCAAGGATCCTTGGAAACAGAATTATGAAAAAACCCCAGTTCCTGGATTCATATGGAAATCAGAGTTAAAATGCAGAATTACTTTTCTCTGTGGCAAAGTGGCATGATTGCACAGGAAGTTGTTCAAACATCTGGGGAGGGTTTGGGGAACCAGGCCTTGCTCTGGTGGTCATGAACAGGAATTATCACCTTATTAACCTACATGTGTTTTTCACAAAATCAAACTCCCCTGTGTTAGCCATATATTAACATGGAATATCTTTCTCCAAACACTCACCATGAAAATATATGGACAGAGTGTGTGGACAAAGGGGACTGAGAGTGCAAAATTATTTATCCTTTGAGTACACAGATCTAGAATTAGGAAGCAACATTTTTCCCCTTCAGCAGAGCCAAACAAGGTGCAATCAGGGTGAGGACTGTCGGCTCCTGTTTCAAGATCAGGCAGTGCATCCCTTGAGCCCTGTTGGGTTAAGTGTTTTAGAGAGACCAAAGATGACAATGGCCCTGCTGAGAGGAGCTCTCAAGATTCTTTTTCCTTTAAACTAAAAGCTTTCACACAGTAATTGTTCTGAGAAATGTACCATCATTGATCTTAAATAAAATAACAAAGGAAGACATTCAGATAAGAAATAATCTCTAGTGGCCTGAATATGATCAGGACACATCAAAGTACTGTAACACATTGTCCTTCCACACTTTCAAAAGGGACTCTGTTGGTGTGAAGTGTGCTTAGGCTGATTGCTAAGACAGCATCTGGTTGACACACAGAGCCTTTATTCAGCCTCATCTTGCAGAACTCTACAATAGCTCACTCTGGCAAGATTGAGTGGAAATAAAGCCCAGATAGGCCTGCACTGGTGTCTAATGATATCCAAGAAAGGCATTTGCCTCTGCATTACATCTGAATATTTAAAATCTTTCACTGAAATTGTATTTTTTCTCCTAGACTAGCCTAACTTCACTGAATTAATATTTCAGTGATTTTAAAGTTTACTTGAAAACTGCTCCCTTACATTATTCAGTATTTCCCTTTGAAAATTCAAACCTTCAAAAATGAGTGTTCTCAAGAAGAAATAACTTGCTGGAAGTCACTTCTGTTCCTAATTGGGCTGGGTATTCTGTGCACCTTCTCAGAGACCAGAAACATTTTGAAAGAAAACAATTATAAAAAAATTCCATTGCTTGAAGACTGCAGCTGAGCAGGCTTAGGGAGACAAGATGATAACTGAACTTGGAAAGAATCCTACACAGTAGAACTGCTCAAACACTGAGAATTTACATCAACTCATATGCCCAGGTTGTGAGAATATTTGAAGTTAGAAGCTAAAGTGACCATTGTTTGCTTTGTTCCTTCTTCCCCATAAGAAAACCAGAAGTTATACCTGTATTAAAAAGATAACAGAAGGAAAAAAAAAAAAAAAAAAAGCTTGCATGTGTGCACTATATTTTTCTTTATTTTTGTGAAAGTCAAACTGTAGATATTTTATGTGATTTTTTTTTAAATAAACTCCTATTTTCTTGTGCAGAACAATAGCTTCCTCTGCTTAGAAAACACTTCTGCTGTCACAGAAATTTAGAAAACCATGCCCTTGCTTTAACACCAACCAAACAAAATGCTACAAACCCACAAAATAAAAAGCTAACACTGAACAGAAGGATTTCTTTCACATTTTTTTCCAAACAATTCTAAGAAAGAAAGGCTTAAAAGTCAGTTAAGTTACTTCCATCTAGGTAGTCTTAACGTATTTCAAATGTACAAGATTTGTATGCTTTATCATTGATCCCCCTACAGCTCACAGAAATTGAAGTTGTTCAATTTCCATTAATCATCCCGAGGTAGCAGCACAGTGTTTCTCTTTGATTTCTAACTCATTTTCTGAGTGAGAGAGCAGTCAGGTATTCTCCCTCAAAAAACAATAACCTTGTTTTGTCACCTTTTGTGCATGGCTTGTAAAATCTAAAATGTTGACTCTGGTCAACATATCAACATGCAAAATTAAGTGAGTCTGATTGCTCTTCAACTTAAAACAAAGAAAATACTCCCATGGAATACACATTCAAGTGAAAAACTGGTGTTGCACAGAACTAAAAAAAGATGAATATTACCTGGCTCTTCAAAAAGAAAATCAACCAATTTAAGATAAATTTTATACCATGTAGGACTAAAAGATCAATGGCTATTACTTATACAAAAGCTTGTATTACTTTTTTTTCCGACATCAAAATTTCAAGTTACCAGGTTTGCTAAGGTTCTTGAATATAATCTCTGTTATTTCCATTTACTTAATTTTTAATTAATTTGTCACTATTTCAATCCAGCTGTTGTCTCCTGTGGTCTTGTTCTAGTCTTTCCCGATACTACCAAATTACAAGATTAATAAACTTTTATTGATCACATAAAAGTATTTACTTTTTGAAAATTACAACATATTTCCAGGTATCAAAATATGTATTAAAAACCCCCAAAAATTACTTTCATTTCTGACATCCAACAACTAGAATCAAGGCCCTGCCCACCAAGAAGACTTAATGAAAGAGCAATCAGGATTCAGTCATTTTTCTTCTACAACAATCCAGCTGTAACTCTGACCAAAAAATAGCTGTGGAAATTGTTAGTAATCCAAAATTTCTGCAAAGACGAGTTAAAAAACCCCACATTGATTTCTTAAAGTAATTTTGACAAGATCATCAAAGTGAAGATTTTAAGGCACTAACAGCAATATTGCCCTGGTAGTCTCTAATATTTTTAGTATTGTGACTTTAATAAAAATATAGACAAAAACTAGAATTTTTTTCTTTCCCCGTGGAAGCCCAACCAACTGAAGAAAGCAAAATTAAATAAAAATAAACAGTTTTAACTCAGTGTTCAGCGTCAGAACTTTGGGAATCATTTCAATATTGTAAAATCGTATGTACAGTATTGACATCAAGACTTTAGAGGAAACACAGTTTTTTAAACATAGCAGATCAGAAGAGTAGACAAGTTGTTTACCATGTATGTATTTAGTAAATTGGTTAGATCTTTACAGCTAGCTGAACAACTTAAACAAAAAACATTACTTATTATTGTCAAATTCTGAAGTGTGCTGGTAGATGGAAACCTTAGCACTTTTACCTAACTCATCAACCTCTGAAATATCACTATAGTTTCTAGAAATCCATTAACACAAACCCAGCAGCATAATTCTTTAACAAAATGCTAATAAATAGAAGAAAAACATAGAATAAATTTAACGATAATATTTCTTAAATTTTTAATAAAAAATCAAATACTGCAAAGATAGGATTAAAGGAATAATTTGATTTTGTACATAATTATTTCTGATTTTTCAGGAAACTAAATATGAGCAAACCTGTATCTATCTGTCTTCCCTGAACTTTCTGACATCTGCAGAAATGCATTCTGGATTTTATTCTGTCATCTGTAAGACTGGGAATGAAATGTTGCATTTGATCATATGAATCAAGCAGTAAGTCAAGCAAAAGATAAAATAAGCACACAAGGTCTATTGCCCACTGTGAATGAGCTGGGGAAATCTAAAAGCAGGAGCCTGGTTTTATACACAATGCAAACAAACATGCATGCACAGAACACAGAAAGGCCACAAACAACAAAGGTACTTTTGATTCTGGCACTTTTTTATAGTTTTTCATTTGGATTATTTGTGTTTTCTAAAAAAGCAATATAAATGGTAAAAAATTCAGTGGCACAAAAAAAGGCATTAAGAAACTGAAAGACCATTTCCTTATGGTGGGCTTCATTCAAATATTACTAAAATACATATAAAAACTCTGCTGTATTCTGCTTTTCAGGCACAACATAATACTTCAAAATAATTACTTGAGATTACAAGAAACATAATTACAGTCATGAAATGCATTATTTTATTTATCTATTTTTATCAAACTATAGCTATAGATCATGAAAACAATCAGGTAATTATTTTTTATATTGGGACACCTTATAGTTTCATAGGTTCTTTGCATTAAAGGTGACCTGAGGCAACAGTTGATCATTCTTTCAAAGGCAGAAAAAAATACAAATTGCTCATGAACAGACCAGTCACATCTATAAATTTATTCAATTCCCATTTAATTTTCCTTTCATATTAACATCAACATTTCTCACCCACTGCATGCCTCCTACTGGGAACAGGGATCAGCAAAAGAGCTATAAAATTACATTGCTACAAACCATTCCTGTTTTTCCTTTCCCTTATTTAAGCAAATCTCCTTGAAAAAGAAACTCTTCTGCAGTTCTGCCTTTTACCATTTGCCTTTGAAAACACATATATATGATGTCTACACTCATCTCAGGACTTCATGACACGTGCAATCAGTTCCAGGTGCCTTGTGTAACTTGACATATGGTATGTTATCTATTTGTATTAAATTATTGTTAATACTACACATTTCTGAAGTCTTTGCAAGTTGTCTTTTTATGAAAAAAGTCCAAATATTTTTTTAAGTTATTGAAACTATTCTTAGTCCTATTAGACGGTAAGACTGAGTTTCTTTAGTAAGGTCAAGCCTAATTATAGAGAATGAAGAAGAAAATTACTTAATTAATGAATTTTGCAAGCCCTTAAAAATCACACAGAATAGCTTTTAGCATGAAAAAGAACAATGTAAAATCCTGAAGGATCACCAGATACTGAATGTTAAGTAGTTTTCATGTTTGGAGACCTGAATGCTATGATAGGCTAAATCATTGCAATTTAGGGATAGAATATACTATGCCAGCAGGAGAAGAAAGAAATACAGTTGAGGGAGATTATTAAAAGAAAGGTATTTTCAAACAGAATCGATCTAGGGGCTTGAAATGTCAGAGACTGTGAATTTAGTTCACTACTGTCTTTCACCAGATTTAGTAATATAAGATTTGAAGAAATTGAGTGCAAAATGTTGAATGAGAGACTTATACAGTAAGGTATGACATATTTTCCAGAGGTGTAAGATGCAGAAAGCTGAAAAAATCTTTCAGACCTAAAAGAAATATGGGTGACTCAATTACAGGTGAGGTATTCAGACAACAGACATTAAAATATTAAAAAATTAACATTAAAATTCCACTGTGTATTAAGTAGATATGCAAGATAGCCATTCAATTTCTCTGTTTCATGTTGTATCTATAAAGTTGCATGGATGAAAATAGCAAGGTCAAAGTATAGAAATAAGACATAAGGACTTTTTCCTAAAGCTGCAGGCCCTGTTTAAGATGAGAAGGGTTAAGGTCATAAGTGTTCTTACACTGGGACAGGGTTTTTATGAACTCTGCTAGTCCTTTCAATGTAATTTATTGAGGCTAAAATTTACTCATTACATGAGCAACTTCTTTCCACAGTCACAAACCAATTTTTTTTTGTTTGCTTGTTTGTCTATGAAAAACTTTAAGAATCAGAGATTGCTCATAGTCAGATCTAATATTACTCTTTGTAAAAGAATGTATAGAAAACCTTACGGCCATTGCAAGCAAAGGCCTCAGACAGCCTTTGTGTGAGCACTCAGTAACAAGCTTTGCATCATTATCAGCAGAACATTTGATGTGCAAACATCCCACAGGTTTCCATGTAGATAGTAAGGTTGTTGAACTCAAACAGCATTCATATTTGGTCAGGTCAATTTGTAACAGCAGTAGTATGAAGACCCTCTAGTATTCATCTCAAAAATGGGAGAGCTGGCACAAAAAATAATTACTGTAGCTTACACAATAATTTCTGTTTGCTGACTGCCTTGGGGAGCCCAGCAGACACCTGTCCTGATAGCAGAGTTAACACAGCTTGTGCTGAGCTGTGGTTTATTGCTTTTAGCGACAAATGTTTAAAACTGCCCTTTGGTTATTTTAAGTATCAGCAACTTAGCTAAAAGCTCTTTCTGACTTGCACAGCTCAAGAAACCCCATGAGAACTTTCTAAGGTTGTACTCATTCCAGAATTCTTGAGGAAGAAGTTAAGCTTTCATAGATATGCATGAGTTTTAACTCCACAATAATTCTTTCTTCATAAATGCTACGCTTATCATCCATGCACCAAAAATAGCATATGCAATCCTTTTTACTCTTGGCAATTATGTACCAATATAACTATATTTAATAGACAAAGGAGCATGTAGAGGAATGCTTACACAATGAGGTATATATAAAGTGACTGAATGATCAAATTGCTTATTTCAAGAGTATAAATATTTTATGTTTCCACCTAAGGAGTGTTCAGTAAAAGTTGCTTTTCCTTGAAGTCTGGGTGGCTTTTGCAAACTCCTGCCACATTCTAGCAAAGTTGAATGAGACAAGAGACATGGATTACTTCCATAAATGAAAAATGCCGAGCTACACCCGTGGGCTCTCCTGAGCACAGTGTTTGTTACAGATGTAAAAGCAAAATAAGCTGAGGGGAGCAGCTGTTCACACTGACAAAAATGCCATGCACCATTCACAAGGTTGGGTGAATATTTTAAGGCAATTTTAGGAAGTATTTCTATTGGTGGCTACTTTCTTTTCTCCCCAGTAAGTGCACTTCTTAAATACATTCAAAACAGTCTAATCTGCCTAGTTGTAGATGTGCTGATGGAGATGTGTTTCTGCAGCCACTCCAACACTTCTGTCCTAATTGCTTTTTCCTTCTCATTATTTCATACGCAGCTCTTTCCAAGAAAACAAGAGAAAAGAGAATGATTTGGGTTGGAAGGAGCCCAAAGGACCATCTAATTCCAACTCCCCTGCCGTAGGCAAGGGCACCTTCCACTAGACCAAGTTGCTTAGAGCCACATCCAGCCTGGCATTGAACACTGGCAGGAATGGGGCATCCACAACTTCTCTGGGCAGCTGTTCCATTGCCTCACAGTAAAAAATTTCTTCCTACCATCCAATATAAACGTATTCTCTTTCAGTTTAAACCTATTCCCCCTTGTTCTATTACTACATGCCCTTGTAACAGTCCCTCTCTGGCTCTCTTGTAGGCCCCCTTTAGCTACTGAAAGGCCATAACAAAGTCACCCAAAGTCTTCTCTTCTCCAGGCTAAACAGCCCCAGCTATCTCAGCTTTTCCTCATAGGAGAGGTGCTCCAGTTCTCTGAGCATCTTCATGCCTCTCCTCTGGACTAGCTCTGACAAATCTATGTCTTTCCTGCGCTGGGGGTCCCAGAGCTGGACAAAGCACTCCAGGCGGAATTGCATGACAGTGGAACAGAGGTGCCGAATCACCTCCCTCAACCTGCTGCCTACACTTCTTTGGATGCATCCCAGGATACAACTGGCTTTCTAGGCTGCAAGTACACATTGCTGGTTCAAGTCCAGCTCTGTCCACCAGCATCCCTAAATCCTTTGCAGAAGGGCTGACCTCAATCCATTTACCCACAGCCTGCATTGTTATAAGGAATGATAAGTGTGAAACTCCCCCATTGTGGGAAATCCTTCACAGAGGTATAACTATTTAAAGGTCTCATAGGCATTATCTGTAAACAGCACTTTTGGGTCCCTTTGTAACACAATAGACTTCTAGACTGTGCTCTTAATAACTCACAGGCTGCTTAATTCCAAAATTCCATGGTTTTTCAAAATAGTAAAAATGACCCATGCATAGATAACAAGAGACTGAGCCAAAGAAAAACATTATATAGGCATTGATGAAATACTAGCACTCACTTGGGCCAAGAAAATAATTTAGATGTAAGATTTCTGAAATAACTATATTAATTTATATTGTTTTCTTCCACTCCAGATAGTGAAGCTGTAAGTAAAATGAAAATGATATCTGATCGTGATACTCTTTTCCCCAGAAAATGCAAACAGAATCATAACCAAAGTACTTCTACATGTAAGTTTTATGAAGAATTATACAACATGAGATATTCAAACTATTCTTATTTATCACACTAATAGGTGTGTAGGTAGGAGGGGGCGTTTGAAATAGTTTGCTGTATTCAACTCACATAACAAATTCCAGAAAGAGGACTTTAAAATTGAGGAAAAGTGCCTAAGAACAGTACTTTCACAATTTTTGTAGTGTCTTAAGACACATGTCCCCAAACCACAAATCAATCAGGATTTTTATTAATCATGAGAAAAAAAAACACATTATTGTCTGGAGAAATAACTAACTACAGGACTAGGAACCAAGAACACAATCTCTAATTTTATTTTTCGCTTACTTCTCTAGGATCAAACCAGTCAATATCCCCATCTTGACCTTTACTAATAAATTAAGCAATTCTGAAAAAAAAAATCTTCTGGGACTTTGGAACTTGATCATTATATAATGTTAGATTAGACACATTTATTGTTAGAATAGTTGCTGGTAGGGCTTTGGATGAAAGTAGCTAGTCATCCTTCAAACAACAGCCATGCTTTGGAGCTGGGATGGGTCAGAGGCCATTCCCAATAGCTTGTATGTGGCTGGTGTACTTCAGCAGCTAAGAGAGTGTGGTGGTACAGACAGCAAGGTGTTTGATGCCAGGCAGCATCAGGGCTTACAGAACAGTCCCAGTACATTTTACTAAATACTGCCTTTGCACTCATTTTTTTGCTTGTGCAAGTGGGAATGTTAAAGCTGAGTAGCAGACAGGGGAAGTCATGTTTGAATAACCTTTGAAGGTAGAAGAAGCTATGCAAGTGGTAAGACTATATTGGACAAATAGAAAGAATAAAGAGAAAGAACAGAAGATTGAAGAACTGCCTCTTGTATCTAAACCAAAGATGTTCCTTTTTCAAAAGGGTAGCTATGTAAAATTTCAAACAGAAGATAAATTGAAGAAGTATGATTTACTTTATGTGCAAATGAAGGAATTCTTTGATATTTTTCTTTTTCTTGTCAGCTTGATCTTACGTCCACCTTATGATGTTTTACATTATTTCACACATATTGTATCATCTACCAAGTTAAAGAGACTGTAATTCTAAAATGGCAGAAGTCAGGCTCATAAGATTGTGAAATGGGCTTTATGAACAGGATGGATGAAACACTAACTTGATATCCCTTGTGCTTTAATCCATTTAGTTTTTCGTCTTGCTTTACAGAAAGTGAAATTAGATGACCAAAAGGGCTAAAGTATAACATTGGATTAATATTTTAATGTTACTGTCATACTAGATTTAATAAAAATTAATTATGAAGTTACATGAAAACACTGCTAATATTCTAATAAACCTACAAAGGTAATGACACAAATACTTAGATATAATGCTGTGGTCCTGATATGAGAAGTCTAAATTTAATGTAGGAAAATAGAAAATTAAAATGGCTGAAGACATGTTGCTCACTTACATGCAATTATACTAGAATTTTTTTTAAACTGTCCATATTAAAATAACCATATTGGGCACTGGATTTCAAAACTATTTTTTGGCCAGAGGGGAGAGAGAATGCTTTCTCCCCTACTGCATTCCAAAACCCAAACTGAATATAATACTTACAGTGCAAAATGACATAATTGCTTTATTTTGTTTTTCTTACAGACTAGGTCTTCTGGCTTTATGTATACACCTAAGCTGTATTCCTCTCCTTGCAGGCAATGAACTGTATGAAGAGATTAATCCTGCACTTCAACAAAAGCTTTTTCCATACTGGGATTTTGAGACTTCATTAACACAGCAAGTGTATTTCAGCCCTTGTTTTAAGATTTGCTAATCTTCAACATTCATACTGGCCAAGAAATAACAGCAGAGTTTATGCAAGCCACTCAGCAAGGAAACTGCAATAGCATATACCTTGGGGCCTTATTTTACTGTGGAACTGCCAAGTTATGGCAAGGCTTGATCATCCTATAATTATACCAGGAAATGTATGCTTCCACAAGTCAGCCACAATTCTTAATGTTCGATTGCAGTCCTTTATGAAATAAATATCAGTTATGTCACATATTCAAAGTGTGGAAGAAAAGACATTTTAAATGCTAATTAAAAAAGAAATTAACAGACAAATGTCGCATTTAGTATTTCAAGACAGGAAATTAGTAATATCAGGTAAGGCCTTGACACTGGGAAATCACTTGTTTCACTTTCAAAACCCTAATATAAGCATTTCCTCACATTTTTTTGAAATACTATTCATAAATAATTGAACATGAAAATTCCACTATATTCCTTAAAAGACAATACAAATGGTAATTTAGATAACTTTTTAATTTGTCAGATGTCTGAATTGGTCTTGATGATCTAGATGTTATTATAACTGCTTAAAAAATACAATTTCTATGAGAAATTCAACAGGTAAAATAAACATAACAAAACACAAATTTTATAGGATTTTAAAAAAAATCCATTTTGAATCTCAAAAAGAATTTTCAATTTTGGTAATGTTTAAATATTTACTTCTGAAGTAAATATTTTTGCCTTCTACACTAATTTAGAATATAACTTTTAATATTTAATCCACAATTTACATTAAAACTATAAGTAGCCAATTCCTTTAAAATGCTCTTCAAGTTCTTCCTCATGTTATTCAAATGCTTTTCATTGGAATTGCAATACTCTTTCAACAAAAACATTATTATTTGAAACCTTTCCATTGACTTTTTTTTTTAATACTCATTTGATATTTAAATATTCTTCCTAAAGGCTAATAAGCAAAGGTGACTAGAAATGTAATAATTATTGCTTACTAATAGTACCTGCAACAAATATAGTTTTATACCAGTTTAATGGCACTAAATCACTTCATATATTAACAAGTTGATATAAAGCCTATGGGTATGTGTTTCTCTATTCAGTTGTCACATCAAGTGACAAAGAAATGTATGTGTTCTTGTGCTACTTCAGAAGGTTCTTCTTCTTCTCTTTTTTTTTAATGGAATTAAGAGGAGTCATTGAAGCAGTACAAGACGGGAGAAAATTGAGTTTTGTGCACTGGAATAATGCATGTGGTTTTCGTGTGACTGTCAAAGCTGTAATGTGAAAAGCAGGAAGCATAAAATCTTGATTAGATTGAAAGAGAAACAAAAGAAGTGATAAGCCTTTATAATTTAGATTTGCTGTACAAGAGATGAAAAAATACAGAAAATGGCATCTGCTCAAGTCTCAAGAGATGGGAATATAAGTGTAAGCAATCCTGAGCTAAACTGAACAAAAACTTTGATTTAATAGAAGCAAGATTTGACCGACAGCCATTATAACCACCTTTTGGGAGAACACAGGATACTACTGCTGTCTTACAGAGAAATGTTACAGTTCCTACAGAAAATTACTCATGTCATCCCTGTATTTTACTTCAAAAGGCAAAAAACAGCTACCACAAAGTCACTTTATACTAAAGGGAATTCAGAGTATGACAAACGTGTATATTGTTGTCTAATATTCCCCAATGTTTAATGACCAGTCTTACACGTCCTTATATTAAAGATGCACCAGTGGCTCCCAGGGGGTTAGGAAGAACCAGTAGGTTTCCTGAGTCCTTGAAATCTCAGGAAGTTTGCCAAGAATTCAGGAAACAAGTAAAGCAAGACATACTCATGTATATAGTCTATTCTTGAGAATACTTATTCCTTGATTTGAGCATGATATTCTGCCTGCAATCTTACTCTAAAACATACAAAAAAGATTGAAGAGATGATAATACATAGGAGAAACTCACCTCTGGAATTCATGCAACTCTGGAGAAATAAATAAATCCATGTTGAAAATAACTAAGCTGGGATATATGAATTGAAGACTGGGAACTTGAATGTAGCGTTAAAAAAATAACATGATACGCATTGATGCTCAAATTTGACAATCCTCTAATTTCTCTTTTAGCAGTCTACAGAAGGACCCAGATTCTAGAGTTCTGTTCAGCTGCAGAATGTCATGAAGTGAATAAGATTTTAGAACACTGAATGTCTACTGGGAGCTGGTAAGAGCTGTAGTTCAGCCAACACTAACACGTGGTATCATAATCAAAACTACAATTTTGAAATACCCAAGTTGCTGAAAAACTGCTCTCAAGTTCCAGGATCACAGCATTTTCACTCCTGTACACAGGATTCTTTAATTTACTTCTCTTCAAGCACCAGAAACAAATGAATTTACCATCATATGTTGAAAGCAATATAGTCTAGAAACTTTTACAAACAGACATTTTCTTGCTACTTTCATCTTTCCCATTGAACTTATTCTCTCAGATGAAAAAAAAAAAAGTCTGTTTTGTAGCAGACTGCTTTTCAGAGTACAACTCTTAAAGACCAACCATACCAGTGTAGTAATTAACTCCTTGGCAAGAAGAATAAAGAGAAATCTATTCATCCCTCATAAACCAGAAACTTTTTCGTTCACTTGATTCACTACATTGTTCAGTTAAAAAAGTAGATTTTTCAGTTTGTTAAAAGAAAGAAAAGGAAATTAAGAAAAGCAATAAGGCATATGTGGCACAAAAACTTGTCTATTTTCTCAAGCCGTATTAGTTCATTTGGCAAGGTATATTTAATTTAGATTTTTTTTTTCTTGGATTCCTAATACATATTCTAATCAACCGTTATGCCTCAAGCACAAACAAGCATATGATATAAATGAGACGTATTCTTGTGGCTCACAAAATTCCTCTGAAAACTACATGTTACATCAGAAATCAGACAATGGATACTATACTAGAACACAATTACTTTCTAATTATCTTTTAACTGAGATAAGAATTAATTAAAATCTAATGATAAGAGTTCTCTCTCCAGCAACAGCTAATTTTTAGCACCAATATTTATACCTGCTGTATGTGCCTTCCTTCCGAGGGACTTGGGATGAAAATGTGAATTCCCCGGAATGTTAATTTTATCCACAGTTGGTAGGTGCTCAGGACATCAAAATAAATCAGAATTATTTCTTATGGGTGCCTTTAGCTCTTCCATTACTGATTATTTGATAGTTGAAAAGGAACTAACTTTTTGCTATGAGGATCCAGCTGGAAGAGACACTCAGGTACAATGAAGACTGCAGCCTGACACATGTTCCACATGAACAATCACTACTGAGACACATTTAAATGCCCTGGATGTACTATTAGCTTTCAGTCATGGTAACTGTTGTCACATATCATGTTTTCACTGCCTCACCTGAAGATAAATGTGTGGAGAAGGTGAGTTATTTAGGCTTATGTCCAGTAATGAGAATTTCTAAGACAGTCTTCCAAAGTTTGAAACAAGTACTCGAGCCTTCCACTCACAGAATTACTACTGAACTGTTTTCAAGTTATCACACAACTATTTTGTCTGAATAATCAGTTGCACACTGACATCCACTTGCTCTTGTCACAGAAGTAGTTCAACTGCAATAATCATATGATGGAAACTTGAATTTGTCTTCATGTTAAGTCTCACAGGTATGATTCATATAGGAGAAGAAAAATATCCATATGGACAGGAGAAAGCCATTTCCAGATATTGAGCCAAGAGATTAGTAAGAAACAACAGACTGCCTACAGCTGAGCAGCAGATTCAAAACATAGCCAAATTCTTGTTGATCACTGTTAGTGAGATACCTACACAATCTGGTAACAGGATACAAAAAAACAAAATATAAATTATACAGCTAATTAATCCATACAAATACCTCTGAAGAATGAGCATTTCTAGAATGTTCTGCTGTTTCTTCATTTTTAAGCATTTACTTTCAAAGTTAATGACATATTTTTTTCTACAGATTGTGACATTTTATTTCTAAGGACATAGGCTACTCCTTCTCTATTCTGTAATATTAATCAATTGGAAAGGTCACAACACTTATTTTTCCTTTAAGATGATAAAACCACAAAATAATTTTCAAGCCCCTAAGGATGGGTTTATTTTTTTTATATGGAAATAAAACAGAGAATAACCTGCTTTGAAATAAGCCAGGCATTTTCAGACTTGTTTTGAAGACCATAGATTCTATCATGGACAAATATTCCATAAAGTACAGTTAAAAATAATCACAAACAGTTAGTGCAAAAGAAGGGAAATGCTTTGCAGTTTGCAGATTTCTACTAAATATGTATAAGTTTTTACTCTGTGCTACATTCAAGTTTATCTGCAGCAAAGAGAATGTTCATTTCTAGTGTAACAGAAAGCTATGAATATTGGGGTTTTTTTTTTTCAAAATTCTATCCAGGGCTGACCAGTGATGGCCAGCTTGTTTTTTTTAATAAACACATTGCAGTGGCTGTGTAGGGTAACCATATGCATTGCACATTACCATGCAGTGGGAGGAAACTTTTGAATGGAACTAGTTCCCAAAAATATTAGAAAAAATGACAATACTAACAGTTGTATCTTTTTTGTTTTCATTGATCTTAAGCATTTTTTATTTCATGAAAGTAAAATACCAAAATGCACTTCTTTTAGGTGTACTTCCTAATTGCTAAGATTTACCTCAGCTTTCCAAAAACATTTCAAACTCCTCTAAAATAAAAGAGAAAACACCAGCAACAAGCAGATGAAAGTGAATACACACATAAAAAAAAAAAAAAGGTGCTACAGTCAAAATCTGGTGGGTCAGATTCTTTTTATTATGTACTGCTCCTAAGGAGACCAGCAGCTGGATTTTTCTTTTTTATAGAGATCTCATTGTGGGCCTAATGTAGTTGTTAAAAGGCTTCTGTGCAGTACTTAGTGGAAAAAATAATCTGTTTATGATACATTATTGCAGAGGATGTCTTTTAGTCAGTGTATGTTTTACAGATCCTACTTTTTTATTAGATCATTTGAAGACCTTGTATTTTTGAAAAGTTTTCTGTTTCAGTTGTAGGCTTTCTTTCTGTACTGAGCAAAATGATGATTAAATTAGTATGCAGAAGTTGTTGAAAAACACCATGCAGAATTTAAAGTATCTAGGGCAAAAACAAAAGGAACATCTGGAACAGAAGGTTCATCTGGAACCTCAAATTATTGAATTTCTTATAAGTTTAGATAAAATTAAGACTTTTTTGGGGGGGGAGTTGTGTTTTGTTTGGGTTTTTTTTTTGGTGGGGGGAGGTCTGTGTGTTTTGGCAGGTGTTTTTTTTTAATAAAATTCTTAAATCATATTAGTAAATTGCTAAATTTCTTTGGGCCTTACAGTCCAAATTGCCAGTTTGCCAAGCATCAGTAATACTCCATGGTTTCTCATAGGACTGTGAATCTAACACATAAATGGGAAACTTCCACTACATACTGATGTACGTGTTTTCCTTAACTAGTAATTGTTTATAAGATACTCAGTGTTGCATAGCCATGCTTCATCTGAAAATTATTCTTTTCACTTAAAATGAGAAAATCAGGTGTCTCAAAGTATGCTGCAAAGCACAAACATCTGTCTCCATTAAATTAGTAGTAGGAATATATTAAAAAAATTGTACTCTCAGTAAATCTCAGTACTACCTCAAAAAAGTGCTTCTTTTACTCACTAAATTATCAATATCTACACTTTAGAACCATTTAAAATAATCCTATCATTATTGATCTGAGTCCATCAGTTCACAAAAAACCAAGCTTACCCTTGAGAGACTGAGCTGCAGTTGTGCAGGGCTGATATTTACATAATGTGATCCTCTTTTGGATGGGATGCATCTTGCCAAATGCTTGCAAGTATACATCAAAACTCAACAATCTGTTCATTGCTTGAGATGCTGCTTGGAGAAGGTCTGATTTCTGGAGGATAGTCAAAAAGAAGCAGGAATAATAGAGATGTGTTCCTTAGGCAGCTGAACTACTTCCCAAGCCTATGGAAATAGGCAGAGTCAGTCTTTGAGTATAAGCACAGAACAAGTGGCTGGAAAGTATACCAGAAGGGAGTGACCTGAACATATGCTGTAAGCTGAAACAAAGGTCCTGTTATTCTCCTTCACATGAAAACCAGTTCCTGACACTTATTTTTATGCTATAAAATCAAGGAGCTTCAAGCCATGATGCTGAAGGTGAGAGGTGAGTAAAGAAAAGATAGAAGAAACTTTCTTCTGTTTCACTCCATACGATCTGAGATTCTACCTGAGGAGCTCACTGGAAAACCTGATTCCAGTTATTATCTGCTTAGTAACTTCTATGATGCCTGTGGAGTCCAATCACTTTTGAACCTTCACTTTTTTTTCAGGCATCTCTTAGGGGTCATTGATTTGTAAACTCCCTTTATGCAAAGTTCTCCTATTATTTTTTCTGTTGTCAAGAAAACTGGAAAAGATAAATTCGTTTCCTCAATCCACAGAAACTACTTTAACGATAAGCTAGTGGTAAACAAGTCCTTTGTCACTGGCAAGAGCGAGATGTTTACAGCTGCTACTGAATCTGTAAAAGATACTGGTGTATCTTTTATGTTACCTGTGCTTTAGAGTAGCTGGCAAGTGCAATAGAATACACTGGGGTTTAATGCATTTTTTTTTTCAAATTAAACTTGGAATGATGATTAGGCAAATAGCAAAATGCAAGCCTTTTTTCCTCTGTTTTCATATTTATGAAAATAATGTTTCAAACCTAATTTCCTAGATTTTGATGATTAAATATCAGCAATCTTTCATACTACTAGGATCATCAATAAGTTACAAGTGTGACTCTACAGCATTATCTTATGTATTTCAAGTTCCAAAGTTATCTTTTTTTTTGTGCATCTTTACTGCTGTGTTTTCAACATCATGTGTTCTAGACTAGTATATATTTTATGATCTAGTACGATAACCATAAAATGTAGTTAAAAGACTGTCTCTGCTTTAATATTATACATGTTTAAAATAGTGTAAAGCAGTGTAATTTTGATTGATTGAGGCTCATTCCTGAAAGATTATCCCCAGTATTAGGTACAAGTAATGTATAACAGAGAACACACTGTGAAAAACCTACAAGAAGTCAGAATCTGCCAGTTTTACTCACACTGAATCAAAACAAACATCCATAAGTGGTCCTATTTATGTTAAGAGGCTACCTAAAGAAACAGGCCTTAGGGTAAGAAAAGAAAATTTATATCAAACAAACAAAAAGCTCTGTTTCCTGCCTATACACTAGTCTGAGATTTTGCTGGAGTAAACCAGTACACGCTGCTAAATTTATTTTTTCTTTCTCTATGCCCACCTTTAAGGCTCCTGAAGAGCCTTAAAATTCATTTATAAAGTTTGCCTCATTAGCGTTTTGCTGATGGAATAGAAGGTGGAACGATTTTGTCAGAGCTGCTAAGAATCAGGCCTTCATCCACACTTTCAAAGAGGAGCTTATAAACAATGATCTTGTAAACACTACTGCTTGCCTCTTTCAGCTAAAGATATGCAAGAGAAGGCATAATGCCTTTGTGTCACAATACTCTTGATATAACAAAGTACAAAATAAAATCATTTCATAAGTTTCATCTGTCCCAATCTTTCTGTTGAAGAGAGTTGTTACCAATAATGCTTCAAAACACAAATTAATTTTCTTCAAAAAGTAGGTAAAAGATCGCGGGCAGAGATGACTGCTTTTCCATTCTTAGACCAGTATTTGCTCTCTTACCATTTTTATGCTTCATTGATTTTAACATATTTATTCTCTTCTTACACTGATGTGAGAGAATATTCATTACCCTTAGCAGCTTCTTTAAACATGCAGGAGTAGAGTAAACCTGGCACCATAACCATGTATCTGGGGTAGGAAGTTGGAAACTGAGAAGAGTCTTTCTGAGCTCAAAGAAATTTGTACAGTGAAAAAGACAAAGGAAAAGTGAAGGCAAGGCAAAGTGAACTCTTCTAATATTTAGAATATCTGAATATGCTGAAATATTTTGAAAAGGAGTACTCCATGGAGGCTTAGTTGTGCCAAGACCAAAAGAATTCACCTAGGGAAGAATCCAAGCCTGCTATCATTATTCTTAAAGACTTATCTCTATTCCACCTAAACCAAATTATTAGATCTAGAGGTCAAGTTGGAGATAAGGCCTTGAGCAACTTTGTCTAGTGGGAGGTTGGGACAAGGTGATTCTTAAGGTCCCTTCCAGCCCTTAACATACTATGATTCTATGAAATACTTCCATGTAGCATCATTTTTCAATGAACATCATAGATTCATAGAAATATAGAATGATTTGGGCTGGAAGGGGTCTTTAAAGCTCCCTTGTTGCAGTACAGCTTTATAATAAAAACTATAGTCAAATTACTACCAAGGGGATCTCAAAATTTTCTCATAGAATTGTTGGTGAGTACATGTCTATAATGCAATGTACATTTCAGGGAACAGCATAATATAGGACAAGTATAGTTTATTTGTTATCAAAGTAATATTAACAGGAACAGAATTAAGTTGTTATAGTTGAGAAATAAACAAGATGATCATTGTCTTGTCTAGGACCTTGCAGCTTTCTCCTATGTTCTTAGTTCTTAGTTCTTAGCAACCTCTTTCCCTTAAAAACAGTCTCACTTTGAAATAAAAGATTTGATGGTCAGAGGCCTGGAAGGCCTGGAAAGCAAAAGAGAAGACGCTGCTCTGCCTAAATCAGAAGTTGCACACAACTTCACATCTTTCCTAATTCCCCAAAGTCATGCTCTAATCATGATTGCCAGGATCATTCACCATTTTGGGAAGGGAAGGAGTAACTATTTTTCATTCTAATGAACAAATTCCTGCCTATACTTCAGGACTTGCTTAGTTAGGGTTTTTTGCTGAAACTTTTATTCTTCCCTGAAATTATTTGAAGATCTCTTCCTGATCTCATTAATTACTCCCAGCACATATAAAAATCCACAGTAAATATTGCCAGGCTATATGTTAGGGGTTTTTTTCCCAAATAAGTTCATGGATTCACGCATATAGGAAAACAACTTCTTGGAAAAAACAGATTACTTAGTACAAGTAAAATGAATTTAAATGATTACATATAAACAGTGTATACATATACTCACTCTTCTATTAAATGCACAACAGAGAAAGTATGGTACCAATTGCTCTCTCATTTGTGTATGCCAAAAACCTCACAGCATTACTACATGGAAAGAATTGCACATGACTGCTTCTGAAGCCATAAAAAATCTGGGATATTTCACTGATGAAAATATTCTAAGTTGAATTTCTAAAACATTATTATACTCTTCAAACTTCAGACAAAACCCAATAGCACTATGCAGAAAGAATGCACCTATTAAAAACTGAAAGCAGGTATAAGCAAGTGTTGAAACTGCAACAGAGAATTAATACATTCTGTAGTTATGCCATTTTGAGACCTTCAGACTCAAGGAAAAACCTTGAGGATCACCTTGGCATCACCTGAAAGTCTGAATGGTTTTTCTCTATCTTCTTTTTAAACTTCCTCCTCCCCTTTGTTCTTTCTCACCTAATTAATTTAGTTTTCCAATACCTGATATGGTTCTCCATTTAGATAAGCATCCCTGAACCCCAAATCGTCTAGTTTTCATTAGAGAAGTAGATGGGCTACCATAAGTAAGGAACACAGGGAGAATAAGGAATCTGGAGTCCTTGTTCAAGAGTATTTGAGTGAAGCCACACTAGAATAGGTTAAAACTAACATCAGCAGGATGCAAGCATTATAAGAATTTACACCAGTGATAAG
>JAWWLV010000088.1:54323693-54336164 GCA_035041135.1 Platyrinchus mystaceus | reverse complement strand
AAATACCTCCTGCTTTGAAGAAAGAAACCTTGTCTCCAAAGCAGTCTTTGTGCTTTTTGGGGCAAAATTCGGTTTCATGAGGAAGGTGGGAGGTAGAGAAAGATAACTATTAAATAGATCTATTTTTTTTTAATGGCTAGTTCAATTTTGGGGAGTTCCATTTAAGACTTAGGATGCTTTATCTAATCTTCTTCATCCTCTGTTCCATTCAGTACACAATCTAATTCTTTCCTGTTACAGAAACTGACATCTTCAGAGATAAAAGAAACAAAAACAAGAGCATGCCTTTTTCTTCTTCATATTTATGAAAACATTGTAAAGGGTCTGTATGTAATTTGGACTTTAAAACTCATGATAACACACTGCATTGCATAAAGCTTCTTCTGATTAATATAAATTAATTGACTGGATTTTCCAGACAAACAAAAAAAAAATCATTGTGCTATGCAAAATTTCTTTTGGTTGTTTGTCTCTGAACTGTAAGCTCAAGTCAGTGTTAACATTTCAAATTGGTTTTCTATTATTAAAACTAAAAATCACTTCAACTTCAGTAAAAGTAACCTTACTGGAGGCATTATTGTTTGCCTGTTCCTTAATAATTCATATTGCACATCCATTCAATAAAAACATCTGTTTGTCTATGACCCTCTATTTTACCATTCAGAAAAGCTCTCTTGCCATCTGATTGTAACACGGGAACATGCAAGCTGAGAGTGCTAAACCAGCAGATAGCTGTGGCACAGCAAGACAAAAGATGAAATTTGAAAGCAACCCAGTGGTTCAGCCTACTACGTTAGACTGCCAGACTGGCTACCTTTGATTCTTAGCTATTTCTATGAATCATTTAGCTACCATGAACCTAATCTCCTTAGGGAACCAGGAGGGAAATGAAAAAAAGAAAGAGAAAACAGAGGAAAAATACTAGTAAAAAAGGAATAGAGAGAAACGAGGGAATAAAGGGAAACAATGAGAAAACTTAAGGAAACCTTTAGAATTACTCATAGGTTGTCTGGGCAGAGTGTCAACAAAGGCAACACTTCAAGTGTTAAGCACTCAGGTAAGTACTTCCGATGTTGAAGTCGCTTAAGAAAAATCTTACTTTTTGCTCAGTTGAGGTGAAATGCAGCTCAAAACACAGTCATTTCTAAAGCGTTCTCAGGGATATGTGTGAACTGTCCAAGATTCATTGAATTATATTACATTGTTTTGACATTTACGCTGTTTTTGTCACTGTATAGGTTTTTTTGCTTGCGTTGTTTTAATTTCATATCTATATGCTTATTTTAATACATTGTTCATGACTTTGGTAAAAGAAAGTTCTTCTAGCTACATCTTTCTATATTGTCTAGCACCAGAAAGCCTTAAAAAACTACAGTCTGAAGCAGTCTTCCCTCTTGCAAACACCTTCTACTTCATACCAAAATATAGAAGTTTTATCAGTCTTAATGTCAATGAAAGTCATCAAGAGTGCTACAGTAAAGTCTCAAAACATTTGAAATATTATCAATTGGACCAATGAGAAGAAACTGTTTATGACTACCAGAGATATGCAGCACTTCATATTTTGCATGTTATTTCAGTCCCTTTTCAGATTGATTTATGGCATTTCTATATAACACTGGATGCATAAGAGGATGTTACTACAACCTCAAAATACTATCCCTGAATTAGCTCAAACAGCTCCATGAGTTTGGCCTTTAGCTGCTCACCAATATTCTCCACACCATTACATTTTACATTGTATTACAGTAAACCATCACCACAAAACCTCTAGAGCAATGTTATTTGCTGAACCAGAAAATTGAGATAACCACTTGTATAGCATATTTTGACTGAGCTCATCACTTCTATAATGCCTGGTGAAAATGAGTCTAAGGCATAGAGTCTGGTAGTAGCCTGTGCAGAGTTGCCATAGACTCTGTGCATCGTCAAAACAAATACTTTAACAACAACCTGATTAAAAATGCCATTGACATAATCGCTTCTTATATTACCATATAAAAGCTATATCAAAAAACTCAGCCTGCAAAAGTAAAACCAATGAAGTGAAAATTTTTTATAAATATCTCCATGGATGTGAACACTGGTGTAAGATTTCAGTATTAAATGACTATGTGCACAAATAAACAGGTGAAATTCCTGGCCACTTTCATCTCTTTCAGGGCATTGGGTGGTTGAGGGAGCTGAAATGAAAGGTCACTTATGTTTGTTTCTGTGCAGACAGGTGAAAGCCTTGGAAAATATTTGATATGGGTATGAATAGAGCAGTGGCTCTTTATCTCTTTTACAGAGAAAGTTTCATTTTAGAGATAGAGTAAAACTATTGTGAGCTTTATAGTCAGGTTACAGCATTAGTTCAGTAGGTCTGGGATTGAGAGAAGTGTCGTGGGTTGGCCTTGGGCCAATTTTTCTCACTCCCCACACAATGGCTATAAGTTGAGAGGAGGTTTATGCAGACAAAAGAGATCTGATGTGGGGAGAATAATATTAGGATTTATTACTAGCAAGATAAAAACTAAAGAACTATATATACAACAATTTTAACTAGGCAAAAGTGCTATGTATTTACAGAAGTACCCCTCCCCCCTTCTATCAGTCCAGGAGGAGAAGCAGTTTCTTTTCCACTTCCAGAGCTACAGGTCTTCCAAACAATTCTGCAGCACTTGAAAGTTCTTCTTCTATTATGTCTAGGACGACAGCTCCAATTCGTCACATCATGGTCTTCCCACAGTTACAGGGGATAATAGCTTCTGAGTCCACTCCTGTTTCCTGTGAGGTCCCTTCCCACGGGGACAATTCTCGATAGTCCTCTCTGGCGTGGGTCCATCCCTTGGGCAACAGTTCTTCCATTCTCTGCTGTCTCTTAGGGTCACAAATTCAGCTGCACCACCATGGATTCCTCACTGGGATCACAAGTCCTGCCCGGGCCGACTTGCTCCAGCATAGGTCCTCTCTCCATGGGTCACAGGTCTCCAGCAAGATTCTGTTTCATCTTAGGCCTACCATGGAGTCACATCTTTCTCGTGCACTCACATACACTCCTCTGCTCCAGCGTGGGCTCCTTCATGAGCTGCAGAGAGTCTCTTCACACAGTAATTTTCCACAGATGGCAGGGATTTTAGTTTTCAGTCTTTTCCCTGCTGAAGGAGGCGGGGGGGGGGGGGGGGAAGGAATCGTGTGTGTCCCCCTCAGGCTTCTCTCTCCTCCAGCTGCTAGCTTCAACCTTGGAAGCTGCGTTATCTTTCTGCCTGGAATTCCTTCTGCAGCAGTCTTGTCCAGGCAGTCCTTCTTTAAAGCTTTTTTTTCTTCACTCTGTTACATGTTTTAGCCAAGGGAGCTTCAATTGCCACACTTGCCCCCGGCCCAGGGCCAGGGGAGGAGGGAGGCCTGGCCCATCTGGGACCTGCTGCCTTCCTCCTACATGGCTCTTAATTTCTTCTGCGCCACTACCTTCTCTTCCGTTTTCTTAAATATGTAATTAGGAGAGGTGTTACTAAAACTTTTGATTGGTTTTGCTCCAGAAATCCACCTGGCAAAACTATTTTCAGCCCTGGGAGGGGGGCTGGTCAGCAAACCCACGACAAGAAGCTAAAGGCAAGAGATGCCTTGGGGAATTGTGCACTGTGCTGTACAGAGGAATGGGGTGTGAAGCAGCACTTCTTGACCTAGCTCTAGTTTGCAGACACTTCAGTCTGGCTTACCTCATCCTGCTTTCAGTGTCCTGGATAGGTCACTTAGCAATTTCTAACTTACCTTTACTAGACTGTCACATTGCAACCAACTTCTACAATCCCCAAGTTCTGCCAGAAACTAAAACTGCATTTGTTACCAAGTCAAAAGGTAGCAGTAACTGGGTAACTGGTAACATTCATGTTCAAGAGCATCTTTCTTAATAATCCTTTGTTAACACAAACAACGGAAAGGTCTGTATATTTTCAAAGGACATCTAACTCATGCACTCTAAATACATCAAAATTACTACTTTTTCCTCCTTTGCAATAAGCTGAGGTGTAACAACCACACAAATTTTCAGCTTTACTTCTGAGATAGAAGCTGTTACTTTAATCACACTCTTAGTTCCGATGAGGATTTGTGAAAAAGCTAGATGAAACAGCATAGCACCAGAAAAGGTGAAAACAGTATATCGTATACACATAACTCAGCTTTACACTACCTATATTTTCTAATTAAACCTCTATACTTAAAAGTTCACAATTTCCCAAAAAGCTGAGACTGTAAAACCACCTGTCATGATTGTTATCAGAAAGCTTCAGTAAAAGAAATAAAAAATTTACAGGTTGAGACACTGTTGAGACACTAACAGTGTTTGCCTGCTGAAAAAAAAAAATCTACCAAGAAATTGTGATATCAAGGCTATAAAATATAGCTAAAGTTGAATGACCCTCTGAAATGCCTATTGGAATACCATTTTATAAGTGGCAAATATTTTTAATTTCCATAAACATTTTGTCATGTCAGAGGGACATCCTTTCTGTGACACACTGGGTGGATAAAGTACACCTTATGCACAAGGACCCTTACAGAGCACAACTTGCCTGCAGTTCTTGCTCAGGCACTCCATGTAAGTCTTTTAATTTGAATGATGTGAATGTGAAGGACTTACTTCCACTGCCCTGGCTTCACCATGATCTATTCATCTTATGACAAACAAAGTAGCAGGAACTATCTTCCCCTTTTGTGACCGATAAGATCTCACATTCTAAATGTTAGCAGATAATATAATTTTGAATGATTCAGGCATCAAGCACCAGCTGATGCCAAAGGCAAGAGAGGAAAAACTGGTTAAATCTACCACTTTCTGGAAGCTCTAGCAAGGCCCTAAGATTTTTCATATAGACAACTTTTATGTTCTCAAACTCAGGTGCCTCACAAAACCTTAAGATTGATGCAGGCAATGTTTCCTTCCACGGCTTGAAAAATCTCACTGTATAAGGAGAACTGAATGCTGTATTCACATTTGCAAACTTTGTTTTTTGTGTATGTTGGGTGAGTGTTGCTGTTACTGTGTTCCCCCACCCTAAGCCATAACATTTCCAAGCAGAGTGTAATTTAAGAGGTTTTGAAAGAAACCCTAAGGAGACGAAAATGCCATTGATGACTATAATGCATTTAGTTTGTTTGTCATTAACTTTTCAGTAGCACAGTTGCTTGCCTATAGACAATATTGTAATGATTTACACTTGCCACAGCTTTACAAGTTCCAGATGTTCACAGTAACAGCTGTTGTCTGAAAACATTGAGGCACTCTTTAGAAATAAAATATATGAGGCTTTCAAGATGTGATGTGCCCATTGCTTTTGAAGATAATGAATTCAAGCTAGGAGGAGCTCTCCAGCACCTTTCTGCTCTTTGACTATTTTTGACAGTAAATCTGAATCAAGACTGAGGCTAAAATTATCTCTGGGTGAATCAGCTTCTCATTATTTACCAAGCTCTTTTCAAAGCATCATCTGATTATACAAAAGACAACAAGATAATGACTCCAAGAAATCCTATTTTTTAAAAGAAGTTTGACTTGAAGTCTTGTTTTAACTATTCTTCATTCTCAAGATGAATTTTTTATGCTGTGAACCAGTGCAATTGGTATGACTACAATGCACACATTGCTGCCTGTTTGCTTGGGGCTGGAAACATATAAAATCACTCCTGACAGGAGCTGCAGTCTCCTGTCAGATATAACCTACAGCGACCATAAAGGATTCCTGCGTAGTTGCTGACACTCGAGGGTTTAACGCACAGCTGCTGATGTTTCAAGATGTTCCCTGTCCACACAGTTGCACTTCCTCACTTTGTCAGAATTCTGCCTCCATTTGGCACAAAGCATTCCTGGGAAATTTTCATTCAAATAGCATTTGTGAATCAGGTTACAGTTGCACTGTGCTCAACAGTCCAAGAACAAAGACACACTTTCTGCTTTTCCAGCCACAGGCATGAATTACATCACCTCTATGCCTACTGAAACTCACTGCAGTAGGTACCAAAATCTTGACATCACTGACTTCTGGCATTTCTTAACTACAGGAAACATATTAAGCCACTTTTTCCTTAGACCTCCCATAAATAGTACTGCTCGAAACTAAGTAACCAGGCAACAGGCTCTAGGTAGAAGGATAAAAGCTGAAGTAAAGTCCAAGTAACATATTTGCCTTCATCCTGTACTCCCTACCATTTGCATTCATTCAGAAATCAGAATCTGAAATACAGTGTCCCAGGCCAGAGGAGAATTATTACCATACAGGACTTTAACGATGAATGGGCTTGTGGACCACATGGGATATTATGCTAAAATTGCTTGCAATTGTGCTTCCAAATTCACACATCACAGTAAAGAAATGGATATTCAACCTAATACTCAGTAACTTGGTGCCAGAGCAAATCCATTCTACATTAAAGACAATAGTGTAAAGAAAATATCAACAGATGTTATAGATCTGTGATTAATAAAATGATGTCTTCTCCATTGGCAAAGAGAACATTTCAATACAAAAGACCTCACTTATCATTTGTTTTCAGACAGCTGACTTTTCCAAAATTCTCGTATCACATCCAGAATAAGCATCTCTGAGGATATTCAGTCCAGTAGAATTTGCTACTATAACATGTTTACAGAAACAGCAAAGAGAAATAAATTAAATACTTTATTAATCATCAACTGTCTGTAAAGATTCTTTTAGCATTCGTAGAATGTGTTAAAGGCACACAGTTCTGTGCCAGTTATCCAGCTATTTGCTACACCAATTTCACCATTCAACATGTATATTTTCAATGAATATTTCAAAGTTATTTTCTTTCTACAGCACAGGTTCTGCTGAAATAAAATAGGGGAAAGAGGAAGACTGCTTCCTGTTCTTTGGAGGGAAAAGTGCATCTAAATCATCAGTATTTGGGTAGTAATAGAAACAAAAAGTAGCTATGATATTTTTACTGATTTAGAATGAAGAAACATTCAAAGATACAGTATCTGTATATTCTGAATTAAGACAGGAACATATGAATGGTACATGGCTTAGAATTTTCAATTTTTCCCATTCTAGGTATTTGGGGTTTTTTCACTTTCCTTCAAGAGCTTAGAACAACTGATTTTAGGTTTTTCCACAAGGAGAAAAAGTAGAAGAGGGAATTCTCTTCTGAAGGAAATAAGTATCACTCTATTCTAAGGGAATCTTCCATGTAATACCAGTTCTTTTATAGATTAATATCCCCATTTCCTCAGGTTCAACCTGATGGGATCTATTTAAGATTTGACAAGATACTGACTTCAAACCTGAAAGTACCAGACAACTTCTATTTTATCCTACAAATCCACAGTTTACAGGATGCCATTGTGATGGTTTTAATCTAGGCCTTCCTGGTAACTAATTGTAACTAAGGAAATGCCCATTTCCCAGTATTCCATACTATTTTTATGTAAACCAGGGTATAAATAAGATGGAGTTTAGAGACCTTGCTCTCTTCTCTTCCAATGAGGTTCAGGAGCAGTGTGTCCCTGCATTGGTCTCACTTATCTAGAGGCTGAGGCCTGCAGTGACCACTGGTCTTGCCACGTGGGAGGTTAGAGAGTGCTGGCCGTGTCTGCTGAGCCTGTCTCTCTAAGGGATGTGGTGAGATTTTATTTTGCTAGTTCTTGAATTCGATTGTGCATATCTGTTCTGTTTTGTCCCTTTTTGTCCCTTTTCCCCCCTTTCCCTTTCCCTTTGGGGGTGTTTGGGATCCCTTTGCAGTGTTCATAGTATTTTAATTGTATATAACTGTAATATATGCAAATATATATATATATATTTGATATAATTCGGTTGATTTCGGGTCCTTCCATTTTTAGAGTTTTTTTTCTTTGCCCTAAGGGAAGAAGGGAAGGGGAAGGGGTTGTTACTGTGCGTTTGGGCATTTGGCAGGGAGCCAGGTCCGAACCATCACAGCCATAATTACTGGTTACATTTGATGTCACATTTGATGTCATCAAGCTAGCAGACAAAAATTAAACAAACTCCTTTACATAAATGGGAGCTGTTTGATGAAAGTAATTTTGGTACAAACAATACTTCTTCCACATAGATGTTCTTGTGATATATCAAAGACTTTCTACTTTGGACAAAACCCACCCAATTTCAGGACAACTTATGAATTATCTCCTATAAGATTCCTCTCATGAACTGACCAATATGTTTGACATAATGTAGAATTACATTTGAAAAGCTCTGACAAATAATTTTTGCTTGGGCTATTAAAAGACGGTTTTCAAAGAGCCAGTGCTAAGTATGCCTACAGGAAGCCCTCAAAACACCTGCACATTTTCTTCTTAAAAGCCTTAATCAGTAGCATTTTCCTAGTGTCTATCAAATGAGATCTTGGAAGACTGGTTGCTTGCTAATACTCAGTGTTTGTAGAAGGTTAATATTTTAAAAATAAACTTCAGGTGCCAAATTTGTAGGCAGATTGATGAGGAGCCACTTCTGTTGCTGGGTATAGTGGGTTTCCATGGCTGGATTTTGGTAGCAGCAAGGGCTACAGGGGTGGCTTCTGTTAGAAGCTGCTAGAAGCTTCCCCTGTCTGGTGGAGCCAATGCCAGCCGGTTCCAGCACTTAGTTCCTGCCCCTGGCCAAGGCTGAGCCAATTAGGAATAATAGTAATGCCTCTGTGATAACATATTTAAGAACAGAAGATTGTCCCACAGAAAAAATTCCAGCCAGGGAAGAGTGGAGTGAGAACATGGGAATAACAATGTAGACAGCAAGGTCAGTGCAGAAGGAGGAGGTGCTCCAGGCGCTGGAGCTGAGGCCCCTGCAACCTGTGGTGCAGACCATGGTGGAGCAGCTGTGCCCCTGCAGCCCATGGAGGACGATTGGGGTGCAGAGACCCACCTGCAGTCCATAGAGGAGCCAATGCTGGAGCAGGTGGATGGAAGGAGTCTGTGACCCCATGGGAGGCCCAGGATTGAGAAGGGTCCTGCAGGAGACCTGTGGCCCATGGAGAGGGAAGCCCATGCTGGAGCAGGTTTTTCCCAGGTTGGACTTGTGGCCCCTGTTGGGGACCCATGCCGGTACAGCTCATTCGTGAAGGACTGCACACCATGGAGGAGTGACCCACGGGACAGCAGTTCGGAAAGAACTGCTGCCCAAGTGATGGACTCCTGCCAGAGAGGTCCATCAAGGAATGTCTTCTGTGGGAGGGACCCTACGGGAGCAGGTGAAGGACTCCTCTCCTGAACAGCGGCAGAAACAGCAACTGACCGCAACCCCCATTCCCTGTCCCCCTGCACCTCTGGGGGGGAGGAGGGAGAACATGGAAGGAAGGAGGGGTTGGGGGAAGGTGTTTTTAAGACTGTTTTATTTCTCACTCTTTGGCTCTTATCCTGTTAGTAATAAATATAAGTACTATCCCCACTTTGAGCCTGTTTTGCCCATGAAGGTAATCAGTAAGTGACCTCTCCCAGCTCTTATCTCTACTCATGAATCCTTAACTGTTTTTTTTCTCTCTCCTCTGTCCAGTTACAGAGGGAGAGTGATAGAGTGGCTTTAGTGGGTACCTGGTATCTGGCCAGGGTCAACCCACTACACTGGGGGAACCCTTGTGCAAGGACTGAAACCAGGAGAGTTGAGCAGCTCTCCAGCTGCAGGTGACTGCACAGCTTCCCGGTCAGATGCCTTCTGTGCCCAGCCCTTGACATACCATGCTCCCTGTGCTCTTCTTATAGCACAGAGACACAGTATTTCTGAATTTTTGCTGGTCAGTTTACTCTCTCAGCTAAATCCCTCATACTCTCTGTATAAAGTCACTCTTCTCTAGCAGGGCAAAATGGGAAAGAAGCCTTTGTCCTCTAAGTTACAGTTGCACCACATGGCATACGTAGTATCTATAATTTCAGATACTGGAATTAAGTTTGGAAATATTAGACAACTTCTTTCTATTTTATAGTGATTTTTAGACAGAAAGCATCATCATTATTATCAGCATAGCAGCACATTACAGTTAGTATAGCTATTACACCTCAAATTTGGGGAATAAAAAAGTGCCCTTTCCGATAAAACTTGCAAAGCCAGTTTGCAAGAGACAGTCAAAACTGCTGATAAAGCGAGCAGTCGTCTAGCACTGCTTTTTTAGATTTTATCTCATTACTTCAGAATATTGTCATACAGCAACGGCATTAAAGTTAACAATGCGTATGTCTATTTCTTTAGCTTTTTCCCATTACCCTTAATACTTCTTGCTTAAAATCAAATTTCGTAAAACTAAACATACATTTGGATAAAGATTTGCTCTTTACAACCAAGCCTTGATGAAGCTGTGTAGAGAAAAAAAAATAATAAAGTCCTTAATGACATATCATGCATTTTTACCTGATAATGCTTCAGAAAAAAAAAAGGCCCAAAGGGAACAATCAGGTTCTTCACATTTGGAAGTATACAGAATAGTGAAAAACACAACAGGATTTTCAATACACCTGTTTGTGTTCTGAGGTTCATGGATTGGACTGCTTTACATATTTCTTTTTATTTATGAAATTAAATTTTTATAGTTATAAAAAATTAATATCAACTAAATTAGTTATTCAGATAATTAGTACATAGAAATAGAATGATAAGATAAAAGATAATGAAAATGTACTATCTGATTGTGCAAAGTTTGTTTTGTAAAGTATGCTGTTCTATGAGTGCAAATTCAAACTGGAAATGCAAATAAAAATAAAAATGACAGACAATTCATCTAAGTAACTTAATAATCCTTGTTACACATGCAGAATATCTATTTTTGAGAGGCACTGCAAAGCTATAATAGACTGGTTACTTTAAAACAATAACTGCCTAGAGAGTGTGCCTGAAGACAACACAGAATTGCCTGTACTGTAATAATAGTGGTGGTTTGACAAAACTTTTGACACAACAATTCACGTACAACTTGTGAATTATAATAAATTTTTGGAACATACTGTCGTCTTACAGATTCCACCAAAATAAGTCAACATGGAAGCCAGGTGCTCTGTCCTTTGCTGGTTGAGAGTATTTATAAGACCTTTGAAACTGGTGCAGATAAGCACCAAGCCAATTTCAAATGGTTTATAAAAACATATGGTACTTATTGGCTGTCTGAAACTTCAGGGCATGTGGCTTCCTCAACACACTTCACCCATTCTCAGGATTCCTGCAGTGGTCATGGTCCACTTGAGGGGTGGAAGTAAATCACGTTTCCTTCAGGTTTCTTGCCCTCACACCTAAACTTCACAGACCTACTGGAGAACACTGAGGCTTCCACCCTGCTCATAACTTGAGCATTCTTCTGGCAAAACCAGGATCACCAAGAACTCCTGCAGCACTAATATAGACACTGTATCTTAAAAATACCTCTCCTTTTCTGTCCAGTCTCTGGAATGGACGTCTGAGAAATAGTTGGAAGTGTGTCATTGCATTACAATGGCAGGATGCGATAACTTTAGTATTCCTGCTGGTGCTTTAACTCCTAATAGCATGGTAGTGCTCAAATATTTGTCCAGGATTATGAGATTTAGTACAACAGTGGAAACACAGCTGTCAGAAACTAGTTTTTCTCCCTCTTTTTAAGTAACTTAGAAAGGAAGTAAAATTTCTTGCTCATTTCTTGATATATGCATTTATCTATTATTACCTTTGGAACACAAATGTTTTTTTTTAAAAAAATCTTCATTCCTAGCAATTATTCTTAGGCTGTCAAATACATCATACCCTTTTTCCCTGAGAGATGTCCCTATCAGGTGACAGCTTTACAGCAACAGGCTTATTTGCTTCAGCTCACCCAGAGACAATTCATTGATTTCAAAGGTCCCAGAACAGGGAAATTAAGTCCCACAGTCCCACACAGACCTGTGCAGAGAAGATACATATATCATACACTAGAGGACCACCTACATGCATTAGCAAGTGTTAAAAAGGACTCTTCCCTTCAAAGCATTTAACTGGGGGATTCTGGAACAGGTCTTTTCATCACATCTCTGAGAAAGGGGGAAAAGCTCAAGGGGTTAGTTCTGAAAGCTGTTGCAGCAAGCACAGCAAGGTAGCATATTTCACAGACCTACACCTGAACAGCAATAGCAATCAGGGCAAAAATTCAGCAAAATGGACTGGTAAAATCCGAGTTTCAGAAAAGGATATGGAAACTGCGCATCTGTACAGACAGCACAGACTGACTCCAGCTAGATCTGATACAGGACCCATGAATCTGTAAGCTGAAAACAGCAAATGCCTGCAGTATGCAACCTTTTTGCACACGTTATAAATAGAAGCTGTGCTTATTTAATTCTGTGTTCGTATTTTCTTTGAGACAGGATCAATATACCAGACTCAAAATCACAAAATTATTTTTACTTTCATAATTATTTTTACTTATCCCTGTCTTTTTTTTATATCTGTGAATCCGAAAAATCCGGTATAACAGACTGCCCAGAGACTTTTGATCTTTTGAGCAGCAAAGGTATTTATTTGC
>JAWWLV010000088.1:54292912-54303424 GCA_035041135.1 Platyrinchus mystaceus | reverse complement strand
TGATTGGGGGTTTTTGTTCCGGAAATCCACCTGGCAGAACCATCCTCAGCCCCCGGGGGAGGCTGACTGGCAAACCCGTGACACTAAGTGAAGGCTCTCTTCACTTTCGAAGTAGAGAGAACGTCAAAAACCACTGAGAAAAGTCAATGAAAATTGCCACAAGAAAATAACGTTAGCAGCCAACTGAATTCGTTACATTTTACTCAGGCATGTTGTGCCCAACAGAATTTGTTTTGACAACAGGAAAGTGTAATCAAACTAGGGGAAAGATCAAGGGCAGATTTCATTGATAGGAGACTGTGGCTCTAGTGCGTGCAAGAACACCACCTAAGAAAACAAAGCAAAATGCTAAACCAAACTAAAAAAGTAGAGATTAAATATAGCCAAATAAGAATAAGGATGTCATTATGCAGATGCCTTGATCAAAAAGAAGCAGTAAGTTTTGTTTACCTCTGACAGCTTTACCTTCCCTTGGTAGGTCAGACACAGGGTCAGGTGTTGCTCAGAAGAGGAAGTCATGCTTTCCTGTTAAGCATCTCTTCAGAGACAGCAATTTACCCACCAATGCTCTGCTGGCTCTTATGCTTCCAGGGAGTGGATCTTTATTGACACACTAAGTTCTTATAGTGTTGCACTTTAAAGTGGCAATATAAGTTGTGGAAAAATAAGTTTTTATTACCTTTATCAGTAGGCTGATTGACTTTACCCAGTTGCTTTGAATTCAATGGCATGTTTTAATGAATTACTAATAGAAGAGAAATTTGTTACTTTAGCTTATGCATCTCTTCAGCTTTTTACATTCACCATATTTTGAATATACATATATGATAAGTAGTTTTTCAGTAAAGCCACTGTATAGAATTTGCAGTCCTCAGATAAATAGAAATTATGTACTTTAACTACAATATTAATTACTATATTCCTTATTCAGGAATTAATTAGTCTTTAAATCTGATTTCAAAGACTGTGGCTTTTAACCTTCAAATTGTGACAACAGTATTTTCTTAAATATTTTTAAATCAATAATTTTTGGATTTTACAACTTTTACAGCTGTAGTTCTAATGGAAAGGAAGGGAGTATTCACCGCTATATAAAAAGAACTTCTTGTGAGGAATTGTGTAATGATTTGTGTTAATAAAAAAAATAGGAAATGAAATATTATTCAAACTGTCAAATATAAAATAGAAATGTACTGCTAAGTATGTTTATATAGTTTGCCTTTGACGAACATATAACAATATGGCCAAATAAGACTTAAGAATATACTGCTTATATATGCATGCATAAAAAAAAAAATCATCAACCAGAAAACAAGAAAGGGAGAACTCAACTTCTCATCCCTGACCCCCCAGAAGACCCTAATAAGAGTCTGCTTGACATCATAACTGAGAAACGAAACTGGCTAAACTTGTAACAGTCTTATAAAGTTAATACTTATAACAATTGAAAAAGGGTAATCAAAATATAAAGCAATAATACAAAATTGTAACTTACTAAGTTTAAGACAGAATAAGAGTAGGGCCTTGCTTGCTTATGCTAAAACTCACAGACGGGATATAGTTAATTTTATGATGACTTTAGCAGGAGCAGAAAACCTTAGAGTTTAGATAAGAGGCTTTGAAAGAGACCTTGAAAGTTGATAAAGAGGAACTCTCAGAGATAATACTGGTTTTGAGTTAATTGGACCATGCCAACTCAGCAATTAATTACAAAGTTGAAAAGTTCAAACCTGAGGAAGACTTCTTACTTCATCCAAAAGAAACCCCCCCAAAAAGATCTCCTAAAGAAGAAAGACCCCCTAAAGACCTCCCCCAAGGGGCATTCCAGGGCAGAACTATGGAAGTAGTATATGTTAATGATTTCCTCTCCTACTTTTTAGAATTTTCTGACACAGCTAAAGTATATGTAACAAAACTAATGTATATGTAACACAGTTAATGCATATATAATTTTATCCTGCATAAAAGAAGCTGAACAAAGGCAATAGATGTGCGAATTGGTGGGGCTTAGGCTCCTGTCACACCCAGTGCTGTTTGCTCATTTTTTATCAATAAATAGCCTTACTGCTAAAAATTCTTGATTATGAATTTCATTTATAACACTCTTCCTCTCCAATGCATAGTATATCAAGGGATTTAGAACAGATATGTTAATTCACCAGTTTTAATAAAAAAAACAAAGATGTTAAGAATCACCAGGTTATGTATTCATCTCTTCTTTCACTCCCAAGATATTACTTACACTTATCAGGCAGTCTAGAGATGGGAAAGATGTTATATGTGTGAGAGCTAGAAAGCCATGAATTATTTCTTTATGTTCTCAAGAATTCCTAAAACAAACACTAAAGCCACATTTATATTGCAGATCTAGCTATAATATAAACAGGATTCTAGTACTTCTAGTGGCAATCCATATCAGGATAAATTATGATACACAAGTCCTGAAAAGTGACAGAGACTTTGTTTTATCACATGTCATGTCTGGGCAGAATCCTTATTATAGATCTCTTGGTGTTCAAAGTCTATTCTGAAGCAACAGAACATCTCTAGGCTGGAGCTACTACCAGCTAGAGGAGTTGATTCTGATTCATTCCTCTCAGAGAAAGAATAAACAACCTTTGGGTCTTCATAAGTGAAAGAAGCAGTATTTAATAGTTTTCTATCAACCTAATCTTGAAAATAATGATAGAATAATAAATCTGAAGGCAGTTCAAACTAACATATCTGTCAGCAACTCCATGCTAAACAACAAAAGCAATAATAAAAGCACTCCACTAGTCACACATTTGAATGAAATATAGGGAAAAGATCTAATCAATAAGTTGCCTAGTAGATAGTCAAAAACAAACACTTGTTATTGTTCTATTTTATTCTCACGTGGCTTTTTTCATTTTTTTTTTTAACCTGACACAGACAGTATGGACATGTCAGAAAGCTCTTATAAGAGTTCAGCTTGATGTCTGTTTTTAACACCTGTTCTCATGCACTAGGAATTCTTTCTTTCTTGGCTTATTTCTACTGATTAAACACTTGAGGCTGACAGGGTTACCACCTCTCCCCTTAAACAATATATTTTTTTTTTTTTTTTTTTTAAGACTGCACATAGTAAAGTTTTAGCTATTTAATGTCTGCAGAATTCTCATGGTGTTGTTGCCTAATATGGTACGATGCCGATATGTTTTCTTTTTCCCCCCCCTACACTGTGAGAATTTGACCTCTGCTTTACTATTTCAGTGTTAGCTAAATATTAACCTAGTCCCTTACCTCTGCTGCAGAACCTCTGACCCATCCTTTTTATATCTAAAAAAATTGCTTGGGTGGAATGTAATCATAATCTTTAAGTCTCCAAAGCCTTAAGTCTGTGTTAAAGTCACTCCCAATTGCATTTTAACTCAACAGTGCCATGTCATCAGTTTTGCCTTATTTCTTGAAGCACTGGGTCTTACTTGATTTATGAATACGAAGTCTTTATAGCTTTAAAAATGCTGCTTTAAAGAGGTACAATCTTGAGTGTGTTTGTCCAACAAACTCCTCTCCACCCTTTTTCTGTTTCTCTGGCACTTTGGAAAAATCTATCATGAATTAAGGAAGCTGTCTTGATGAGAACAGGAAAAGCATGTGTACAAAACTGTACTTAGTTTCCAGTAAATCTATGATACGAACCAATAAAACTGAAAAGTTGTTTTTTTTTAAAAAAAGACTAAACCTATCCTCAGCTGGCATCAACTTTTTTCATAACCCAGAATCTAAATACTTTAACAAAGCGTAGGGAACAAAGTCACACATCAGAGTCTGATCTCATTCTTCTAAATATTTCAAAAGAATGAAATAACTAAGGTCAAGTAAGTGACGAGCTGAAGAGAATATTTTTCCTCTTCACCCCCTTCCCAGTCACTTTCAATGTTTTCAAGCTTAAAAGAACTTTGCCTTGCAAATTATTCAGTACATGCAATTGGCTGAATCTGGAAAGGAATTTCTATGTTATTCTTTCTAGAAGTATACTCTTTTCTTTCTTTTTTAAGTGGCTGCCTCCTAATGTCTAATTAATTTATGATCTAAGCAAGAAAATAAATTTCAGGATAATAGCGATTCATTGTATAAGCTTTCTTCTAGTATTTTCAGAGACTGCACCTGAGAGTAAGAAACATATTATACCTTACAGTTTGCTTCATGGAGAATTTTGATTGCTGATTTTGCACAGCAAAGTCAGAATAATACTTTGAAAAAACAGCTTGCAAAACAATGATTTTGATACTTCTACTTCCTAAAAATTTGACAGTGCAGCTATTCCTCCAAACAGGAAGAACTCCTTCCTCTGGGTAGTCTCATTAGGATGAATGCACAGACAAACGTCCACCAAGTACTTATTAAACTTTAGATAAGCACACTGGAAAACATGCTACTTAAAACTAGCATTTAACACTACTCAGTATCCAGAATGACCAGTGACTTTTGTGTCAAATATTTAAAAAGAAAAATTAGCATTTTCTGCTGATCACAGTTGGTATTACCCAGCATACTCGAACTACAGCTAAGTCAAGACTTTATTGCGATAGTAGCCAAGACTTACTCCTCTGTCTTGGTATTTTGTGCTGAAGTCAAGTAGCTTTGGGAGGAATGGTTCCATATCAGGATTTAAAGATCAGTATCAACAAGTTTTGACTGTAATTGCACAAATGAACATCCTATTTATTACAGCTTTGTAAGTTACTGTGATGTCAATGTAGTTAAATTTATGTACATAAAAGCTATGCGATAGACACATTCGAGAGACTGGAAACAAAACAAGTTTCCTCTCTTTGTCTCCAAGAAATTAGAATCATGGCACTGTTAATCCATAGTAATGCTTCACTTGGACATGTTTGTTGTATTTAACTGACGTATTGCAATGCAGAAACTTATGTAGTTTAGTTTTTACTCTTATTATTTTTATTCAGTTTACTAAAACACATTTTAATAAAGATTAACTCATAATCTATGTGCATAAGCACATGCACTATAAGAGGTAGTGAGAAATATTATCACATCTAAAAGAAGAACTATTTTTAGCAAATTCTGTTATACAAAAACAATTTATACAAATACCACCAAGAGCTCAATTTGTATGATGATACAAAAGTAACACTTTTCAGGAAAGTGTTAAGCACATATTTACTTTACTCATGCTTTCTAATGAACCTGACAAGAATTCAGTTCCAGCTAAAAGTTAAGGGCTTTCGTATATATGCCTTTCTGAATAAATAATCTACATCAATAAGCAATGTACTATTTTCTAACTATATTAAGGAGTTTGACAATATTTAAAAAAAAAATACAAGGAAAGAAGAAAATTTAATAAATAGCACATGGGAGTTTTCTTGGCCCGAGTTTAACTTTTTCATATTTTTTTATGTGAATTTGCCAGTCATGAAAGGTGTCAGACTAAGAACCCTCAAGCTGAAGTTATCTATACAGTCACAGGCATGCAGTGCATCAGGAGCAACATTGTCAAATTTCCCCTTAAAATGCATGTCTTCTCTCAAGCCGATCAGAGTTTGTATACTGCCAAGGAAATGTGGGGCTTTTCTTCTTTCTTTATATATATATATATTTAATTTTATTTTTTAATTCCAGGAAAAAGAATGGAAACTGATTTTCATAAAGGAAGGAGTCCACTTTCTAGCATTAAAGGGGCTTCAAACCACATGTATTTGTGAAGTAAATACTTTTTTTGTAATCTTACTTGAGCAACTATGTGATTTTGAAGTCAGGCACTTGGTCTTAAATTGTCAGCCTTCCACGCTGGTGCATTATCTCACCTCTATTTTTATTGCAAATCTCAGTCTCTCCAGTCAGTAAGTACCAATTCTCCAGGGCGAACCAGAGGCTAAAAGGTACGCACAAGCCCAAAAATTTACACTGAAGTGAATGTTTGTTGATTCAAGCATTACTTGCTCCCAGGTAGTTAAGCTCATCTTCACTGGGAAGTTAATACCTAATGAGCCAAGAGGTAAACGAGAGACAACCTTTTACAAGCTATGCTTTGTTCATACCACGTCTCACAGGCAACAGAAGTAATACAGCAAAATGCCTTTGATTCATCAGAGTTGCCACAACCACAAAACCATCTATTCTGCCAAAGACAAATCTCGATAGACTATTCAAAAAGCATATTGTAGAAAAAAATAAAGTGCTGTCTATGATTATCTCCCAGTGTCAGGATTTTAGTATTTGCAGTGCATACCTGCCTTGCCTTAAGAGTTCTCCTGAAAGAGTAGTACCTTTCTGTTTAATTAATCAATACTTAATGATTAATTAATTCATTAAGGGAAGTAATTAATGAAGTAAATAACAAACTCTTTTTAAAAATCCATCAAATAAGCCCCCAGATGAGGCACCACAGCTCTGTGCACAGTTTCATTTTTGTCAGGGCCAAGCACAAGAAAGCTGAGAACAAATCCTGTTTTACACCTGCCTAACCCTTAACTGAAGGTTTTATTACCTGTAGTATGTTACTATACAAAGAAATTACTGAAATAGCTTCTTTTTTCTAAGTGTTGTACCAACACATTTGGACACACTCTCCAGCCATGTATACTCAATTTTAAACATTTAGTTTTATTACTTTAATTTCAACATTTGAAGTTAGGCACAGGACTGTTTAATAAATCAGAGCTTAAATCACTTTTCAAATGCACTATTAAAAGGAAAATGTAGATTACTGGTGCTATGGATGGGTTTTGCCTTGAAGTTAGAACTAATACCTGAAGTTTCCTAATATTTAAGGATATTCTGTAATACATCTCACTACAGAAACTGAAGCCAGCTGTAAATTACAAACAGAAAAAAAATCCACATGTATTAAAGCACAGAATATATTAGGATTGATCTGCCTCTTCATTTCAAGAATTAGGAGTTTGGGGAAATCTCAGACGTCACCCAGGATAGAAAAGGTTTTAAAGAACTTCAGGTTGTTTGGCCCAGCTCTCTCACAATCTCTTTGGGCAACCTGTGCTAGAGTTTCAAGGGGAAAAAAACTAGGAAGGAACCAAGGAAGTCCTTGACAGATCGGATTTTTGATACTGCTACAGACAGCTATATATATAGAATTATATTCATAGAATCATAAAATGGTTTGTGTTGGAAGGGACCAAGTTCCAATCCCCTTGCTGTGGACATTCTACTAGATCAGGTTGCTCAGAGATTCATCCAACCTGTCCTTAAACGTTTCCAGGGATGGGGCATTCACAACTTCTCTGGGCAACCTGTGTCAGTGCCTCATAGTAAAGAATTTTTTTCCTCATATTTAATCTAAGCCTACTCTCAGTTTAAAGCTATTCCCTCTTGTCCTGTCACTAGATGCCCTTGGAAAAAGTCCCTCTCCATCTTTCTTGCGGGCTCCCTTCTGGTATTGGAAGACTGCAATTAGGTCACCATGAAGCCTTCTCTTTTTTAGGCTGAACAAACACAATTATCATAGACTTTCCTCATAGAAGAGCTGCTCCATCCCTCTGGACTCGCTCCAACAGGCTGATGTCCTTCCTGTGCTTGGGACCTCAGAGCCGGATGCTGCTCTCCAGGTAGGGCTTAACCAGAGTGGAGTAGAGGGGCAGAATCACCTCCCCCAACTTTCTGGCCATGCTGCTTTGGATGCAGCCCTGGACACATTTGGCTTTTTGGGCTGCAAGTGCACATTGCTGGCTCATATCCAGCTTCTCATCCACCAGCACACCCAAGTCCTTCCTGACAGGGCTGTTCTCAATCTGTTCATCCCCCAGTTTGTATTGATACTGGGAGTTGCCCCAGGTGCAGCACCTTGCACTTGGTCTTGTTAAATGTCTTATGTATGTCAAATGCATTGCAGAAGTATAGTATAGCCTAACGACTAAGGAAATAGCATTATTTGTAACTTTACATTTTTTAAATTAAGGCATATCAAATATATTTATCATGATTTTTTTGGATTTTTTTTACATCTGTGGAGATCACAGGAACTCTTATTTCTAACAATATTTTTATCAAATGAAACATTAGCTACACTACTTTAGATTGACTTTTTACCCAATACATGATAAAAATTAAAAATTTATGTCTGTCAACAATAGAAGTGTCCTAAAGCAGACTTTTGGTCATATGCTGTTCTTCTGTTATACTAAGAGTAACATAAATTATTTGATATATGGTAGCCAAACAGGAGGGCTGACAAACAGCAAGGAAATCGCTACAGTCCAGTTTACTTAGTCACATTCAGTAGACTTAATCTAGACATTCAAACATGTTTTAATAGAGAACTCTGTAAAAATTAAAAAAACTTGAAAATTCACCCCTGGTTCTAATCATCTAAGCATGAGTTCAGGCTTCCTAGAAGGAATTAATGGCAACCTAGAAAACTATGCTAGGAGTTTTAGGAGACTAGTGATGCACTCAGCTCTGTACACACCAGCTGAGAATTACAGTTATGCAAGTCCAATGCAGCAACTAGTGCAGTTTTGGTGCTAAGCATGTGCTACAAAAAGTGCCTTACAAGATTTGTTATCCTAGATGTGATGCCATGAAACCATGACTATGATTATTGTCAGAGCTGAGCTGATTAAGTACACAATGTAGTCTTTTGGCTGGCTTGAGGACCTGCGCATTGTATTAACTGAGGGATGATGACACTCTAAGGTATTTGAAAACCAATTTGAGAGCTAAAAAATGGATTTAGGTGACTGTATTTAAACATCTGTGTTCAAAATTCGATGGTTTAATATAAACAGACAAGTAGTCCTCAGGCTAAAAACAACAGATTAGAAAAAAATCCTTTAGAAAGGGAACGTTCTAGCAGACTACATTTCAAACCTCTAATATGTTATTCCAATTTTTTTTTTTTTTTGGTTGCTTGCACAGAATCAAGGGAGGGCTCGGACTGTCTGCCACCTCACCAGGAGGAAATTTGTCTTCTATCTACTTGACATACTCTGTGATAGATTAAAATAGTTCTGATTGTCCCTCTGGAGATAGCCTAATACAACTATAGAATCTTTCTCTCAGAAACAGGAGCAGCAACTTAAATTGAAAATAATAACTTCCCATCTGATCATATCAATTTCCAAATGCCAGTTTATTTTCCCTTAAAAATGTTATTTAAAGGTATAAGCATACTCATGAACTCCTATTTCTGCTAAAAATAGCATAAAAGGTCTTTCTTCCTGCACAAAATATACGATTTCAAGGATTTAAAGAAAAATATGCTTAGAGGGTCTTACAGTCAGGATACAGCTTCACATGTAAAATAAATTATTCCTTAGAGACCAGTATCTATTTTTGTTTTTCAGAAAAGTCAGTATTTTAAAGTAACATTACTATTTGGCACAGTTTGGTGTTAATCTTAGTATTCCAACATTTTAAAGGCTATAAGATCTTCTTACATTTTAATACAAATGCAAGTCTGTGGTTGTGACAGCATTCAGCATAGATATATTTTGCCCTGATATTTCAGATAACCCCAAGTGTGTTTCTCTAAATGCATTAAAAATCTACACAGTTTCTCTTAACAGATTCCACATGGAGAAGAGTAGATTAGGAAACAGGCTTCATCAGGATAGCACTGATGTTTACCTGTAACATTCTTTTCTTCAGGGTTTCTAAAAAATCCTTTTCAGCAACTGCCTGAATTTCTAGAAGTGTACTATCAACACTTTATTATATTTTTGACATCCTAGTACAGACTCTTACATTAGATCTATAAGTGAGTTTAGCTTCACTATAGAAAAAGTAATATTTTTCTGTATCCATACCCTTTTCAGTCATGGGTCTCAATGTGTAGGTTAGCAATGTCCATTAAGTGCTGAGACCTACTGACTTTGGTGGGAGTTCAACACCTCTTTCATTCAATACACCCATTAAGGTGATATTGGCTGTTGCAAGTGAATGTCTTTTCAATCTTTAAAGATAAAGGCGTAGGAGACAGGGACTCAGAGACATAACATCCAGGCAAGCTAAGACCATAACGAAGTTAATAAAAGGCACACGAGATTCCAGGAGCAAAGTGAGATTTTTTTTCCCCGCTCTCAACATGGAAGGAAAATTAAAGTAAAAAAAAAATAATAAAAGAGGTGTTTCTAGTAATAAATTACCCGGAGAATTAAGAGCAGCCAGTAAATATGACACCAGTTACCTTGCAGGCATTGCTAATGAGACAGCAAGATACTAGACAAAAATCCATCCAGACAGGACAGGTCAGGGAATTCTTAAGACAGAAAACAAAATTCCCAAAGTCTAAGGTCCTTACTATAAACACTAGCCAAAACTTTTGCACTGATTAATATATCAAACCACATTTTCATGTTTAAATAGGTCTGCACAATATGTGATATTTTAGTAGCATCTCAGCAACAATCAATGACTGGTCATAGACCATTCTAATCACATTTCATATTTTTAAATGTTCCCATAAATTGTGGCCAGTCTTCGCGAACGAAGATTGGGGAAAGGTCTTTTTACCTTTCAAGCCTGCGCAATGGATTTTTTAGGTGAGACACAGCCTGCGCT
>JAWWLV010000088.1:54255449-54286614 GCA_035041135.1 Platyrinchus mystaceus | reverse complement strand
AGCAGTGACTCACAGACAATGCAAAAAGCCATTTTAACCACATGTTTCACTTTAACCTTAGAATCCTCACTCCTACACACCTCCAGCCTACTTGCTGGCGGAGAAGCGTGAGAAGCAGAAAAGGCCTTCAGGCTGTGTTAGAGCCGCTCAGCAGTAAGGAAAACATCCCTGAATTATCAACACTGCTCACAGCATGAATCCAGAACATAGTCCCGTACTGATTACTGTGAAGAAAATTATCTCTATCCCAGCCCAAACCAGCACAATCCTGTAGCACCTATATGGAAAACAATACATATATGATAAAACTGCTCTCTGGCACATGTACACACGAAAAAACTGCCTTCCAAAATGTTATGTTTAACAGCACGATTTTCAAAACCACTTCTGTGTCTCACTCTGTGAAGTTAGTAAAAAGGAAAGGCAGAGAAAGAAAAGGCAAAGCATAAGAGACTCACTGAAGAATACCAACAGCCAAAACATATCTGCCTGTTATGTTAGATACCATCAACCCAAAATGCGCTTTGCTAATTTGGGGATAGGCCTCCTGACAGCAGGTGCAACACTGTGTTTTGAACAAAGCTCTGTTCTGTCCTCAAAAAAAACAACACTGAAGAGTTGTATGAGGTGTAGAGTTTCTAACAACACAGTCAATCAACATCATTACAGTATATGCTTCCATTTTCCACAAACTACTTACCCAGATATTTCCATCTTGGTGGTAGGGTTTCCAGTTTCTCCCTGTATCACTATAGAGCATCCGATATTGAGTGACCCAGTCAGAACTGCTGTACCTGCCTTGAGTTGCAATAGCACTGATCTGCTTCCTATTCCCAAAATCCACCTGCAGCCACTGGTAATGATCACTGTCTGATGGAGACCAACCTCCTGCACCTGTTGGGTTGAAACAGAAGAGAGATTTATATCTCAAACATTCACTTTGAAGTGAACTCATTGTGAAGATGCTGATTACTGGAAGGCAGCCCAGATGAGAGGAATATAATACCAAAAAAAATTAGAACATATGTAAAAGAAACGATTACCCATTTTTAAAAATATGTATAGCAATCATTAGAACAGGCTTTAAGTATGTTAACTGTGTTGCCTTAATCATATTTTGATATAATTATAGTGATTTAAGGGGATGTCTACAAAACAATCAATGCCTTTATAATGCCTTAATTACAGTTTATTAGGTTTTGCCAAATAATAATTGTTCAAGGGTTGACCAATTTGACATGCGGTCCTTTGTCAGAGTAAGTTGGCACAAATCAATAACAGTTGTTGGATTTTGTATGCCTTTTCAACAGCATTTCAATTTAAAGAGATAATATAGATAAAACACGAGGAAATAAGAGCAAGCTTTATGCTTTCCTGTGTTCCACTATACTGCACAAACTGAAAGATCTACCAGAAGAATTGAGAGAGGATCAGGTTCTGCAGGGCTGGATAAAGTTTTGATCTGCTGGTTGTACAAGCTGTCACAGATTACACTGGCAGATGCCTTACGGAAGTGTTATTGCTCTTTATGGGTCTATGAATTAACTTGACAGTAATACTATTAACAATATTCTTCTGAGCCACTAGACTACATTAAACTGTTCTAAATAAAGAAGGCCAGTGATGCAGAGATAAAAGTAGTATTGAGGCATTAATGCAATTTCTTATTCTTCTGAAATAAAAACACTCTAGGGAAAACTGTAGTAGGATTCTTCAAAGAATAATAAAATTTCCAAGATAGATATTATAATGATATATTTACTATAATGATAAGTTTTAGGAAATACATGAAATAATAAAAAAACTCATCTATCAATACAGAGAAAAATTGAAATATCATTTTCTTTATAACCATACAGACACTAATGCACAGAAAACAAAAAAAAAATACAGACTTGATGTGATTTACAGGGTCTTTTTTTGCTTTTAACTTTGAACCAAATAAATGTCCTGGCACAACATCAAATCATGTTGTCTAGTCCATAGGCCAATTTTTGTTGCTTTTAATTTCACTTACAGGCTTCAATTGATGTCACAAACCTAGCCTGCTTGCCAAGCAAGAAACTCTCTGCTATACTGCATCTTGTATACTCCCATCATTAGGCGGCAGCATTGCTTCAGTCTTAGGCAACTCTAAAAATTATTCAGCTGCTACAGGTGTTAACATTTGCACATCATGGGACATTTTAATGTTGTGACATCAACAGGATGATCTGATGTCATAAGAGGTTGGCTTTCATTGTCATTAAAAGAACAGCACTACACCATTGACATTGAATTTGTTAATTTTTTTAAAGATTTACAACAGATGTTTTCTCCCTACACTACTCAGTAAAGTAAACAGGATACTTCAGCTGTAGGGAACCATTAAATGCTTTTTAAAACAAACAAACAAAACCACACAACACCCTTACTGAAAAGCACTTGCAGGAAAAAGTATTCCCACAAGTTTCCAAATTCAGAATAGCTATATTTTTGCAGAGAATGGTAATTTAATTTAAAATAGAAAATATCTTCTTTACCATTGATATACATGGATATTGGAGTAGTTAGCTCTACATACTTGCTGTTATAGCAGAGATGACATTTTCTCTCCCTATCCTAACATCCCCATACAACTGACATATCTGAGGCTGATAGGACACAAAGGATAAGAAGCTGCGCCTGTACAGAAGCTATCCATGTAAAAAACACTTTGGTGGCTACAGAAAAAAATGAGGTTCAAATGCGAGCATTTATAAAAATTATAATGAATAACAAAGCTAATAAATCACTCAATAAAATTTCCTTCAGCAATGCAATTGTTGAAATGCGATGACCAACTATAGTTTTAAGAAGGCGAAAATAGATATTACATTTTTTATACTTTTTATTTATGTAGAAGATTTACCTTAAACGATTTAACAAGTGTTGTGCACATTTAAAAGAAAAGACATTTAAGTATAATAGGATATAACTTCTTCATTTAGTACGTTCATATTACTGAGACAAGACTGTCCTTCTGTAATTGATAAACATATTCATTGTAAATTACAATGAGGTTTCAAATAGTCTTCTACAAATTCATTGAAAAATTTGGAAAAAATGAGTGCTAACATTCCTTTTCTCAGGTTGTTGGGGTTTTTTTTGCAGGGGGAGAGGGGTACTGTTTGTTTGGTTTTTATGTCAGAAGAGGAAGAAAACATTTTTCACATAATTCTTAATGAAAGTTAGAGATGTGTGACACAATAGTCACATCTAGGCCAGGAGACGGAAACACTAGTATTGCAAGGCAGTCTGCCCTATAACCATTTATAATAAGTGAGAAACAAGACTTTTAGTCAGTATTGCAAAGAGCAGCAAACAATATTATCTCATATCTCAGTTTCATATTTGCCTTCTGGCTTTTCCAAGTATGGAAATAAATAAATAGTCAAAAGGATGAAGGAGAAACTTGCTGGAATACAGCTAAATGTGCTGCTTAGCAGACCAGCATGGTAAGGGAACGGTGATCAGTCTGAGTGGGAGGGCAGACCTCAGCCATTCACCAGAAGCAACCTGTGAGTATCAATTAGAAGTATCTTTTTATTCATCAAGCTGTGCAGTTTCAGGTAGGTGACTTTGTTCATTTTGTTGGTGGATTCAGGGATCCTTTTTTTTCTTTTTTTTTCCTGGTGCTCTAAATAAGTTATGAAAATATTGGATAATATATACAGATTTCCCCACTGTGAAATCTTGCAAACACCCCAAATTCGTTGGAAGATTTTAAGTACATTTGTGTCCCCACCCACACTAAGAAGGTACAAAAATCTCACATTCCCAGAAATGTGCACATGTTCATATCTCTGCATATCATTTAATATTTTGTTGAATAAAACCCAGCTTCTTCACTGGGATGCAGAAGTTGGTTTGATACTAGACTGGGAAAAGAGGATTTATTGACAAATAATATATTTAACACATTTTGCCTTTTAAAAGGAGTGATGAATTTGGAAATCAAACTTGATTTCCACAATATGGCATTATTTTTGAAAAACAATTTTATGGCCAATACCTTATGACAGAAAAATGAATTATCTTTAAGGAAGCAGTAAAGTGACAGCACATTAGTAGTTTTCAATGGGAGTTATGTTGTACTGAAACTGCAGTGGCGTATTAAAATTGTTGAATAATTGCTATTCAGCATTATTTTTCACACCTTGGTGTAAAGAGTTCATTTTTAACAGTTACAGGCTATATTCTGAATGTTATTATATTCATTATTTGTACTTTTTATTATGGAAGAAAAAAAGGCATTTGTCACATGTTTTTTTCATATGATCCTCCCTTTATTTAATGTACTGCCTTTTAATGACAAATGTTACATTATACTATAAAATCATTGAGAGCTACAAATTAGAAATAGATTATAGCTAGAAAAACTAAAGATATTAAACAGATGCATATAATACAGTTTCCCTTAAAAGGTAAGAAGCATTTATAGAGTTTTTTGGTGGTAAAGGTGCAATAAAATCAATTGCAGACACTATCTACTTCCTATTTTTATGCTATTCAAGAATTTGATATGATTAAACATATTCACCCACTCAGCAGCCAAAATAATTGATTCAGTGAGATTAACCAAGAGAGCTACTGGATACTCTTATTTATATTGTATAGCACCCTAGACCACAAACAAAACAACTCATTCCAACTTGAGCAAGACTGACTGTACATGAACCTTTGTTAATAGAGAACTGCAAGTTCAGCAACAGTAAAATCAACACTGAGCATGTGGACCACATATTTCCAAGCATCCAAGAAACTGTCCTGTGCATAAAAGCCTACAAGTCTTAATCAGCAAAGCCAGACAGAGCATACCTGTGGTAAAAGATGGCTATGAAAGATTTCATAAAGCTTTATTTTTAAAAAAAGCTACAGAAAATCATATGATCTGTTCTTACTTCAGCCTGACCAAACTATTGAAAAACACACCCAATATGACTTCTTATTCAGAAGACATAAAACTATATTCAAAATACTAAGAACTTGTAAATGTTTTTTTTTATGTTTTTTTACCAAATAAAGATAATTGCTAACAAATGGTATTAGTTTCATTACAAGAGTTGAAGTTCAAAAATTTCAGTTATTTTAATTATGAAAACTCCAATGCATTTCATGTTTTTATTGGGTTTTATTCTACAGGTTCATTCTCTGGAACAAAAAACAGTATAAAAAAACATAGTCTTTCTCTGAATGACACATGTAAAATATAGCACTTAACATATTTCTAGTATAAAGAATTCAAGTCAATGTTTGCTTATTTTTTCAAACTTTCATGTAGAATTTTTATTATTTTTTTATTAGTTACATATTTCAGCTACCTATTCAAAGTTGAGTAAGCTATCTCTCATTTACTGTACATGAAGACAGTCTATGTCAGGCGTCCTCAAACTACAGCCCGCAGGCCAGAACCGGCCCCCAAAGCTGCCGAACCCGGCCCGCGCTCGCCTTCCTGGCCGCCATGACTTAATCTGTGCCTCGTTCTCCGCCTGCCTCCAGGGGGCACCTCTCGGATACAATCCGGCCCGCGACCAGTCTGTGGGAAGTGAAACCAGCCCCCCGCCTAAAAAGTTTGATAACCCTTGGTCTATGTGATGATTTAGCCTTACTTTCTTATCATTCCCCCTGATGAATTGTCCATAAGTAGCAAAGCTGGGGTAGGTGTACAGATTTTAGATATTTATCTGAATTCTTTTAGGCTACTGAATTTACAGATCTACAAGAAGGGGGACACTTTTTGAAAATTTCTGTTCCATTTCAGTTAGAAATATTTCTTTTGAATGTTTGGCACTTTAATCTTCATTCATGACTGAAACTGGAAAGATTAATTTCTACTAGAAGAATCCACTCTCATTTTAGTCATAGTTGTCCATCATTCTCTACTTCAAATCACAAAATTAAAAATACCAGTACTGCAGTAAGTCTAGTATTCAACTCTTTTCAAATCAGTAATAAAAAAGTTTTAATGACATGAATTAAAGAAGGAAAGGATCCTTTCTCAGAAATTTCATTAGAAAACAAACTATGAAAAACAATCGATATAAGATGTAGGTTTTGTGGTAGTTATAAGTCAGGTGATTATCTAATCATAGAATATGAAAAAGAAAGAATATAGCCTTTCAGCAAGAAAACAAAATATGTCTTTTTAAATACCTAATAATAACCTAAAACATTCTTAGAGTTTGAATCTGCTTATTTGTATGGGGAAAACACAACAAAATCTTTCAATGAGAAATAACACTTTCTAGGTCACCTCATTAGCATGAAATCAATACTGTTTGATACCTTGCTATTTTCCAAGACATTGCTTGTCATTCTGCTACACAAAAGGTAAATCAAGATTAAAAGGAAATCTTTGAAATACTGAGATCATTCATTTACTTCAGGAAAAATATGGGCAGTCATTTTCTACAGTAAACAATAAACAATATAAGGGACCCAAACATCTAAACAGCATAAATCTGCCTGCACTGTTTGTCACCATTATACTTAAGTAGGACATCAATAGCAGTTTTCCTTTTTGCCTTGTCTTCCCCTGTCCATTTTATTATACATTGTAGATAAAGACTTTACCTAGAGCAAATAATATTTTTCCAGTTTTGGGGCCTCCAATATAAGAGGGATGTGGACTTGTTGGAGCAAGTCCAGAAAAAGCCACAAGGATGCTCAGAGGGTTGGAGCACCTTTTCCATGAACACAGGCTGAGACAGCTGGGATTGTTCAGCCTGGAAAAGAGAAACTTTGGGGTGACTAAATTGCGGCTTTCCGTACCTGAAAGATGCTTACAAGAGAGATAGAGAGAGATGTTTTTCAAGGGCATGTAGTGAGAGAAAAAGGGGGAATGGCTTCAAACTCAAAGTGGATAGGTTTAGGTTAGATGCTAGGAAGAAATTTTTTTGCTGTGGGGATGGTTAGACTGGAACAGGTTGCCCAGAGATGTTGTGGATGTCCCATTCCTGCCAGTGTTCAAGGCCTGGTTGAATGAGGCTTTCTGGTCTAGTAGAAGGTGTTGAAACTAGATGATCTTTAAGGTCACTTCCAATCCAAATCACTCTATGGTTCTATGAATAATATAGCATTGAGCGGGTGTAATCACACTGAGAAAAGCTACACATATACAGAAGTCTTGGATGATTAAAGACCTTGCACTTCAAGCTGCTTCTTGTCCTCATACCAGAGGAGGACTTCACTTCTAATTGAAACAATCTTTTCCCGATACTGGTATGGGCAAACATTTATTTTCTTATCTTAAACAGCATGCATTGGTTTATTTCTTCTATCCATCTGTTATTCTAGCTAAATATGGATTTATAATCTAGTCCCTATCTTCAGAGTAGTAGCTTTTGCATGTTTGAAGGGCAGCATATAACAGCAGCAGTGCATTTTCAAACAAGACCATACATGACACTAATGGTGGGCAAATAATGAACACTCTGCTTCAGAATAAGCTAAGGGTGATATTTAGAAAGCAACAAATACTGAGAAAATAGCAGCATGATTATAGCCACCATCTATTTAAAATTACCTTTATTTATTTTGCCAAGAGTTAAATATCACAGAGAAGATGAGAACAGAAATGATGACTAAATATCTTCTTCTCTAGAATTCACTATTAGAATTTACCCCAAATCAGACCATATTTGCTAAAAACTGACAAATTAGATCCAACCTATGTCCTACCTCCCCACAAGTTTCAACAGCAGCTTTCTAGAGGCACAGCAAGAACCGAGGTCCAGTAAAGATCTGAAGTTCTAAGTTCCGTAAAAAATGCATCTAATAAAACTCATTTTGCATAGGTATGAGAAGATTGGAAAGATCCAATATTCATTCTTCAAATTAGCCTTTCTTCATAGCAGCTGAAAGCTCTAAGTCTATAGAGAGGTCAGCATCAGCCTTAATCTTGACTGCTGAACACTACCCAGTGCCATGACAAGTCCCTGAGAATAGACCTACTGATTTCCAGTGGCACTTAACAGTGTCTTCCCTGATGTAGCTTAAACTCTCTGATAAAGTATACTTTTCATGCCTTTAAACTATGTAATTTTTTTTTTTTTTAGTAGGGAGAGTAAGGATTAGACTTTACTCACTTTAGCATATATATTTTGTACATTGTTAGACTAGTTTTAGAAGACTTTCTTTCTAGTAAAAAAATAGACTCTATGTATGTGTGTGTGTATAAAAAATCCCTAATTATATTTCATAAAATTATTTCATTTTCATTTAAAAACCTGAAAGTTAAAAGTAGAAATATCCCAAGGGATAACAGTAGTTATCAGGATACAGTCCACACAGATCTTTTTTAAAAGAACATTAAAATCACTATATTATTTTTTAAATCCCAATAGATCTTTCTTACAGTAAATGCAATTAAAATAAATCCCTTGATGTAGTGTCTGCTTCTTAATACCCACTGCTTCCTAGTATATCTTAACTGAGCACAAACCACATACGAAGGAATGAAGGAATGAACAATCAATCTGCCCTAAGGAACAGTGGTGATATCTAACAATAAAAATAAAAATGATGCAAAAGAGATCTCATTGTTGTCACTCACAGTTGTCAAACTCAAAATAGGGGCGGGGTGGGGGGGGGGAGGAACGCCGGGGAATCATAAGCCTGAGGAGTCTCATATCCTGAATCCACTGTTGAGGAACAAACACTTTCCAGCTTTGGTTATTTTAATGAACACATCACTTTAAACTATGCCTTTCCCATCTGTTCTGCTTTCTAATTACATATGCAAAAAGAAGCTCATTCACAACTGCATCCTAATGGAATCTTAAACAAAACTTGGACGAGATTTAAATATTCTGTGCACATCATCTGTATTCAAGGCATTGAGCAGCTTCTTCTCCATGAGGTGTTTTCTTGTTTTCTAGACAGAAAGTTGAGGCAAGGCAACGGATCACTGCACCCTGGCATACAAATCTCTTGCATACAAAATAACCACAGTGGCATACAAAAGACAAGGTAGAGAGTATAGAGATCTCCCTTTCCTCATATCCTCTTTTCAAGTACCATGACACAAATCTTTCATTGCATGTTTATGCATTGCAGCACTGGGGCTTTCCTGACAATTTAGGTCATATCCCTAGCAAGAACTAGCAAGTGTATAGTTAATTCATAGCAGATACTGCCTCTGCAGTGTCTCTGCTGAGCAATCGAGCCTCAGTTAGCAGATTCTTATCCAAGATTTTAATGATGGTCAGATCAGGAATATGATTGAATAGCATTTACCTAACTTTAAAATCCAGATATAAGCTCATTATGACACTTCCCTATAACTGCTGTGATCCTCTCCTTAGTAGAGATGAGAGAGGAAAAGGAATTAAGGTATTCCAGCACCTGATTTATACCATTTCAATAGCAATAAGTTGCCTAAACATTTTAGTCACCTAAATCATCCTGTTTCCATTAGTGGAGCTCACAAGTTAATGGAAGGCAAAGCAGAATTTCTGAAAGTTATAATACAACGTTCTAGCTCATCTTGATTAATATTTTTTCCCTCAAATGATTGTACATGAAAGATGATTAAATGCCATAATTCAGGCTTACATATCTTTTTCTGTGACAAGCCTTCAGTGATAAAAGTGAAATGCTCACTGTTAACAAATAGAAACTACATAATTATTTCATTATACTCATTACCTGTTTTCTACCTATGATTTTTTTTAATTCCAAATCTCCTGGTCTGTGTCTCCCACAAAAAAATCTTCTCCCTTGAATTGCCCTGCTCATGATGTACTCTCTCCATCTGTTTCAGGCTCTGAAAGGGTCTTAGCCCAGCAAGTAGTAAAAAATAACTGGCCTAGCTCCTGATATTAAATACAGCAGTTATGAAGTCTAGCTCCCCTAATGATTACCATCAGCCAACCTTTGTCTGCTGCTACTGATGTTTTTTACACTCAGGGCTCATCTCCTGGACTGCTACAGAACCTAAAGTCTGCTCACTTTTCTACTCTGTTACCTACTCTTTATCCATTTCTACCAGTTTGTTATTATTATCATTGCTGTTTGTCTGCTTTGGGTTTGTTTGTTTACTTCATTTTTTTTTCATAAGGTTCTTCTTTTGAGACTGTCAATAAACAAACCATCCAAGTGTATGCTCAGGTTGAAGATTTTTCCCTAGTGTTTCCTATCCAGGTTAAACCTGATTTTCCTCAATATACTTTTTCCATCTGCTCAAAATATCAGACCTGAATTCCCATTTTACAGAAATTTCTGAGAAGCTGGTTTCAATCCAAATTATTCTAAAATCACTGTGCATTTTGATATTTTCCCACAAAAAATTGTAAGTGAAGCTAATGATTTCTCACAAAGAGATTTTCATTTGTAAAAGAAAAAAATATTGAGGGGAAAAAATAAATCAGGCACTGCAATTAAAAGTCTTTGAATAGTTAAAAGTAGTGTCCTCAATATTTTCTATATGTAAATTGCCTAGAAAATAAACAGTTAAGGAGCTATACTATTCTCTTATTTGTTGTATGGACCCAATCCTGAGAAAAGGATAGAATGCTTCCCTACCTGCCTTATTGATTAACCAGTGCTTTCAAATGCTTCTGCAAATCAGACCTTGCTTGAGATATTACAGGTGCTGCTGGTGCTGTTCAATCCATCTTGGTAAACATGCTTCCCTTTCCTGTTTTTCCTTCAACAAGCAGGAGCATAGAATTGTGTAATACTGAGAGATGACTTTTTAAATTTACTATACAGCTGATTCAAGGGTTTAACAGCATTTTCTGCTTTAGCAAAGCTAAAAGATAATTATTTTCTTCATTAATGCATATATTGCAAGCAGTATCCAGATCCTTTTCCTTTCTCTCCATTAATAAAATGTATTCTATTTAAAAAAAAAATAATCTATTTTTAAGGATTACTCAGTAGTGCATCCATTTTGATCATGAAAGCTCAGTTATGCCTTTTATTTTACTAATAGCATAAAATTTACTGATATATGCAGAGTTGCAACAACATGGGAGGAACAATTTTTTATTTTAATTTGCAAACTAATATGTTCATTTTAAGATATGACTATACTACAGTAGAATTCAACTTTTTAGGGCAACAATTTGCCTGAAGTCTATGATAAACTACTAATAAATAATGATGATTCCCTAATGAGTTTGTACTCCTTCGAGCCAAAACATAACACTGTAGACAAAAATCATTCTAATCACGTGAGACTGTACTATGGGGAAAAAGAAGCCAGAAGAAAAAGTTAAAAGTTATAACACTAGTAAAAGTAACAGCGGCATCAAATGGCATCAAATGTTAATCTATCCACGTGGGACTAACTATCTGATACATCTTAGACAGTAACCAGAGTATGAAATTCTGCTAGGATTTTTATTCAATGTAAATTAATGAGAACTCAGAGTTCATTGAGCAGAGCATTTCAAAAATTACACTGTAATAAGTTAAAAGTCCCAAATGCAAACTCCAACCCTTCTTTTTAAAATTTTAACCCAGAGAATGGATGAGAATACAGGAAAGCTAGCTGTAGAGTAGGAAGGTTTCAACTTTCAGAGTCTGGGGGAAGAATCAAAGCAGGATTTAACTTCAGGTGTCCTGAATCATTCCCACTTCTCCCCCTGACTCCATTAGGCCTCTAAAACTCTTAGGATGGCATGGCTCTCCAGGCTGAAATTAATCTCTCTGCAGTTTCCACACTCTTCACTTAAGCTGTTCAGGCTACAGATTGAAATACTTGTTCTGAATGTGTTTTTCAACCCTGTCAGTCAAAACTCAACAGTACTGAGAAGCAAAAAGAACTTTTGCATGTCTAGACCAACTCAATATACACACTCCCCCACCAAAGAAAGAAAAAAACACACCACCTCAAACAGCTAGACTGCAGATTTTACCTAAATAATTTCTGTTGATACAGAGGAGTAGTTGGTATATAAAGAAACAGCCATGGCTATAAAAGGAGTGTTCAAGGCAGAACTTATCCAACTAGGCAGAAGCATTGCCCAGGCAAGCAAACACCTAAGTGAGGATAAAAATAGCTTTAGTGTGCATGTCTGTAATCCACTGTAACACATCATTCAGCTCATACATACAATGTGAAAACAAATAGTATTCTGAAACTTTATAAAAAATGCTGTAATGTTAAAGCTAATAATCTTTCCTACTTCATCATACATGCACAACCTAAGGTTATACCCCCACAACTCCAGCTGCTCTGCCCTTCTAGAGATCACAAGATTATCTTCTTGAATAAAGATAATGATTTTTTCTGCATGCTAAAACAAACAAATCTTCCTAACAGTCTTCAAGGAAATTTCAATTTGCTGAGCCTAGACAAGGAAACACTACTACAGCTCAAGAGAAATTGTCCAGGAACATCCATGCAACTGTATGACAGCTTTTCCATAACTTCTATGCTCTCCTGATTCACTTTCATATTGAAGAAAACTGCTTATCACAGATAGTTCGTCCTACTCTAATTCCAGCTACACGAATACCATTCCTAGTGAAGACAGAGGGATTTTCCTTATGACAGAAGCCGAGGAAAAAGGTATGCAGCAAGGGCTTCTAAAGTACCACTACCTAAATCACTACTTATGGAAAAATTGATTCCTGTAATTATTGTGCTATAAAAATATTTTAAACAGGCAAAACAAAATGGCTTAAGAATGTAAAGTGAAATATGATAACTATATGAATTATGGCTAATACATAGGTTTAAATGCATTTTTTTTAAGGAAATTGGAGAAAAAAATATCAGCTATTAATTGTAGGTTTAGAGAAATCTTATGCCATAATTTTAGCTTATGATTTGGCAATGTTAATTAAACATCGTAAAATCACAGAGAGCTAGCTAATGCTTATGAGACCACTTCAATTTTTTTCACTTTTATGTTTTGTTATATTTGCCAAATATGAAAAACTACACCAGGTCAGCCTATCTTTAGCAGATAGCAAATAGCAGGTATGAGCAATGCAACAGAGGACCTTCCACAGGCAAAAAGATGGAGAAATAGTTTGAGTGCAAATTAGCCACTAAGTATTTTTTTTGCGAATTTTTTTTCTAACATTGTATAATCTGATGCTTTTACACAGGTTAAGGTATTTCAATAGTTTCACAATGGAGTAAGTGAAATGGCAACAGAAAACATTTCATCTTCCTTCAATAGTCATTTGCTAGCATCGCTGGACAGACATTAGAGTCACAAAAGTAAGAGCTGGTTAAGCTTGCCCTATGACAGATGCAACACCTTTAGCAATGTTTTGCTACAAGGTCTAAAATTCTGAATGTTGTGCCTACAGCTGATTATAATGAGTAGTGTCAGTATCTGCACAATTACCTTAGAACAGACATGAGTACATCTTGTAAAACCAGACAGTGAGCTCAGCAATGTGCAAGACCAAGTGCTGGATTTACAAACTCATTCAGAAATCTGAAAGCAAAGATAACTGTAATTTAATATTCTTTGACAAAGATAAGGGAAAAAAATGTTTCATTATTGATTCTTAATGGGTAAAGGAAAGTGGGCAACAAGTGGACACAAGATTCCCTGGGGTAGGTTTTCTACCCATCTTTACTTACAGACTTGAAATTCTCTGTTACATCTCTCCTGGCATAGTGCATGTTTGGATCATAGCCAACTTGTCAACATTCCTAGCTCTTACCATAAAAGTTCTTAATGCACAGTAACTGAAATAGTTTTAATTGCCACTGATTTTCTCCTGCTCTGTACAATTTTGCCTGACAAATTCATGTTTAAGGCTAACATTGCCAAGCACCATGGAAAGTGATCTAAAACAGTAGCTTCTGTCATGTTAACATCCCTGGAGCTACACTCATCAGCTGAAGGATTACATGCTAATCAGAACATATTGTGTTACACTCTATCATGCCAGACCTGCACTGACAAGTTTCTTCAACACTAAAGCTGAGTTTCTGAAGTGACAAGTCTTAGGAATCAAGCAACTGCAAAATTTCCACATACATTCCAGTGTTCTGAAAACACAGCAATTTTTATTACACATTTTAATCAGGCTGATGATCACTGCATGTTGCCACAAACTTAACAATGCCTCTGCGAAAGCCACCAGCTTTTTAATGTCATACAACCTTTCAAAACTTTTTCTGGTGATCTCTCTCCTTATGATGTGATGTCTCTTTTCATTAGCCATCAAGAACTGGAATGGAATCTGAGGTAACAGAAATAGCTGTAACACGGAGGGTACCAGTACTGCAATAGATTTAACATATCTTTTTTGACTGGGATAAATTACCATATGGCATTAAATGCAAACAAGCCGTCAAGTCTTCTCACATATGAAAGGATCATTTCCGTGGGAACAAGGTTTTTGAGAAAGCCAAAGTCCTTGAGCTTCTCCTATAGAGGAGGGAATTTGCTTTTTTTTTACCTACAACCTGAAAGTATGTTTATAAACTTCTCCTTTCCCCCTAGTATCCAAACTTTGTTGTGCTATTAAACTGAGTTTCAGATGCTTCCAGAGATTTTAATTGACCAAATGACAGAGACTAAAAAATTGCACAATAACTTTTTTTTTTTTTTTGGGGGGGGGATATTGTTATAAAAGGTTAGCTTTATCATTTGGAGTTTACCTCTTATATTTGACATGAGCTATTCTTCCACAGACATTCTTAGATAAATTTTTGAACATAATTTTATAGCTTCATCTACCTATCTGGCAAGGGAAAGTCTGATGCTCAATTCTATATTCTAGATGCATATTCTATACTTTCAAACATAGTTAAAAAGAACAATATAATCCCTCTGGGAATAAAAAGAAATCAAATGCAGACATGGTACATTAGCTTAATAAAATCCAGGAAAGACATTTACGAACTCTCTGGCCTGAGGGCCCCTTTAGGAACAAACACAACTGGTTCTGTTTTTTACATAATCTTCCTTCACTAACATTATTCACAGTGCATATCCCTTCAGTTTGAACCAGATAGTGGTATGACAACTGCTTTTTAAACTGTGTCCTAATTTGTTGAAAGCAGTTTACTGAATTAGCTCTATAAGCACTGCATATCAATGTAGCTTTGTTTGAACAGATCTGAATTCATGTTATTCCTAACCTTACATTTTTCATGTAAATTATAAAATAAAAATACTGACACACTTTCCATTAAATATTCAGAACACAAAGGGATTTATGTGCTAAACTTGCCTGGAAAATTAACAGAATTGAATTTAACAGACTCATTTTTCTTATGTACATTTGCAAGTCTCTATCTCTTTTCTCCTCTTTCCAATTTCATGTAACCTCCAACAACTTAGCTCATTCCTATTAAATTTGCCAAAATAGCTACAAGTTTCTAGATCTTTAAAATCCTTAGTTTCCCTTTGCGGGGAATAGAAAGTGGGAGAATGTTTTAAATATAGCTTGTCAGAAAGTTGCATATATTCATTATTTAAAACTCTGTCAGTACTTACTAATACTGCTGGTATTGATCAACAACAAAACTAACTCTAGGCATAATTTTATGAATTATGTTTTTTATAGACCCACATTCAATGCATTCAAAAATATTCTGTTTGTCTGGAACTGTTGATAGTTAAAATAATCCATAATAGCAGTCCATACTAGATTTCCAGTACCAACATTATATTATAAATAATGCTATCAGCATCTATTCAGACACTTGTGCCATTCATGGGGTTTTTTCAATCTTATGTATCACGAGATGGAATTAATAACATTTATCTAATACACAAGTAGGAGAAAGCAGGAGAACAGTTAATAGCACCACCTCTGCTGGGCAAAGGACTTCTGCAAAGTGCAAACAATGAGCTTTCAGTATTATGGAAAAATAATGTCTATACTTAATAGAAAATTTTGGAAGTAAACCAGTCAATTCATACTTAATATAGATAATAAAGTGCATAATTAAATTACTTTATGTAATAGATTTTAGCACCTTGACAGAAAGCTGAAATCTCATAATGCTTTTCATTACTCTGATCAGCAGCACTCTATTGCTTAGCTGTAATATTTAGACCTTTTTCAGCTTCTTAGGGCAAGTTAACAACATAAAAGCCATGATTACAGCCTTCAATTTCCTTGCTTGTAATGTAATATATGGCAAGTTTCTGAAATTGTTATAATCACTTTTATAGCCGTGTTTCATGAGTCATGTTAGACAATGGAGGCAATCTATTTTTGCAGTTAAGCAACCAGCTAAAAAATGTGGCAATCTTCTAAACATGAAACAGAAAAACCTGCAATTGACTAAGGCCCTAAAATGAGAACACTTCTGTTTTCATGGAATGGAAGGTGGTGGGAAAAGGGAGCAGCTCTTTCCAGGTGACTAGAAATGCTATGGCTTAATGATTCTGGTAACTCCAACACTCTAGTGAAACCAAAAGCTTATTTTATGTTGTTTTCTTATCTCTTTTAACTTGGGAACTTTTTTTGTCTTTTTACTTTATAGTCCCAACTCTTATTTTTCAATAAGCACTGGTCCTATGCCAATAGGGTAAATCAATTTCTTTTGAGGTCTCTCCTGTCTTCTTTCTTACTTGTAGTCAACTTCCCATGTTCTTTTAAACTTCCTTGCCTTTACAGGCAAGTCTGAGAGGCTGAAAGTGTTGTAATCATCCATAAAATTGGATAAGCCTTTAGATTTTCCCAGAAACCCTGTCATTGTGACTCCAGCCTCATGGAGGGACCAGCTGTAAGAGAACAAGATAAGAACACAGGAATTGCCATATCACACTTAGGGAGCTAGTAAACTAGCACCTTTTTCTCAAGGGTGGCAAATAGCACATATTTATAAGCAAAGTACTCCAGCCTCTGCTCCAACTGCAGAAAAAACATTCCCTGTGAAGAGCTCAATACAATTCCTTAATTAAAGTCTAGTGAAAACTTGAGAACTGAAATGTTTAAAAATATTTATTGTCAAATGCTACTCAGTTTCTGAAGTCTCAGTTTTGATCCACAGCTATAGTATTCCTTTCCAGATGACTCTGGACATGTCTCACCAAATAGCCATCAGTCAACATGTTGGTTGCAGCCTTAGCTGAATTCTAAATTACTTACTGTTTCAAGATAAGGAAAGATCTTAAGCGTCATCACCAGCATATTTGAGATAATACATTCTGCATATAACACACAGAATTTGGTTTTGCCCAGGAACTAGAAGTTCATTAAAGCAATTCTTAGAGATTATTTGCAATAATTAGGCTCTTAATTAACTTCTCTGGTCTCTCAAAAACTGTTATTTTTTACATTTAGCAAGCAACTTTTTCTTCTTGATAGCTGAGCACCACTGTAGCCTAATTTAGAAACTGGTCAATCACAGTTAGAAAAGAAAGAACACCCCTTCCCCCCAGAAAAATCCCACCTGGAAAGCAACATGTATAAGCAACAATCACCTCTGTGTACCCAAAATGTGTTATACGGGATGTTGCTGACCTGTTGCTAAAGTCAGCAAATCAAAAAATCCCAGTGCTGCCTTTTGTCATAGGTTGTTTTTCCACCAGAGAAAACACAAAACTTCTTGATACTGAAGAAAGCAAAGCAGTTCAAGTACCATCTCTCTCAGTATATATTTAAAAAAAAAACCCACAAAAACAAAACCAAAACAAACAAAACCCAAAACAAACACAAGAATTTGGCTTGTGTATTAAAACAAACATCTATTTTCTACATATTCTACATTTGGCAAAATGTCAGCTAAAGCCCTCTCAGTGCAGCACCGTGCAATACCCAACATTGCCTTCCAAGCAAAATCACACTGCCCTGTTTCACTAAGCAATACTCTTGTTTACTTATTGTTTTCATTACCCAGTGTCACCTGTTTTTTCCCTCAAAACAGTCATCTTCAGCCTATACGAGCAAAACCTAAGAAGACAGGAATACCAATAAATAACTTATGGTTATTTGTTCCTGATGTGTAAATATTGTATAATTATAGACAAAATCATGTGCCTATTTTTACATACCATAAGATCCTTTGATCCATACAAGCATCAAATAATTTCTGACAACTTTCTTAAGCAAAGCAAAATCAGCTCCCTGAGACTTGAGTGCCTAAAAGCCCAGCAGGAATGCTAAATTTTATGTTAGTCAATATTTAAAAGCAAAGACATTTAAAACACAACTTTTCAAAAAGCAGCTTTTCAAGCTAGTTAGCTTTTTTTTTTCCCCACTGCTTATCAAATTATATAGCCTCATTAATCACAGTAGAAACAATGAGTGACTTGGAAAATTGACCACTCAAAAAAATTTTGTCATAAAGACAACATCTGTCCTAAAAGAAACAAAAATCTGTCCTAGAAGCAATCAAAAAAGTTTAGGGCTATGAAAATAAGTTACCACGTTGTTGATATTAATTTGTTTCTTAGTTGGCCAACAAACTGCCAAAGAAGTTCAATACAGAAAAATATTATATGAAGAACATAACACAGCCAAACAAATTGATCATTTCAGAAGAAAACAGTGCAGATAGCAGGAGGATGGGGCTAAACTACTAATAACATTTCTTCTGAGGATTACTTGGTCCTTAGCTAAACGCATCAAATCTCCATGCAGAAAAGAACACAAAAAGAACACAGCTTTATTTTATATATATGTAGGTATCTGTGTCAGCATAATTAAACTGTTGCTTCTTAATTACACCTAGAGTTTCTCACCCTGCAGTGTTATAGTCACCTGCCATTCTGCATAAAGCTGACTCAAATCTCAGCTACAGTGATAATCTCCCAAAAATAATTATTGTCTCTTACTCAAGGCAAATATTTTCTCTAGCTCAAAAAGTTCTGAGATCTATACAACACTACTTCATTCACCCCTTCCCTTTCCACCTTTACCTTGCTGTACAAGGCTTGTGTAAAGCTGAAGCTTTCAAAGTAAATAATCATGCTCAGTAAAAGTTGACATTCTTTTTTCCTTCAAATGCCTGTAATTTTTATCAATGTCCAAATGAGTCTTACACACATGAAGAGTTAAAAAAATAGTTTCATCTAAGAGAGTGAGACAAAGAGAAACCAATAGCAAATCTATGACATGAGACTGGATGGTAAGTCAGACTTCCAGATTCAGAGATTTTTTTTTTATGACTTATGCAGTAACTCACATACAGGAAAAACAAGTATTAATATTCTGTCTCTTAGTGTGTAGCTCAGATTTTCTTGTGAATAAGCTAATTGTGAAAGCTGAAACATGAATAATAGCTGCACTCTCACATCCTGTGAAAAATGCCCTCATTTTATCCATTATTTCTTTTCTCTCAGCATATAACTGTACTAGGAGGTTATAATGGTAGCCAAATAGCTCCCATTTCTACTGGCATTTATACTTGTTTATGACTTATTTGGGAAATGCAATGCTCTGGCTGTGCTCAAAGCTGCAATCTATCAGTTGCACTACACCCATCTGTGTAAGGAAAACCTGTGTTTTGTGTGCAGGAGAGGATGAAACACTCATAGTATTTGGTAAGAGGCACTGACCTTGGGAGAAGCTGACAGTGCATTTTCTGTAAAGTCACTACATCTTTGCCTTAATTCCAAATGAGACTCACAAAGCTCTGTATCTTAGTCTGAAGTATCTGTAGATAAAACCAAACCCAGGATATCTAAACTATCAGACTCTGCTGTTCCAAAATATACTGGACCTGTCAAAAGAAGTCATACAGTTTTCCTATATCAAGGATTTGGGTTTTTTGATCTCACATGTTCCCAATGATCTGTGCAAAGGAAGTAGCTCCAGTGTCTGAGGAAGATGAAGTCTTCCAATTTGCTTGTTCAGTGTGCCATCTCTAGTGTAAACATGTTCCTCTTGAGACACTGGTTTAAAGAGGCATCTAGCTGAACTCTAACATGTAATGACTGTGCATTTTTCAGACAAGTCTCACAATTTATATTAAGTCCAAAATTTAATTATAGGGTGCCAGCTTTTTAAATAGAATCACAGAATAATTTGGGTTGGAAGGGACCCTAAAGGTCATATAGTTCCCAACCCCTCCATCATGGGCAGGGACACCTTTCACTGCTCAGAGCTCCATCCAACCTGGCCTTACACAATTCTAGGGATGGGGCATCCACAACTTCTCTGGGTAACCTATTCTGGTCCCTCACCACCATCACAGTAAAGGATTTTTTCCTAATCTCTAATGTAAACTTACTCTCAGTTTGAAGCCATCCCCTCTTGTTCTGTCACTTCAGGCCCTTGTAAAAAGTCCCTCTCCAACTTTCTTGTAGGCTCTCTTCAGTTATGGGAAGGCTGCAATTAGGTCTTCCCAAAACCTCTTTTTTTCCAGGCTAAACAATCCCAATTCTCTTAGCCTTTCCTTACAGGAGAGGTGCTCCATCTCCCTAATCATCTTGGAGCGAGTCCAGAAGAGGGCTACCTACAGGTTGATGTCCTTCCTGTGCTTGGGACTCTAGAGCTGGATGCAGTACGCCAGGTGGGGTCTCACAAGAGTAGAGTAGAGGGGCAGAATCACCTCCCTTGATCTGCTGACCACAGTTCTTTTGATGCAGCACGTGAAACTCCACTCTCTGTTCTAAGAATTGAAATCAGACAGCTGAGGTAAAGTCTGAAATCTTTGCACTGCCTGATTATAAAATTTAGTGCCTAATTTACAAGGACTGATGTCCTTCTGTGAAAAATTGTCTTTATGCAGGCAAGAGCCTGTCACTGGCAACACTATTCTTGCACTAACACCTATACATCATCTAATACTAACACTAACCTCTCCCTGTACAGGTAATACTTCTGTGAATGTAAACTTGATGAATGCTTCTGACACATACTAAATAAAAACAATACAAGTTTAATGGCATTTAGATATGGTGTCAGAACTTTTTACATATCTTACAGGTACAGCACAAGTTCGAAGCAGCTGATGACAAACAGTAATAAAGAGAAGGACCAGGTATATTATACTGCCCACAAAATACCAACCAGTCAGCCACCCCATGTTTGAGACCATTAGCTCCTGCTCCAATGCAAATAAAAAACATAAGTATTCTAAGCAGAGTTGGATAATCTGGTCTGCATTTTCAAGATGATGCCAGTAAAGACACCAAATGAGATTTCTTAACTATATACAGGTTAATATCCCAGTGCTGCCTGAGAAACTGTCAAATTAAACTCTGGTCTCTCAAGGTAGTAGAAAGTACAGAATTTGGCTGTTCTGGGGATAAACAGACAGAGCTGCACTGGTATCTAAGGATATGGGAAAAGTATATCTGTAATATATGGATCCTATCTGGCTGTCTGTGAGGCAGCCTCTCTGCCACCAGCCCAGATACTTTCCTGCCAAAAACAGCCATTCATTAGCATCAGAACCAATTAATGAACTGAACTGAGTTTTGTCTGAAAAAAGATAGCTGCTCAGTAGAGCCTGGGTGATCTGCTGTCCCTGTCTTTCTGTTGCCCATTTGCCTTGTCTCCCTGGCTGGACTTGAAACTGCTGCCTCTGAAAATGATTGCTGTAGAAAAAAAAAAAATCACAAAGTTTGAGAGCTCAGTATTATTTTTCTTTCCTCCCTCTCCATCTACACATGTATTAAATAATCCAATTAGCTATTCTGAACACTTTAATTAACAAATTAGTTATGAACTGGAAAAAACAGTCATGCTTTCTGTATCTGTTGGGCTATGGTAAATTAACATAAGCTAATGATGCTTTTTTTCAATGCAATTACTTGAGCTCCACTTTCTACTGACTTTGTTTCTTGGACTGTGTTTGGAATGAAAAACGGTGATGTTGCTCTTTTTTAAAGTTATTTTTTCAATGCATCTGTCTGTCCTGGATGTACACTGGTACTTTTCTTTCCTCTTTTTGATGCTTCTTCTTCTTGACTCTTTACAAAATTCACTATCTTCTTGCAATGAATTTTTTTTCTACTGTCCAATATATTGATCTAGAGACTGAAAGAGCCTGTGATTTCAGAGGAATGAGCTAGTGCAAACATTTTAATTTTTCTTTCTAAGAATTCCTTCTATAAAACATAGGTATTTATGAAAAAAATGTTTCATTGGGACCAGATCACTAAAGCACAGAAAACAACTGCTATGGTCAGCCAAGTGACAATTACAGTTGTGTTCAATAGAGAGATACAAGTGTTCATGGAGCTGAAGTGAGTTACGTTACAAATCAAAGTAGGGTGCACAATTACTTATTTTGAGGGCAGATAAAGACATACAGAAAATTGTATATCTTTTTTTTTTTTTCCAAACAGTCAGCTGAGCCCAAATTATTTAAAGATTTTAAAACAAAGAACTCCCCCAAAACAAAACATCAGTCTCTTGTAGCCTCTGTAAAGGATTCCAGAAATACTGTTTATACTGTGTCCAACAGAAATAATGCTATGTCACATACAAATGTGTTTTTAGGGCTGTATTAATAAGTGAACTAATAGAGGTTTATTTTTTTCAACAAAGAATAAGTAATTTTTCACATTTTTTTAATGCATAAGTAATTATTTGATAATGATTATCAATTTGTCCTGACTTCCGATCATCTAATTTGATCTCTAATATTCATGAGAATGTTTTAACAAATATACTTTATTGGACTGTACAATGTGGGTCTATCCAAGGTACATATTTACAGATAGAGAACTGATGTTTATTTACTTGTTAAAGGCAACCATATTTTAAGGATTTACAAATTCTTACTCAGCAAGAGCTCTCGTATAGACATTCAAAAGCTAAGTGGATGATACTACTTTTTCCTGTGATTGGTACTGTTCTTTTATGCTACTCTACCCATTACTTCCAGGTGCTTTCCTACTTAGAAAAGACAACATACTGTAAGCTGGGCAGTGAATTTACAAACCACTGACAACTCCATAATAATTTTTCTCTAAGAGGGTTTTAATCAAAATATAATGGGTTATGTTGTGTATGGCTATTAGTTTTCTCAGAGGCATCTCTTGTGAACACAAGGAGATTGCAGTATTTAAGGTGATGATCTACAGTGTGCTAACTACTGCATGATAGCTCCATACTGTCCCTATTTAGACAACGTTAGTTCATAGGTAGCATCTCCTTCCTTGAGATTCATATCCAAACTAAATTCCGAAATTCCTGTGAAGGGACAAGCCCAGACAGCTCACACAACCCAGGCTTATTCTAATCACCCCTTTCACATTCACCTTCTTAAAACGAAAACTACATAAAATACTTCTCATACTTCACTATAGAATAGCAATAAATAATTGGAGAAGTAGTGATAATTACTTATGGCATTAGAGGTTTCAATAACAATGCTAAAAACAGCCTAGGTTAGGTGTCCCTAGATTTCTTTAAAGGCAAGACTCTAGCAACACTTTTTTTTGTATTGGTAGAGTCATTGCAGAACAGATCTGATTGAATTACTGGGAATGATTTGGGGAATAAAAGAATCATATCCTATTATAGATAAGTTCTTGCGTCTTCCACACAGGAGGCAGAATTTAAAACTCCACTGAGGGGAAAAAAAAAAACCAACAAAACAACTCTGTCTCAATTACACCTATGCCAACACTTAAAATTTCTGATGCTTGTTTTATAGTCACATTAATAATTCTGATAACAGGCCAAGATCAGCATGCTGATTAAAAGGTAACATGAAAGCCTAGATAGGAGTTACACAGTGATGCTAAAAGGACTGTTTTTTGAACATCAACTGCCCTACAGAAACTTTCATATCGCATTATCAATTTTGTTGGCAGCATCAGATTCTCCCCTAATACTGGACTTGAAACAGAACCCCTGGGTGCCAAATTTCCTCTTTTTTATTCCACTGTGCAAAGATAATTTCCATATATCCAAAAACTCATTATGACCTTCATACTTTCACTGTCTGCTAGGATTATTTCTGAAGTTCTGAGACTCCACTCAGTTTCAAGCAGCTTCCAATTATATAACATTACATTATGTTGAAATAATGTAGAATTTCTTCCCTAAATTAAAATGGTATGAGGTGGATGATGGGCAGCATTAATTCTTGTACTAGAGAGAAGTATAAGGTCCAGTAGCTTGGGAACCATTAAAAGGAAGATTGATAATGCATTATATCAAATGTGTGCTAAGAATCCTTCTCATGATGTGATGCAGTCCACTGATTCTACTGATGGCAGACCAGTGATGTTAGACCTTATAACCTTGACATTACATATGAAAAAGCTACCAAGCTACCAAGGACAGATTTTAAAAAGCCTTAGAACGAACTAATTGAAAACTCTCCTTTTCTCTGATGCCAATTTATTTAGTAATAAATAAATATTGGCATATTGGCAGCAATATGGACTATTTTGCAAGAGATTAGGTATGATGAAAATGGAAGGAACTGAAATATTTTTAGCTAGTCTACTAATTAGATTTCATTTAAAATCTATTGTGTCAACGACTTAATGGCATATATTTATGTGCCAATGTGGATGACTCCTGTGTCAGTCATTTTGAAAAGCAATTTTGCATCCCCATATTCTCCAAATACTAGACTGGATCATTTAACACCCTTAAAAATGTTTGGTTTACATAGATGAAGAATGTGAGCTGATAACTGACAAAAAATTAATTTTTTTTTTTTTTAAGAAGTCCGTTCAAAATAAAAAATTTTTAGATTTTATATTATTCAATGATTTTACAATGCTTGCATATATATAGGTAAAAGGGACTGTGACAGGAGCAAAAAAGAGAAATTTATGTTTCTCCTCTTCTGTGGTGCTTTGTTTTTTAAGTTACAGACATTTCAAAAACAATCTGTATCTTTCTTATAGTGGCACTGAACAACACACAAATTATTTTTTGAAACTAAAATAAAAATATGATAAATACTCTAATATAGTACAGCACTAAGACTTGGTTGTTTAAACTGAAATATTATCTTACCATCAAAAGGATAGTTTGATAAAAACTGACTGCAACCAGCTTTGTTTGAACAGTTGCTAATTCAGTACTGTTTAGCTTTTTAAATCCAAGCCTTTGCTTGCAAACCTTTAGCAGAATTCAGGAGTCACCACACTCTACCTTCCCCAAACCTACTTTCACTATGAAATTCATTGCATCATTCCAGCCTCCACAGAAGTTTTGTCACAGAGGAAGCTTCAAAGGATCTTCACCCCTCTTTCTTTGCAGGCTTGACTGGAAAGCAGCAATTGCTTCGCCCAACACTAACTCCAGTAAAATCTGTTGATGAGTACTAGAATAGGACAGGAACCACCTTCCTTGAGTAACAAAGAGAAGCAATAAAATAGTCTACATTTTCTGGGGTCTTCCTATTTCCTACTTCTTTCTGTGATTATAAAATGAAAGAATTTTGTTTACTTTTCACTGCTATAATTGAAAGTGACCAGGAAAGCAGAAGAAGGAAAGCATCCCATGCGACAGGCTTTGGGGATCCATGAATGAGAGAGCCAGTGTAAAATGCAGAACCTTCATTGTACCCTCAGGCCTTTGGCTCTCTGTAATTATGGAAACACAGATTCACAGTTGTAACTATTATATAAATCAAAGACTCTTACTCACTGACATAGAAACTGTGGCTTGACATTTTAATATGTATTGGTATGAATTTGCAAGAGACTGACAGACTTGCAGGTAACCACTGAATATTTTTTCTACAATCAGCAATTTTTCCTATAATGAAAAATAACCTTTACCCCCACCAAAAAAACCCAAAAAAACAAAAAACCAAACCAAACCAAAAACCCACCAGGATACCTCTCCTTGTTTATCCAAGCAAGAAGTAAGGCTCAGAACAGGAACAGGAGGCAACACAGAAGAATATGAACCACCAAGTAAAGTAATTTGTAGAGGTTAACTTTCCTAATCAAGTTTCTGTCTGTCAAATCTGTATTTTCTTTTAAATAAGTATACATACTAATCCATAAGTCATTGAAGGTTTACAGGGGTCTGAGTAGACAGATGTGGAAAATGTAAAATATTCTCACAAACTGACAGAAAGCACCCTACATATACACCCTGGAGGCTTCCAGGTCAAGGCCATTTCATGAAGATTTAATTCTGTTTGCTTAGATCACTAGTTATAGGATTTGTAAACAACACGATATCAAACATTAGAAATAAATTCATGAATGTTCCTGCTTTTGAAGCCTCTTAAAAACTGCTGAAAATATTAAACTCTTTGATGTGCATCCTTCCAATTGCACCATTTACAGCAGGAAACTGAACAAGAACTACAGTTACAACTCCACCCTTCTTAATAACATGGTGTGGTTGTTCAGTAAATCAGTGTCTTAATCAATGGAATAAAATATACTATCCATTCTGATAAAGTGTTTTGCCAGTCTAGAGTGAAGTGCCATGAAAACGACAAAAATAATTGGGTTGGAGACTAGAATTTTCAAGTCCACATTTTTTAATTTAAAGGGTTTGGGGCTAGAGGAGGGGGAGTTTTTTCCATTTAATGACTTGAGCACATTGTGGTTTAAATAGCATAGTTGATTTGGGAATCTATTAGCTGATAATGACTCCTTGGAGAGAGAAAAAAATTGATTCTCCCATTACTGGTTTGATTAGAAATATCTGTAATTCCATGAAGTTGTAAAATAGCTCAGCATTAAAACTGAGCTATTTTCCATCACTTGTAGAAGTAAAAGCATAAACACAGAGATGGCCAAGTTCCTGTGTTAAACACACTCCTGAATTCTGCAGTACTTTTACTGGCACTAGAATTAGGAAAACCATATTTGTTAATGTACATAAAGAAGCTTCAGTTTTAAGAAGTATTAAGAGATGGACAACGTTAGGTATTAAGAGATGGGCAACAATCTAGAGAAGTTGCTATTTAAACAGAGATACAACTACTATTAGACAAAGAGATGCATCTAAATTTCAAATGACTTTTCGATAGAGAAAATTAAGCGTTTGATTAATGATGGCACTGATCCATATTGCTAAAGAAACATCATTAAAAGAAACTGCACTGTAGTGATTATTAGGGTAAAAAAGGGGAGGTTAAACATAATTAAAGGGAAAAATTAAATTCCAAATGCCTGATTTGCCTTTCACTTAGAATAGAATAAGTAGTCTAGTAAATTAAAAGAAGAAATACTCATCTAAAAACAAAGTGAAGATCCTCCCCACCATGCTAAACTGTATTAATTAAAGTGATTTTAGTAACTTTGTATTTTTTATTTTAGAACAGTGTGTAGAATAGAAACAAACATAACTATGATCACACAACAGAATTCATCCTAAATGATGAACAGTGTTTTAGAATTGAAGCACCCCTTAACTTTTTTCATCTGGACAACGAGCAGTTGAACACAGAAATTAAGGGACCCAATAGCCTACCAAAACACATGTTCAGACATACTACAACAGAAAGAATGAAAACTACTGAAAAGCATGGAACAAAATACAGGGAACACAGCAGTACAAGCCTGTAACCAGCATAAAACAGTATCTATTCTCATTCAGCAGCAACAAATCATGTTATCTACTAGTCTCCAGGCCTAAAACCAAAGAAGTTGCCACTGCTCCTATCAGGCTTTGAATCAGATCTGTAGGGCTGCAGGACTAGAGCTTGTCAGTCATATTTTCTCTAAGCTAGTCTTCAGCTTCTGCTTAGCTAGCTTAGTTACAATAACAATTCTCTAACAACCAGGTACAGCCTAGTCTATTTTACATTTAACTTAGCTGTGTGATTGCATGGGCTAGTGACTATTGGTATAACAATTTTGATATATTTCTGTACCTAAAGTAGCTCTTCTGCAGAGAATCAACTGTTACTGTAGAACAAAAATGTAGTGCAGAGTACTACAGTCATGGGGTGATAGCAAAGGTATTGAAAGTACAGACACAGGGTGGCACCAGAGAAGGCAGGGCTATAAGCACTTAACTAGGTCAACTACTAGTCATTAAAAGAAAGTAGCTCTGTGACTTGGCTAAAACTGATTTTAGAGGGAAAAAAAAATACACAGAGAAGTTGCAAATCAATAAACCAAGATCGATGTCATGGCCCTGAGAGTACCAACGGGCCATAACTGCCCATCCCAGTAGAGAACCCACTAACCCTGCCTGTGAGCCTAGGGGCTCCATTTCAGTCTCCAGATTTTACCTGAGCCACATCATAGAAATATCCACACCTAGACTCATCTGATGTTCTTCCCCACTTACACATTTTGCTTCCTGGCTTGACAACAGACCCGGCTCATCAGTTTGTGTGTGGTAATTTCCAGACAACTGGCAGAACCTGCTTTGTGGTACCACCACTACTGACCCTGCTTGTGAACAGGGGATGGTGCCTCAATGGCCATGAAACCACCTGCACCAGGGTTTGCCATGTTTACAGCTTGGTCCCTTTAATTGTGCAGCTCCCCTCACTCCATTAACTGGCAGCAGATCCAAAGTTGTCATTGACAGAGAATCATAGAATAATAATATTAATGAAAAGAACCTTGAAAGGTCTCAGGGGTACATATCTTTCTTAAACTGAGGACTCCAGAGCTGAACACAGAAATCTAGGTGTTTTTGGGTTTTTTTTTTTTTTTTGTTTTGTTTTGTTTTTTAAATAATAGCTAGGCTGGAAATTATTCTTTGATTAAGATTAGAATTAGTCTAGCAGTAAATTCATGGCATTGCTCATAAGGTGGGGAAATTTTGGCTCAGAAGTCGCACAAACTACTATAAAAAATGAGTGGAGAATATGGAAAGCCTAGGGTATAATTTTGATGCAAAAAATTCTGCTTTTAACCTCAGGAATATTACATCATTTGGTAATATTCCAGATTTTGTTTACCACCCAAACCCAAAAGGCTGTAACTTTTGTTTCTATGGTGTTTGTTTGTTTTTGGTTTTTTTTTAGGAGGTAGAACATGGTATCCAGGCAGAAGCAACATAATTCCTGCAGGAGCAGAAAAAGTGAGGCAGCGATGCAACTAAACCAACCTTCTACAAGTCTGGTATTTTGCCATTATTACACAATTTTAGGATTTAGAAGATACGGGCACTATAGTCATTTGCTCTCTCTTCTTCATCCTTACATTGAAATATTTTTAAATTTTAAGTTCATTAAGTCAACTTATTATATCTTTCACATGTATTTTGTGGGAAAGATAAAATTTGAGTACTGATTCACAGGAATGTATGATATTTTATAATTTAGAACTTTTAGATTGTTACTATTTTGAAAAATAAAACAAATAATATTGAGAATACTAATTTTGTTAATCTAAAATTTTATGTTTAAATGTATCAGAAATTAATTCAGAGATCAAAATGATATATAAACGGACACCTGGAAATATCAAGAAAAGCTATGAAAATTCCTATGGGTGCAGATAAAGCCTTGTGTTCAGACTGTGAAATAAATTTTCTTAGCCCTAAGGATATAATTAGACCAGGTAGGCCATCAAAGTTACGCACCTATTCTTCCAACCCACAAAGCTGAGGTGGCTTTGTGACTTCTGATCAATATCTCATTACATTACAGAAATATATGCAAAAGCCAAAGTTTCTGTTGCACTAGAAAAAAAATGAGTGACAGCAATCATTTCTAAGGTGGGAACAAGTTAAATCAACAAAGCACCTCAAAGCTCTTTAGTTTTGCTTCAGCAACCATGACCTTGCAAATATTCATGTACCCGGTGAAGACAGGTATGTCCTTTTAACTAAAGTCAGTTATCCAGCTGTACTGTATGACTCCATCCACATTAGGCATTTGGCCCACTCTGCTACATGTTACTTCTCCCTGCAGTGTAATGGAATGCAATTACTGTCCCATACAACGAAACAAATTCATCCTGTTCACAAACAGTGTGTCAGACAGCTGAAACTGTTAAAACAAAAGTAAGCAATAGTACTCCACATAAAAAGTATTTTGATATTAAAAATATCATTCATCATTTTTTGAAATATGTGAACATTATGTTGAAAGCATCCCTTACCTCCTCTCTTGTTTAACTTGGCATAACCTGGCACATAGCTGCTTGTCATAGATGATGAACTGCTGAAGGAGGAATGGGGTAATGCTGAGACCAGAGGTTCATCGCACTTTTCTGAAACACAAGAAAACATATTCACTTTAGACTCTTAATTATTCATACATATGAATTGGCAATGTGCTCTTTTTTTTTTTTTTTTTTTTTTTTGGGTGGTAACACAACTTTATTTTTCAGGTGCAGCATGTGGAATGCATTTAGCTACATCCCAGTTTTTCAGTAAAAAAATAACAAACCTGCAACCAACAAACAAACAAAAACCCAACTCAAAACCCACAAGAAAACATACCCACACCTTGACATGAGGAAAAAAAAAAAAAGACTTCAACAAAGGACAAAATAGGATAATGGTAAAGTCTAACCATGGGCCACCACTCTCCTTAGGGATACAAGAGTTGAACAACAAAAAACCCCTGCCCTGATACATCTATAATGTTTTTGGTGACATAATCTAGTGCTAAAGAAAAGAATTATCATGAAAGCTCTGTAAGAAGTAGATAAGATACAAATTTTCATTTCTGTAATAGAAGTACTGATAAATTGATATTTAAAAAAAAAAAGAAAATAAATTAGGGGACACTAATGAATCCCTATGAATTATCACATACAACAGATTCACGGAAGAAAAAACCTATACTAACTAATCTGTATAATCCATTTGAGCACTCACTTCCATTTTACTCAGTTATAAGGAAGATTAATTTGGTATTAGCATGTAAGACACAAAAACCCAAAATCAGTCTTTGCTTTTCTATTGAAGAAATAAGGTTAAAAAAACTCCTGTTGTATGATATAAATTAGAATGTAGAGATATAGTCTTGGATTTCTCAAATACTTAGTTAATGAACTATTCTTTGTCCTAGTTTTTGTAAGACATTTCAACAGATGGGAGAAATATGTAGCTTAAGTTACTCATTTACTTTACAGGTACAACTAAAAAATGACCTAGCCTACATCAGTAAGCTTGACTAATCTTTTTAAACACATGCATTGCAGCACAAGCTCTACTGCAAGTGGAAACACCCTCATTTTATATATCTAGAAAGCATTAGATCACCGTGGGTGGTCTAGACCATCATAGGTCTAAATACACATAAGGAGTATATATAATGGGGGACCCCTGGTGGCCTAGCGGTTAAGATGCTGGTCTCTCATCGCCAAGACTGCAGGTTCGAATCCCGATCCTGCTTCAGGGACAATCCCCCGGGCAGATGGAGCTCGTCAGCCCCTAAGGCCATCCATCTAAGAGAAGG
>JAWWLV010000088.1:54234796-54255349 GCA_035041135.1 Platyrinchus mystaceus | reverse complement strand
CTAAAGATCACCACCCCCTGGGGGTTTACCATTTTCTCACCTTCAGAGGGGGAAAAACTGTTTTCCCCCACCACAGTTAGTCAAATAATTTACAATGAAGTTCACTTAAAATGTGCAGTCTCATGTAACAAAAAATAAAATTACTTTCACAGCAATAGAAACTGAAGCACATAAATGCAGACAAACATTTATTCAGGAATCAGTACTGCGACATTTAACAAAATAAGTTTCCTTTACAAATCTCTGAAGTAAAAAACATTAAGGGAAAAACCAAAATTCATGCGAACACAAGCATGAGTAAAGGAAAACTGCTCTGCACTGAATTAAAGGACAATTCCAGTGACTTTTAAATTCACTACCCCACTATTTAATGATGGAAGTTTGACAAGGTTAGATAAATGGTTTCAAACATTATTGTTTATGCCACAAAACAGAAAGATCAAATCACTTCTTCCTCTGCTTCGGCTGTGGCCAGACAGCACATTTGGTCAGAAGCCTGCAGCCAGGTGTTCCTTACATCACACCACTCAAGCAACACAACAGGGTTGCACACACCTCTCCCTGGGAGCAGGGATGTGGCATGGAGCAAAAGCCTAAGTTTTAAGATCCTGAGTGTCAGGTTGCTATTATTTCAGTCAAAGTAGTAAAAGGTTAGAGCTTAAGAATAAAAGTGAGCAGCAGATTGCCCTAATTGCCAATTTTTGTCCTTGACATCATAATCACAGAAATACAGAACCACTTGACAAAGTTTTTCCCAAGTATTTCTTTATCTGCAGTCTATTTTCCATAATTCATAAAAATATGTTTTCAGCTTAAAGACTGCCAGCAAATTTCTCATGCTGTCATGTCACTTAGTGCCACCTAGCTTGAGACTTCAAGGCATTTGTCATTAGTCCTATTGTCTAGGTAAAAATGGAATGAAACATTTAAAAGCAAAACAACATATAATCAGAAGATTTTAAAAATACCTAACAAAATCTCTTCATAACATTTTCCTGTGCTTATATTGCATGATATTTAAAGGAAAAAAAACATATTCTCATTAGAAATGAGAGCTAAGGTTGAACATGTACCTTTTTTCAGTTTCCTAGGGGTTTTTTTAGTATATTTTTTAAAGAAAACTGTTAGGTTTATACAATTTTCTGCCACTCATAGCTTCAACGTGGGGTGAGGGGAAAAGCCTGCATCTTCATTGAAAAAATATTAGAAAGACTTGGATACAAAAAAAATGGATGTTATTTATGCAATTTAATTTATTACTAAATAGAATGGGAGGCTATTGCTCACTATGTTCTGAAAAGTAAAAGAAAATAAAAATAAGAATATAAAAGAAAATAAAGAAATAAAAGAGCTATCATAAATCATAGCAAATAAACTTTTTAAAAGTGTTTTTTTAAAAATGTAAGCAAAATTTGAATAACTGCAACAAAAATAAGTACAGATTTTAGGCAATATGCTCAAGAACAACATGACAGCTGAAAGAAACCTCTCCAAATAGTAGAAGTTCATCAGAACTTCTAATGTTTTACTGAGTCCAGTAGCTACGGAGAAAATATCCTTTTAGTTTGACAGCTTTTATATTGGTGCTACTACTGAAGACACACAAAAGAAATATGGAAAAACTTATTTCGGAAGAGTACCAGCTTCTAAATCATCATTCACCTGTAAGGCCTACCTTGCCTCTCTGCTTCACTAACCCATACTCTTGGATTCAAAAAAATAAGGCAGAGAAGTTTGACTTAGTTAAAAAAATTTATATAAATATATCTATCCCACAGGGAGTATCATTCTGTATTTGCCACTGTGGTCACAATTTTTGCAGACAGTTGTGAATACACTTAATTTGGTGTACATGTGCTTTTGCAGTATTAAATCTGAACCCTCTGATTTCTTAATTTGCTTGCAGTCAACAGTGTTGGGGCAGGGGCTCGAAAAATCAAAACATAATTGATATAGTTTTCCTTCACAACTGTTCAAAGCTGTAATCCTTTCCTATGCCTCTTTCGGACACCAAATAATAAGTTTAAAAACCACAAACAATAACAACAAAAAACAAACAAACAAAACCAACCAAAACACCCCCCACACACACATTTTCTCATTTTTTAAAAAAGTAAACCTCCCAATCTTGCCTGCTCATTTAGGCTTCAAAAATATAGGAAATCCACCATAAATGTGTATGAATTATAGAGAAGGATTATATTTCAAATTAATAGACTTAAAAAAGATATTACATCTCTTTAATAACTCGTGACATTAGGTGCAATAGAACAGAAGTTAAAAGACTGCTTACATAAGCTAATATTTCTAGCCCTATATAAAAGCTCCACTAAATATATTGCACTATTTAAACTTTCTTCAGAACATGAAATACTGTTATGCCACAGATTTAAGAGAAAAAAAATCCTTGGGAACCATTGGTTCTTTCAGAAGTTTTAGTTATTTCCTGCAGAATCCAATTTTTTACTTACTAAAACCAGAATCATATATACCTTCCTGTTACTGAGATGTAATAGCTTTCCCATATAAGTCAATGCACTGTGCCCTGTTAATCAATTAGAGAGCACACTTTCCTGTCAGCATTGTAGCAGAAAAGAAATAAACTCTCCTCCATACGATTTTTCTCAGTGATATATTAACATCCAAGCCAGCTTAGGTCCATTTAAATGTTAACTTTTTGAAGCAAAAAGACAATTCCCCTCCACCCTATTGTATTTAGATCAAAAGATCTGCTTAGCTTTGTCATAGGTATGATGACATTTGCTACTCTGACTTCCCTATTGAGAGGGAAATAACAGTATGTGTCCATCAGAAACAAGTTTCCTTGAGATACAATTAATTACATCAGTGGAAGGAAGGTCACCTAATGTCATTAAATACAAATGCAAAACATCTGCAATCCACAATCCACTCCTCAAGACTTAAAGATCATTGAAACAAAAGAGTGCTGTGCACTTGCTCTGTTCTTACATATTTTCTCAGGCACCTGGCTGTTGGAAACCAGGTAGCAAGTGAGATGGATCTCCTGTCCTTTCAAGTGCAGCTTCTCATATTTCTGGTGTTCATGCTCAACAGAAGCAGGAAAGGGATATGTGCCCTTTCCTGTTTTACAGTCTATTTATAGCTTATTTTTATAGTCTAACTATCTGGATAAACTAAAACAGGTTGTCTCCCACTTTGCCTGCAATTCCTTTAATTCCCACTTAGTTAGTCCATGAACTATTTGGGGAATAGAGAACAAGATTTTTGAAAGGACAGATGTTGATTGTAGCACAAAGCAGACCATATACACACAAACTCTCTTTTTAATCCCATAGGTTATTAAAGCTTAATCCTCACTATACCAGTGTCTTCAGTGATTTTTTTATGGGCAAAGCAGAGTAAAAAACCTTGATGCCTCACTGCACAGAAGTCTGTTCAAATCCTTAGCATCCTGATCAATAACCAGGTCATCTGTAAAGCTGCTGACATCTTTTATCAAAGCAGTCTGACTAGATGAAAAAGACAATCTGCAGTTCATCTGTGTCTTCTTGACATTTGTATCTAGCAGCAGGTTTGAAATCATATTAACAACCATATACCTAAAGATATTAGGAAATGGGAACATTATACATTTATAGTAATAGGTGTTTTTTATTAATAATTTGAAGCTACATCAGAGGATCTCTCAGAAGCTCTTGCAAAGATTCTGTCAGCAAAGTAAAAAGAGACCTGTGTAACAGTGGTCCTAAAAAAGAAAAATACTTGGATACTGCTAAGTAGATTTCATCACATATAAATGATCATGACTTATTAAGTGAGCTTTTGAATAACCAAGGCTTTTGTTATGGTCCAGTGTGCACTGACCGATATATCTTTAAAAAAATACCAAGCCTCAAATCCACAAACTCACCCCTCCTACTTTAAAATCTTCAGTCAAGATTTCATATGAAATGATAATCTAGGATAATAATTTTGTGGGGGTGGTTCTAAGATGTAAACGTGCCACCAATAACAACTTTACTAAAAGAAAGCTCCATATGTGTATGACAGAAATTAAGAACTTGAAAGCTGGTCAAATTAGAGTCAAAAGGGTAAATGACTGCAATATCAATATTGTGTTCTGATTCCAAAGTAGCCCCAATGAATCACTAGCAAGATGAAAGAGATGAATCAATCTGTAGAAGCATTGATGAAATATCTTAGCCAAGAAATATAGAAAGCCCTGGCTTTCTAATAAAAATTCTTAACCACTTCTCTTTTACACTATACAGATTGTTTAGAATACAAACCACAAAAACTTAACTATTAAAAGTATATCCAACTCATTAATTATACAAGAATGCCTGTATAGGGGAAAAAAGTTAAAAGCTATTTTAATCTTTACTTGCAATGCAAAAGACTTGTGTTTTAAATATGAATTCTAATATAAATGTTGGGGAGCAAGGGATAGAATCATATCATCTGGGTTTAATTTGTACTGCATGCTAAATGCTAGTTATCCTAAACACATTTTTCTCCTCCAATTTGAATATGTAATTTCTCTGTAGCATACTGAGGAGAAAGAATAAGCCACCAAGCACTTCTGAAAAGCAGTCATGAGATTGCAAGGGCACTCTAGAATGTGGATAAATACATATGGGAATTGGCATATCTCCAATGACAACTAATAGGAATATTAATGTGGCTGGTTTGGATTGCACTGTTTTAGTATGCTGAAACAGTTTTACTTTTCATATTGCACAGGCAGGTTTTGTAATCCGAAATGAATGCTAGAATCCACCAAGTTTAATTCACAAGATGGTGTCCCCCCTAAAGAGTAGGAATAAATAAGCATAAGTAGGTAGAACATTTCATATGCTGTTTCAAATGAACTTTTAAAGTGATGCTAACCAAAAAGTGAGAGATACTTCAAAGCAGCTCATTGTCAATAAAAACCCCTTTAAAAATCGAACTTAGAAGCAGGTGTTATTGAGGACAACCTGTCACAAGTTAATTTCAATTACAAGAAATGCAACCTTGGCCCTGTGCCACAAGCCTGTTGCTCAGTATGATACACTTCTATCCAAATTTCAGATCATGAATGACAGGAACACTGAATGAAAGGAGATGTCCTTTCCTAAGTCCCCAGAAGGGCCACTAATGAAAACAATACTCAGGGCAATGGCTGGAAAAATCCAGGGAAGGTATACCTTATGCTCCAGATTCTTAAGTCAGCAAGGAATCAGTGAGAAGTTTATTAAAGACCTCCTTCTCTTCTGGGGAAAGGAAATACACATCACAAGGAAGTATTAGCCTTTGTTAGACTTGGGGTGGTTCAAACAACCAACCTTTTTTGTCTTATACATGTTCTATTGTCTTTTTCTTGGCTTGGAAGACAGTTTCAAAAAAATCCACCATATAAGGCTACTTTTTCTCTCTCAAGATAAAAATTTAACTTTACTCCTCAGCACGTTTCTTGGACTGCTTTATCTACTAGATAGGGATGATGATTGGTAGAGTAGAAACTTGATTTTTCACTCTCTCCTGTCGCACCTGTTCTCCATATTGCAGAAGTCTGCTGACTTTTCACAGGTCAGTCTTGACAGACTGCTAGAGAGCCAAGTTCACATTCAGCTTCATAGGCAAATAAGCCCAAGTGTCACTGAAGATCTTCTGTATCCCTAGAGCTCAGCTGTAATCTTAAAAGATTAGAGAGGCTCATATTGATCGCCTAGGATGTTTCATATTCCACTTCAAGTTGCCTACCATAATACAGTGTTGCTCAAAAGGTTGGCTACAGCTGAAAAGGAAAAAAATGTAGCAGTTATTTTTGCTCCTCACCAAGGTGGTCTTCACATTATCCTTAGTGATCAAAATTACTTGTTTTGAGGCTTATTTTAAGCCTTTCTCTAGATCTGTGTAAGGAAAAGAGCAAGTCTTGGGAAATGTTATTTTATGGCAGTTACTTTGGTCACAAAAGAGGACAGGCCTGTTTCTTTGTTCCAGTTCTGATTCAGGAATTTGTCACTGGATGCATTACTAGGGCCATTTCTAAAAGTACATTTGGATGCCCAGAGACAGAACGTACCTACAAGATTTTCCTGAATCTTACCCGAATTTGATGTTCTTACCTGAACTTTATTTCTGATACCTCTTGACCAGTTTTTAGAGCAGCCAACGACTTATTAATCTGAAAGATCATGGTATGGCTACATGTTTTGACTCCTATAAATTAGTGTCCTATTCAATCCAAGGACCAGGTTACTAATGAGTAAGAAGACTTTCTTAGCTTGAGGAATTTTTAATAAATTTTTTTAAGCACTCCTGGAATAAAATAAAAAAACCAATTTTATAGATGTGCAATGACTACTATCAGATATTTCTGGATACATTGCTGTCATCAATTGACATACAACATAATCCACACTACTGTCTGTGCTTCTGTCCTTAACCACTGAAAATGAGAAAAGGTTTAAAATAAATATCAGTACTTATGATCTGCAATTTACCCAGAGATATTAGGATTTATTTTTTAATTTAGCAGCCTCTTGAAATTAAAAATTATCAAAATTTCAACATTTCACAAGGAAAAATAGAAAACTGTACCTAAAACTTGTGTAATTCAACTTTTCAGAAAAGTGTCATTATTTAAATTCCATATTTATGAAAATACTTTCTTTAATATTTTACATTTGGAAAGGAACTCATAATTAAACGTGTGGCTTATTTTATTGTTTAGTAGAATGGCATTTTAAATTATTTAAAAAATATATTCTTTTTATAGTGTCTAAGCTATAGCTACAGTAAGGTTACTAAGGCAACCGGTGTTGGCTGTTGGTTGTGATTTGGTTTTGGTTTTTTTGTCAGAAGAGAGTAGACAGAAGAAGTTTTTGCATCAGTTTAAAACAATAGCATATCTGGATTGCCTTTGCTTTACTTTAGAGTCTGCAGAACTTCCCATAGTCCATTGAAAATTTGGCAAATGTTCCCACCCTTGCTACTGTGTCCTCTATGAACACATTTTTAAAGTGTTTTGCACACCATGAAACTCAGAATCATATGAGAAACCTGTTATCTTTTCTTGCTCATTTGAAAAAAAACCTCAACTACTTAGGTCAATGGCATCGGGAATAATTGAAAGTCAGTCAGTCTGGTTGTATACTTGGGCTTTCATTAAACTGTCCTTAGTGCATAAGCAATAATAGACTATCAACCCTATGCAAAGTAAAACTCATGAATATTTCCATATTTTTTCATATCCAATCCTCAGGTGCCTCTTCAGTATTTAACCTTCTGACACACAAATATACTTCTTCACCTTTTCACTGCTGAAAATATCTGAGCATTTTGAAGGATTTTACAGCAAACAAAGCTCCATCTTAAGTATCTTCACAGGTAGGTATGATTTTTCACAGACTGGTACTTATCTAAGTATGGAGAAGCCTGGAGTCATGACACAAAATTTTAGAGCAGAGAGCAGAGGAACCCACAATGATAAAGGAAAAGAATATTGGAAATCTTCATAATTTTTCTTGTCATGTCTTATTTAAATTAAAATACATTTGCAAATTACCTAGCCTATGTTATTCCTCAGTCAATTTTATATCAACAAGCACCTTTTGTTTATTAGGTGTGTGGGGGGGTGGTTTTGTTTGGATTTTTTTGGAGAGGCAGATTGCTTGTTTGGTTTTGTGGGGGTTTTTTTGTTAGTTATTCAGGACCTAGGGATAAGACACTAATGCATAGCAACTAGTTTTCTGAAGATTTTTATCAGTCAACCTAATTTTTCATCATTGCTTTAGCAGGCTTCCATCTCTAAATTTAAGCTTTTATCTTTAACAAAACATAATATGTAATTTTTCCCTCATGGAAAAAAATTATTTTAACAGTCCCTTTACTTTTACAAGTTTTATATCAACATAATTTTTCTGAGTCTAGGGATGTTAATCCAGGTTTTACCTAATTTAAGCAATATCAAAACAAACAATGAGAGGCTTTTAAATTGGTGGACACTTCAACATAAAAGCATGCACACAGAAGGCCAAATGTTAATTCTCAAAACAATGTAATATAGGTACAGAAAAAAAGAGATATTTTAAACTTGGTGTGTGGAATGAATATTGAATTGTTTCACAAAAAATGAAGGTTTTTCAAAATATTTTTTTTTCACATGATGTTATCTACCTACTTACATTTGTTTGAGATGCTTGACAAAAGTCTCAAAAAAAGGGAATTCAGAGCAAAAGCTGCAGATTCCTGTCTGAAGGCCATACTAGAAAACTCCACTTTCCCTGTAATGGCGAGGGACTAAACTGTTTCTAACAGGCAGACAATATATTTAATACCATGAAGCAAAGAGAGCACATTCGACATTTGGTTAGATGAGAAAAAAAAATAGAAACTATCAGGGAATGCAAAAACCAGCAAAACATTGTTTCTTAATTTACACAGCAGAAAGTAAACATCACTTAGGCCTAAACTGAGGGTTTTATTCAAAGACAATATTAATTCCAAGTTTGTGCATTGTTGTTTACCTTCATATCCCCTTTGGAGAAAACATGTCATTTATAGCAGAAGCTATTAGCCTGCTGCTTATCAGTTGCCTACTGTTAGAAGTGATGACAGAAGCAAAGACCAAAAGGAATGTGATCTATGAATTTAACCATAATATACTGACAGACTACTTATTTCCTGAGAGGAAAAGACAAATAAAGTGTTTCCTGTCTCTTCTACTTAAAGCTTTTTTTCCCCTCCAACTAAGTATAAAAGGAATACTTTCTCAGTTCCTCACAATGACACATGGGAAGATTAGCTCTGATTGCATTTTGCAAACTCTTTTGGTAAAAAGCACTCTTTATCAAAATATCAAGTGACCACAAAAAATAAATCATCATAATACATTGACAAAAGCACCAAGGAAACATCCTGAAAAGGTATTTTTGCAGGTGAAAGAAATATTTTTGTGTCTGCATTAATGTACGGTATATGTGACACATGTTTAAGATCATGTTGGCCTTGATTTGATTTTCCAAAAACAGAAGATAAGCTTACAAATTATGGTGATATCTTTTTGGGGGTTTATAGGGCAAAAATCTTATCTGAATTTTGATGAACAGAACTGTGGCTAGGAAAGGAACAACAACAATAAAATAATTTGAAGAACATTTGATAAGAGAAAAATGTGAACATAGTTTAGATTTCTGAACTTATCTCTTTATTGTAGAGCAAGCTGTGCTACAACCAACCCATGAGATGCAGTATTCCCTCATAAACTCAAACCAATTATGGAACACAGCTGTGAATTTTGGCACTAGAGGCCCAAATCTCTTACACTAATACCTCGAAAAATCATACGTAAATCAGAGCAGGATAACAAGTATTTTCATATGCCTGTACAAAAATCTGCGAGTTGATTGCAGTAAGTGTTCAGCATCCTTAAGCATAATGAAGCAACAGCACAAGGTACAAGTCAGTTCAGGACAGTAGCTTCATAGAACACACATTTTGTGGATTCCTTATTCCCCAAGATCTGAAGTACCTAGCATTTAATAATTAAAGATAGATTTCTTTTTTTTTTTCCCTAGAGGCTAAAGAAGATATCACACTTTTATGATACAAACAAAAAGATGTGCACAAATTTCCATATCTGAAGCTGAATAGAGCATTTTTCTTTATGATAGACTTAAAAGTTAGACAGATGAGAATGTTTGACTCACAGTTGTAAAGTATTTATAGGACTCCTTTTCTGACACAGGGCAGGGCAACCAGCATCACAAGCAAACTTCTCACCAATCTGCTTGGATTCCTGGTTTTATAGGAGGAGTAAAACTTCAGAATAAAGTCAGTGTGTCAACTAAGTTAATTAATCCTATCAGAAGAAAACTGCAAAAGTTTTTAAAAATGTGTATGGATGATAGGTCAAGTCTTTTCTAACTGAGGATAACTAAAGTGAGAAATATCAGTCAGAAGTGCAGCCTCCATTTTGAGATGCCAATCAGTTTTTAATTCTGGATAACATGGTGTGCCCAAACTCTAGATGTTAGTTCTACATTCAATTGAGACAATAAAATCTTGGAGGGGTGGAAGAAGATATATATATATATATAGTATATATAATTATTAGGAGGAGATACATATTTGGAGTGTTACAGGTCCTTCTGTGTTCTTTTTTTAAAAGGTAATGAAGTTCCATAGGAAACCCAATGTCAGCCTTTATTAATCCTTAGCATGAGAAGTAATATCAAACAACTGCACAAGCAGACAACTTTAAGTATGATTCAAGTGCATAAACCACAGCACTTATCAGGAAAATACATATTCAAATTTTAGAATAGCTAAAAAGAAGGAATATTAGTAAGTGACGTTGGACTCAGCTGTAGGTAGAATTTTACAAAGCAAGTTACCATGTGTTCTCCTTCCTTTTACTTTTTCTTTCATTTTTTGAATAAAAAGCAGTTATACATCTAGCATGCATGAAGGATTTTTATCTTTTGGGTTGAAGGGGACATTAGGGAGAAAAACACAACAAGCAATCATTATATAGTGGTGTCTAGGTTTTGTTTTGTGTTAATAGGATGGCATCCAATCAAAAAGGCACAAGATCCACTGATATTTCACAGAATACCTAAGCAAGTCATAATGTTAAATAAAACATTGAGATAAACACAAGATACATAGAAAGACCCAATATTTTGAGATTCATGCTCAGTTTAGACTTTCTGGTTGTTTTTCCTCTCTTGAAGCAGTACTACTGTGGGAAAAGTCTCTTTCATAAGCTTCTCTGCCCTAAGAACACCATAGGAGATGTACCACATAATAGGTTCCTAAAATATATCAAGTACACCATGATTAAATAATTTTTTTTTCTTTCCCTGCCCCTCCCCACTCTAAACCAAAAGTGTGTTTGTGTTGTCCTGCACAAAAAAATTAAGACTGTATCAACATTTCCAAAGAGCTACTTAAATGAAAAATCCTTTCTAACCAGACTACAAGGTGCAAGTCAAACAACATGGACTGCCTGTATTGATCAGTGTTGATGATTCAGATCTCAATGGTTCTGTCATACTAGCAAAGATTCAAAAGAACTAATGGAAAGATGGTGCTGCACTTCTCCTACATCCAGCTTTTGCATTGCCCCAGGAAAAATTCACTTGCTTTTTGCCATCTGTAGTAAAACAGTTTATATCTTACTAATGCTCATCTGGTACAGTACTGGGATAAGAGGAAGAAAGCTTTGGTTAGAAACAGACAAGAAAAAAAAAAAGCCAGTTCTGAACTTATTGTGGATCAAAATAATTTTAAAAAGGGCTTAATCAAGTATAGAGTTGGTGACCAGTATCCTCTTTCATTGTGAAGACTAGCTATTAGATTACAAGTAGGGTCAAATGTTCCCCAAGGGGGTTGTTTTTGTTTTGCCTTTTTTTTTTCTTTTTTTTTTTTTTCTTTTTTTTTTTTTTTAAATAAAAACCCAGGACATGTTATTACAATGGCCAGACCTACTTTATTTTAATGTTCTACAGAACATCCAAGCCAATATGTTTTACAACAGCCTTAGCTGTCCAGCTTATCCTGCTGTTCACATAGCATCTTTGAATATAAATTGCTGGGTTTTTCTAATTATCAAATGCAAGTAGCATTGACAACAGCATTGTCTATTATTGTATCCTTATTATCATGCACGGGTACAACTGAGGCATTTTTAATGCCAAGAGTACTTGATAATTATGCTTGGTAATACCTTAATATTACTACATGTTAACATGTCATCCAAGGAACACAGTACAGTTAAATTAGCATATCTGAAAAATGGAGGTGTAACAATTATACCCCATTCCCTTCAATTTTAATCAGATATTTGAATATTAAGTTCCTAACATTACAGTTTACTACTTTTGTTTGGATAACCAACTCTCATTATGTTCAAAGTGAAGGATGCCTCCTGTAAATACATTTGAAGTCTGTATACACACATATATATGGCAAACGCAAGGTCACCTTTAGGACTTAAGACTGGTACCAGCTGCAGTTGCCCAGGTCTTGGCAGGGGTCTGCTGCCTCTGTGGCCAGAAAAACACTGGCAGAACACTGTCCAGAAGTGAAGAATGAGGCGAAAAGGGTGAAAGTGGCCCTGCAAGCCCCAGGGGAAGAGCAGAAAGAGGTGCAGGAAGGGCTCCAGCCACCAGATTCCTCTGGAGAGCCCTCACTGGAGCACATGGGTTTTACCCAAGGGAGCTGTGGCCTATGGAGAGGAGCCCATGCTGGAGCAGGGGAATGGAGTGAGAGGCCAGGACCAGCAGAAAGAACAACAGCCCCCCCATTCCCTACCCCCTTGTGCTGCTCAGAGGAAAGGTAAAGGAGTCAAGAGTGAAAGAGTGAAGTTAAGCCTTGGGAAAAGAAAGGGTTTGAGGTCAGGGAGAAGATGTTTTACATTGTTTGTTTTGGTTTTTTGCATTTGTTTTGCAACATCCAACTCTATTTTAATTGGTAATAATATAAACTTAATTTCACCAGTCACAAATATTTTGCCCATGAGGTAATTAGTAAGTGATCTCCCTGTCTGTAATGGTTTAGGCCTAGGCCTCTTCCTGGATACCAACTCATAACCAAGGAAGTGGCCATGTTCCCAGTATTCCACACAATTTTTACGTAAACCAGGGTATAAATAAGATGGAGATTAGAGGCCTTGCTCTCTTCTCTTCCAGGGAGGTTCAGGAGCAGTGTGTCCCTGCCTTGGTCTCACTTATCTAGAGGCTGAGGCCTGCAGTGACCACTGGTCTTACCATGCGGGGGGTTGGAGAGTACTGGTCGTGTCTGCCGATCTTGTTTTTCTGAGGGATGTGGTGAGATTTTATTTTGCTAGTTCTTTATTTTGCTAGTTCTTGAGTTCAATCGTGCATATCTGTTCTGTTTTGTCCCTTTTTGTCCCTTTTTCCCCTTTCCCTTCGGGGCTGTTTGGGATCCCTTTGCGGTGTACATAGTATTTTAATTGTATATAATGATAATATATGCAAATATATATTTTTTGATATAATTTGATTTTGTTTTTTTTTCATTTTTTATAGCTTTTTTTTCCTTTGCCCTAAGGGAAGAAGGGAGGGGGAAGGGGTTGTTACTGTGAGTTCGGGCATTTGGCAGGGAGCCAGGTCCGAACCATCACACTGTCTTTATCTTGACCCACAACCATCTTCATCTTATTTTTTCCCCCACTGGCCAGGGTTAACGCAGTACACTGTTAATCCGATATCAGAGAACTGTCTGCATTGTTTCTGAAAGACCCCACACAAGTTCACATCAAAGATGCTGACTGAATATAGTGTAAAAGCTGTAAATGGTTGGGGGGGGGGGTTGTTTGAGGTTTTTTTGTTTGTTTTGGGGTAGTTTTTTGTTGTTGTTGTTGTTGTTGTTGTTCTTGTGTTTTTTGTTTTTTGTTTTTTGGGGTTTTTTTACAGATCCATTTAAGGAGAACTAAAGAAGACCAACCTAATTTGTAAGTTGCACTCTACATAGTTAATACTTCTCCCTGTCCTCAGTATAATATTCACACCCAGAAAAAAGCTGTGAAGGTCTAGTATTCATCTGTCCTTGACACAGCCTCTTGGGGTCCCACTGAAATGAAACATGGGGATCTAATGGAAGGTGTCACTGTCCATGGCAGAAGGGGTTGGAGCTAGATGATTATTAAGGTCCCTTTCAACCCAAACCATTCAATGATTCTATGATTCAGACATCATTCCTTCTCTATAAAAGATGTGGGAAAAGATACTAAATGAACACAATTATGCTGTTCTTTCAGTAAACAAAGAACACTGAAAAGTTTTGAGCTTAGCTCAGTTCCCCTCTAATGAGCACAGAAGAGCTCTGCCTAACTCCTCTGTCAGGAGAGGAAAGACACCACTGGGAAGCTATGAACATCTTTTAACTTGTCTGCTTTTAGACATCAACTCTTGCAATTTGAGCTAGGGCTGCAAATTCAATATCCAACACCATTTGCCGAAACCAAAGGCTGAATTGGAGGATTCACTATTAATTTCTATGGCAACTTGTAGTGTGAACATCCCGAATTCACACACTATTCCACATCTCAAGCAACCATTTTAAATTGCCACTCCTGGCATACATGCATCAGCAGAAACAACATACTTTGATCAAAGCAGTATGATTTATCTTTACATCTACACATTCAAAAGTGTGAAGGAAACTTTAAACATACTGTGTTGTTAATCATCATAAACAGAGTAATAATTTGGCTTATATTTAGACCTCTAACAGGATTTGAAAGTTTCCATCAAACCTCAAATGCACTGAAGACACTGTGCCTTATCCTTTTAAAGATGAGTAAATGACACAGAATAATTCTGGGTAAGAAGTAGTGAAATCAAGACCACCATCCAACTATGAATGAAGAAAATCTAGTTAGGATAAGGAAAATATGCTATAATAAAATTTCTAAGATCATATGTCAAATAAAATGGTGCCTTTCAAGCTTATTTTTTCTCTCCCGCTTCTGAATCCATAAATGATATGTCGAATAATGTATAATTAAGATATAGAAAAACAAAGTGAACACATGTTGAAAACAAATAGGAAATAATCAGTATAAATTAAATTCAAATAAAAAAGACAATGAAAAAAAGTTAAACTGATTTATGCCATTAACCTCCAGTTTTCCTCAAAAAAACTCTCCTGAAATTTAAAAAAAACCCCTAAATTTGTATCTATTAATAGCTTCCTGAATTTAAAAAAAAAAAAAAAATCAAATACTTATTGCTTCTGTTCATTTTATTTTCAGGATTAATTTCATTAAGTTACCCTTAATTTAATTTACCAAGTTAACTTTTATGCTTAATGCAGTTTTCCAGGATAGTAGACTGATTTTCTGAGGAATTAATTTTCTCTTATAAATGAATGAACAAGATTGGAGGAAGATGAAATTAATTATTAAGTGATTTCAGTTAACCAAAAAGTTTCATTTTGATCCCTTATGGAGAGTGATGGAATATCATTTTATTGAAATCCATTATCCTAATGAGAATATATTCTGTGCTTGATCCTAGCCAAAAGGATGGTGAAGATATTTTAATGACTTACTGCTTCTGCTTAATAGGGAGATTTCATAATTACTGAAACTACATCTGTTTGATTAATGAGCCTTTACCAGCATCCATGCATCTTCTTTCAGTTTGGCTGACAAAATACACTGGAAGCACATGCATATAGGTGCTTTTAATCTTGTATATGTGTCCAAGTAAGATATTGAGAAGAAAAATAAAGAGGATCACAAATTGGACACTATAATTCTGGTTTTCATTTTTATAAGCAAAAATTTGCAGTTCTCTCTTCCATGTCTGTTATTATACAGAAAAATGAGGTTTGCAATAAACATTTAAGTAAAACTAGTAAAACTTGCAGTGCATTTGATGGCCCATCTTATGGACATCTTAGGATGGCTTGCAATCAAATAGGGAAAAAATATCAACTCAGAAAACACATGAAAAAAGAACACTGACACTGTGTTACTATTAATGTGGTAGCCACACATAATACCCATTTATGAAAAGAACTAGTTATTCTCAAGTTTGTTTTCATATGTTGTCCAAGGAACATGGAATTGTGGCACAACTTCTGTGAAAATTCCCAAAATAATTTCAATTTTTAGGCCCATAATGTAATATTTTAAGCTCAAAAATCATAAATGAAGACTTATTAATTAATCTTTATGCTTAGAGTTCTCACGTGTAGTATTATCAAGAACAGATGAAAAAAGAGCATCAGGAAAATAGCAGAAGACCGACCTTCAGGACTGATAGAACTTTACACAGGCAAAAATTTAGAGAAAAATGCCTGTTAAGTAAGTAACAAACATAGTTAATAACTCATTTCAAATAAGAAAACATAGTATGGTCACATCTGAATAGTTGATATAAAAGTATTTTGTATTATTTACAGAATGAAAGAAGGTATTGCCCCACTATTGCATTATCCTGACCTCAATCTACATTAATTAACAGAGTTCTCTGCTGCAAATGTGAAATCATCTGTGAAATTTTGAGTATAGGTATATTTTACTGCTCCAGTTACTAATTCCTTATTAGAAGCATTTAAAAGAAAAAATGCCTTTTTTCTCAAATAAACCCAGACATTTAAAATACACTGATATATTTTATTTTCCATTATTCTCAATTAATATGCACTGGAATAGGTTTTGTATCATGGTAGCACAAAAATTTGTCATGTGTTATCTGTTCTGTGTTTCTAATATGATATTAAAATAAATTTGTCAGTCTGTTAGTTTACTACCCTCTGGGCCAGCTCTTTCTGAAACACATTTCTTGAATTCTAGTTATTTCTCAGCTAATATCTCGTCATCACATGAATACTCATTTTTTAATATTGATAATTTCTTACCACAGAAATAATGGCAATAATTGCATGATACATCAGAAACTAATTGCATCCTTAGAATGAATGCCAAGAACACAGTGCACTCTTGTTCCAGAATTACAAGACGGCAGAAGGACACAACAGTTACACCATGTTCAAAATTTGTTCTGAACTTGAAATGGGTAGAAACATTTCCTGAAGAGTTCTGGGGTCTGTTGGGTAAACATATTTTAAAAACCCAATAACAAGTTTTGCTATCAAAGTGCTCAGGTTTTTTGCTGTCTCCGTATAATATAAGAACATTTTTTCAGTGCAATAGGGAGAATTCACTATTCCTTGTAGGTGTTTGTGTGCACTTGTGTTTAGGGGGAATGTACACCTACCGTTCATAAAATAATTTAAATATATATAAATGTATAAAGACACATTATCTATGGTCTTTTGGGAGATAGTGCTGTCTGTACACACTGTTTTATCAGAAGAAATTAGAGCTTGGGATTGCAATTTCAACTGAGGTAAATCAGTGTTCACCAATCAATTTCCTTCTGTGACCAAATGTGATAGCATATTGACCAAGACACAGATTTTGTGCAGCATTTCACATAGAAATTCCAAGTTACAATAAAATATGAGACAGTCCAACTTTTATGCTTTCATTTTATCAAGAGGAAATGCTTTGCCTCAACAGGTGCCTCACAGAAACACACCACCTGTTCAGTGACTGCACAAGGAAAATACTTGTAGATATTTCCCTGTCGTAGAAGAGCCAGATAGTCTGGAAGCTGCCAGCAGTCAAAGTTTATGAATGGAAATGCTATATGTTTGGAAAAGTGCTCTCTCTGCAGCCATACTGAAAGATGGGCACGAAGAGCATCAAATTCTGACTGTGATACCAAAGAATCATAATTGACTCCAGGGGAAGACAGCAGTTTATCTGAACAAGAGTAATGAGAGCAGATTTGAGCCTAGAGCTAATATTGCAGTTTTCAGGCATGATTACAAAGCAATTAGTTCACTATCCTTCTCGTTTTCAGTTCTGGTCAGTCTTTATGAGAGGTTGTTATACTTGCCTTTGGATAAAAGGAAAATTATTTCTATGTAAGGGAAAAGGCAGATCAGGTGTAACCAGGAAAAAGACCAACAATAATTGAATTAATTAGCTCAGAATATTGCCATTAATACAGTTATAGCCTCTAAGTTTAGAAGCACTGAGTAATTAATATTTATTAACTCTTGTGAAATTTTGTTTCAACACTATAAAGACATGGTTCTGTCACAGCTAGTACCCATTCAAGCAGAGCAAAAGCAAATTAGTGAATAAGTAAGAGAAGTTAGACAGAAAAATGTCTGTCCATACGGGGTGGATGACACCAACAAAGTTAAAACTTCCAAGATAGCAGCTAACTATCCTAGGCAGTTCAGTACATGAACTCCAGGGATACCTGGTATGATAAAGTATCTGCTGTAATCATTTGCATTAGAAAACCACAAAACTCAAATCAACTAGGCATTAAAATTCATGTTCTCTGTGGAGAAGACACAGAAGAAACCAGTAAGACATACTTGCAAGTGAGTTAAACTGCAACAGAATTCCCAGCTGGACAATTTTTCGTCATAGTTATGACAGAATTAAGCCCCAAGACTTTCCTGTTGACCTAAGAAGACCTGAAGGGCTCAAGATTCACAAGGCACATGGTTGAGCTTCACCATGATAATTTTCTAAAAAAAGTGAGAACTAAAAATCACTAGAAAATGAAAAACTTTGTCTCTTGCAAGATATGGAAAAAGTTTGACATGGATAAATTATTATCAACCAGAAATCTGCCAACAAGAATTATAAAAGTAACATAACAGATAAAAGGAAAAAAAGATAAGACTGCAAGAGAGAGAGAAAAAAAAACACTTTATCAAGAACTACAAGAACTTACTGTACTGTTTGAAAGCCAGAGCTGTCTCCCCAACTCATTAGCTTCCATAAATCAAAAATAAAATTTCAAAAAGACATCACTCACTGATAGTTTGTCTATGTTATGTGCTCATGGTTCATTACAGGCATCTGTAAAAACTAGTTTTCACTCTTTTTGCCCTCGACAGCACACACATATATGATCGGTAAAGGCTCCCTCTAGTGACACTGCTTGTTCAAGCCAAGGACACATAAAACGTTTTCATGGAAATGTTAGTAAAGCTCAACTTTCAGCTTTCAACTAATAGAAATTAGTCAGTATTTAGTAGCAAGTAATTTACATGATAAAAACAATTAAACAAACATACAAACCCCTTAAATTATTGTAATTTTAAGATTAATAATTTTTCTAAAAATATTCTACATTCTATTTTCCCACATGATGCTTTAAGACCATAACATCATCTGATTTTTTTCCTTATTAGGCACTGCATTTGTCAAGCATGAAAATCCATTCACTTTTTATGCTTGCTATTTTACATAATAGTGAAAACCAGCAGTATGAAAGAAGTAATGTTGAAAGAAGAATTTAAAAAATGTTAGAGGAAGCATGAGCAAGATGAGTTTGCTTTGTCCATGATCTCTGTACCAACATCCAATTAATAAGTCAGCAGTGTTCACAGTCCACAAAGAACACATGTGGAAAGTGATTCTTATGATACTGTTGGAAAAAAAAAAAAAAAAAAAGGAAAAAACCCACCACAAAACAATGTATCATTGATTAAGTACAGAATGGAAGACCAATGTAAACATAGTTACAGATGAAATGCAAAATGGAAACTGTTTGTTTTAAACTCTGTCCTAGAAAGCTGGACTGAAAAGTTCAGAAATCATACAAAAGTGGTTATCAGCAAAATAATCATCAGGAGTGTATCAGATGGGAGTACAGGTGTTGAGAAAGAAGGAGGTGCAGAGAATTATAATTAAATAAACAATGAGATATGGACTTAAAACTAGAATAAAAAGCAAAGACACAAAACTGATTACCGAGCAAAGAGAAGTAGAGACATTTTAATGAAAGAAACACATGATATGAATCAACAAAACAGGAGGACATCAGTGGGAATAAGTTACAGTCATAAGAAAATGACTTAATAAATGTACTTTGATAGGTCCATAAATCTCTGCGTTCCATAAGAGTCAGTAGTTTTACTTATTTATTTAAGGTAAACAAATGTTTGTTTTGCTTTGATGAAATCAATCGGTTTCAGAAAGTGAGAGGCCACTGGGACTATTAAGAGTAAGAGCTAAGAATTAACCAAAGAATATCATAAGCTCGAGAGTGCAAACCTACAAATGCTTGTGTTCCTTTGATATTTTAAAAAGCAAGGCACATCAAGACAGAAACCTGGACCATGCAACTCTTCTAATCAAAGCCAGAGCTCTGCCTTAACCAGCCACAACCCAGTCAGAAGCAAAATGATGGTTGCAAATGGAAACACAGAAAGGAAGAAGAAATGCCATGAAACCGAGTAGATCTGTATCAAAACACTTTAAAATCAGCATGTTCTAGTTTGCCTTTACACTGTCTTAAAAAAATATTCTCTTTATCAAACAGAGAAATACTTTGTATTTAAAGCTCTGTCACTTTTAATAGGTAATGAATGCTAGAAAATGAAAAAGCCCACAACAGCCTTCAAATCCCCTTCCTTTTTTTTTTTTAATAATCTGAGAGTTTGTGGTTGGGTTTTTTCCTGGCATGTCATTGGTTTTCAAAGGGTAATGAAAAAATTTTTGTTCTTTCTAGATCTATCCTTTTTAATGCATCTACTAATTGTCTATTTTGCTGTAACTCACCTGCTAATTCATCTAGGTTATCTCTATTTTAGCAGTGAAAGGAAATAATAATCAACAAAAATCCAAATCCTAAATTTTGTTAGAAGTCCCTAAGCAGCTCTTTAATGAAAGAACTGTTGGTAACTTATCTGTAATTCAACAACAACAAAATTTTAGGGTCTTTTTGAAGAAAATGTTTTAACAACCCTTTCTTTAACTACTTTCCCTTCTAACATACCTAATTCACAAAAAACAGGCAAGTCAGGTGCTAGAAGTTTTATATGACAGAGTACAACACTCTTTACACCTACACACCAAGCAACAAGTACAAGTGTGGTGGGGGAAAACAGTTTTTCCCCCCCTGAAGGTGAGAAAATGGTAAACCCCCAGGGCGTGGTGATCTTTAGAATTAATCCAATGAGCGCTCTGTCGAAATATAAACATATCACCCAAAACCGGAAAAGAAGAGT
>JAWWLV010000088.1:54221713-54234696 GCA_035041135.1 Platyrinchus mystaceus | reverse complement strand
GAATTAAATTTTTTTAGAGCTCTCAAACCATCACAACAAGATATCCTTGTCAGAGCATTTCTAATTTATGGTGTTACAAGAGAGATTGCTCAAAATCAGAATACTTGAGTATTCTTCAACCATCAAGGCTATACAGTGGCACTGTCCTTATAATAGTGCATCTGCACATTTGCTCAAATCATAATTGTGCCTAAACATGGGACACTTACAAATGGCCTGTCCTTTGGTAGACTTACACTACCAATTCCTAACACCTGTAATCACCAATAACCAGCTTTGGCAGAACAAGCAAAGCTCCACTTACTTTCCAAATTACAGAAAGATATCCATCCTTATACTGGCAATGACATTTCATGTTACTGACAAACTATTTCTCAACAGAATTCAAAGTTCATAAGGGCAAAAGTGGAAAAATCACACGGTTGCTTGTCTGAGGAAGCTAAACACCATGTTTAAAAACTTATTTAAATAAGATTGAACACAGGAGGAAAAAAGGTGGAAGTTGGACAGAAGAGTCTCTTTAATAAAAGAGTTTGCATCAGCAAAATTAGATATTTTCACGAGGTCTGAAGGGATTTTATGCATAAAAGGTTGCAAAGGCAAGCATGGAAAAAGACCTTTGGGATAAAAGCCCATAGCATTCTTATCAAAAATACTGATGTCCCAGTCGAGTACCTACATTTATCATGAGCCAAGACATGCAGCCTACCATCTGTGACAAGGAGAATTCAAACACTTTAATTCAAAATCAGAAACTCACCATGCAAAACAGCCAATTACATTTAATTCACCTTGAGCTACCTATGATAGTGATAATACACAGTATTTTAATCACTGTGTCCACAGAAGAATGAGCTAATTCCACTTTTGAACTGCAAACAAGCCTTCAGACTAGGGGAGGAAACAAGGCTGAACTGGAACACTACAAACCAACCAGGTTGAAAAGTAAATGAGATTAAAATTTAGCCTGATTTATTATAATCCAAATCTGTAAAAAAAAAAAGAAAAAAAAAAAAAGGTATCTTATTAAGGTATAGTACACTTCCTTTGTAGTTTGATAATTTCTACTAGCATTGCAACCTAGAGCCATAAAGCATAACCAGGATGAAGGTTTAATTTGTGCAGTATGTTATAGAAACACTAACCAGATTTAATCAGATTCTTATTAACTAAGTTTAAGCAATTAAGTATTTGCTAAAAAAAGACAGCATATTTTAGGAAACACGCTAAAACCAAAGCAGGCAACTTGAAAATTTCAAGTGAAAAACTTGCTTCTTATTTCAGAATCTTCTGCTATTATTAGAATATTTGAGCCAAGAAGTCATCCATACTCAAAACTCTGACAAGCAAAAAATGCCTTTTTCAGTTTCACAGTACAAGAATCAGCATAGAAAACCAACACAAAAACCCACAGTTTACTTTAATCACATTGTACCATTTCTGCAACATTTATTGGAGGTAGAGAGGAAGTAAAGCATGTGGCCTAGTTTCAGTTGTAGTCCAAAGTAAGATATCCTCTAGGAACACCGAATTTGCTTGTTATAAAAGCTGTTGAAGTACCAGAGCTTCATTTGAAATTTGAATTAACATGTCAGAACTCTTTAGTATGGTTTATTTAAATTAAAACTGTGTTCTGATTTGGCACACCATTACCTTTTAAAATGTGTTGTCTGTTGATAACAAACCTGCATTTATAAGTCTGCTTTAATCCAAAATCCCAGTCTCCACCAAATGATCATGCATGTTATTTATACATAAGCAGCAACACAGTCCCCAGCAAAGCAGAGCCATGAGAGGTGTAAGATGCAGAAGCTGCTCAGCAGAGCACATCACTACAGGTTAGGAAAGGAAGGGAGGAGGAATATTAAGTTTATTTACTTGGTCTTATAAATAACTACGGGGGAAAGGAAAAAAACCCATCAGACACATTCAGTTTTTGCAAAAATTTACATAGACTTTTATTAGCATCACATAATGTATGGAAAATAATTACAATTAAAAAAAAACCAAAAAACAAACAAACAAACAAACAAACAAAACGCTTTTAAACTTCATGAAATACACTATTTGCATGAGACATTTCAACCAGTTAGTAGTCCCAAAGGTCAAGTAAGCAACTAAACATACACAACACCCTAAAGGTAGCTAGATAATCTAAGAGTGGCATAAAAAAACATACTAGCAGCCCTTTCTCTCTTTTCAGTACTTCAGAGGAGTCACTTCAAGCACTCCTATCACTTCGTAACTCCTGCTCAATGTGGCGGAAAACAGATCTCAGGTAGAGGGGTCTACGGACACAACCATGCCTTATGAACAGGGATTTTACACAAAAGAAATCAAGTCAGCAGATGCAACCCAGAACACTTTGGTGTCATATGTTTTAGCAAGCAGAATGTCACAAATCTTGCCTTCTGAATGACTAAAAGGAATGTGACTTTCTAAATATCTCAATTTCAGTTTTCAGTCATAACTATTATCTGCATTTTTCACACAAAAGCAGCCAGTTTCCCAGTTGAAAGGAATTTCTAATGCAATGTTTTGAAGAAGGAATAAGGATTTTTTTTAAGTATATAGTACCTAAAAAAGTGTAAGTTTTCTTTACCCCTCCTGATCATGTCAGAGAAAGTATTTTTTCTACGTTGATTTTAATACTGTCTTATGACTTTCATGTCATCCAGTGCTATATCAACACCACTATAATATTCATCACTTGTGACTTATTTTTCATTGTTCTCCTAAGAACTTGCTCTGAAAAAAAAAACCAAAAAACCAAACAAGACAACCAAACAAAAAACCCAAAACAAGAAAGCCAAGAAAAAACACCAATCAAACAAAATAAGTAAACCAACCAACAAAAAAAAAGACCAAAGAAACCCCTCAAACAAAAAAACCAAAGAGCCCCAAAAGAAACAAAATCGAACACAACGCAGTGAGTATAAGACTGTGTTTTCTCTTGGTAAAAATTTGATTTTGCTCAAGAAATGAACCTCAAAGAACCTGTCAAATAAGAAGCTGACAGCAGAAGGGAGACCTTTGATTTTAATGCCACGGTTCACTGATTAGCAGCGCATAATCGATGACAGAATAGATGCCACGGTGGGATACTCTCTGTCATGCTATGCCACTTCTAATGAGAGGACTGCTTCTTTCAGTAACAGTGTGTTATTGACTTGGACTATAGTTTAACAAAGATCAAATCAGCTCAATTAGGATGCTCTTTTGTATTCAGGGTGCACCATCCAGAGTTCAGTTAGAAGCACTTTGCTTCTGAGGATAACAAAATGTTTGTGCATAATGTATCTTTTCATCCTTTAAATTATAAAGGTCATTGGGTGGGAAGGTATTGCTTTTCTGACTGCTATTCTTCTAGAGGCATTTCATTTTAATTTCCATGCATCTGTCATATGCTATTGACATAGGAAAGCAAGGTAACGTGAAATTTTATTTTTAATTCCCTACTACTTGTATCCAAATCATAGCAACAGACATTCCCTATCGGAAATAAATATGGACTCATTTACAAACTTGGCAAAAATTTTCTACCTATAATTTCCTCTGGGAGAAGTGAATTAACAGGTCTTTAAATTCACCAGGAGTAATCTTTGGCTCTGTTTTGCCTGACCTTAAAGGTCAATGAACACCTATTCTGAATACGAATATATTCCTTCACATCCATATAATACTTGGTGGGACCAAATTAAAGTCACCAATGAAAAAATAATTACATTTCCTTCCGGAAAACTACCCATGTACTGTTTAGTTGAGGTGTACAAATATTTGGGAGAAGAGCATTGTTTCATAGACTGAAATGCTATTTGAAAGGCACATGCATAGACTAATATTTGGGAAAGAGTCAAATATTCATCCCGTTAAATAGGTTAAGACATTTTTTACTGACATTTGGAATTTAGGTCTATGGATATTCTGAGAATTAAATGTGAGATAAACCCTGTTGTGAAATCATCTGTGTAATAGAGCCTGCACCATGTAAGTGTGTTATGTAACACTAAGCATGACACCGTGATAAGACTAATTATGAAGTTCAGTAATGTCTGAATTAAACCAAGAAATAATACACATTCTTCTATCTTAAGTGAATTTCGATCTTAGCATCTAAACCAAGGATGACATATATTGGATAAGACAGAAACATTGGAAACAGGAATGGAAGCAGCTAGAAATTCTAGAACTAGGTCTTCATATTTCCTGGGACTTAAGTATTTTCTCTCCTAGAAGACACCAGAGGTATTTGGGATCTGAGGACCCTTTAAATAAATAAGGCTTCTAATTTAAGATTGTTCCTGTTCTCCATGTTCTATTTTCAATAGAAAATACTTTTATTTACAATAACTTTAAATAATCTATTTTACTGTATTTATAGTTTGATTATCCACCTATATTTTAATATTATATTTATAATTTTATAATACCTTATAAAAGGCATCATCTACCACTGCCATTGAGGGAATCATAGAATGGCTAGTCCACCACTTTTCATGAAAACACAGTTGAATTTCACTGTAGTTATTTATACTTCCCTGGAGTTCTCAGGAGATAATTATATTTTCATATTATAGTAATATAAAATACAGCACCTTTCCACAACATATATAAGTTACTTTGATGTTTCTTTCTAGCTATTTTATTTTTTTTTTGTTCCTAATTAGGCAGGTATTTTGTTATGTTCATACCTAAACTATTTTAATTGTTTTAGTGTTTCTTATTGAATATTTAATTAGCTTACTGAAATAAGTAAACCCTGAGGCCTAACACATGATCTGATATCCATGCCTAACATTTTATACATCAGATTTTTGAAAAAGCAGACAATTTCTATGTCAGACCTATTCAAAGTTCTTTGTTACAATTGCAAGTCATGGCTATCATGAAAAGTGTGCATCATTTTTCTCACTTTATTTCATCTTTTTTTCCAGTTTCAATCACTAGTTATGACTTATCCCACAAGTTAAAATACTATACCATGCCTTCACATTTCTTTCCTTAGACTACAGTATCAAGGGTCTATCGTGGTTTTAACTTCACCCACTGGAAACTCAGGGTGTATGGTACTATACACAGAATCTTTCCAGAACCACTGCCTTTCTGATAATCCCACATCCTATGGGAACATCACTGTTTTCCTACAAAACTTATGATTCATTTGGCTAAAAATACACGTTTTTTTTTTCCTCAAGACAGCTCATGACCTAACACTATACCAGTAATTTTGTTTCATTTGCAAGTGCTGCCAACAGTAATTTTAAAATTGTCTGTTTTCTGCAGCAATCTGGAAGATAATCACAAAGGCTTACTACTCCTTCTGTGAAGTCCTGCTGGAAATACCTCTATTCCCACCTCTATCTCCACATTATTCAGTGACGGTTCTCCCATGCAAAGCATACTTTAACATCATTAATCATTTAGTTCTTACAGCACTAAATACATATTTTATTAATAACTTACAATTTGTACATAGTTATTGTATAAAGCGTAACATGCTTGCGTTTTTGTCTTTCTGGTTAGACCACCATAAGCCCTTTGAGACAGATATACGTTCTCAGAACTTGATGTCACAAAGATACTATTCCAGCAGGATGATATGCCGAAAAAACTGCAAACTATTGCAATGGACCAAAGCAACAGAAACCACATAAAGAGTAAAAATATGACCAAGATTTAAAAAACCCCTAATCGTTCATAGGTACATATAATGTTTGATCCCTAAATAAACTGGATTTTTTTTTTACTTATATGAGAAAAAAATACTTGTGTTTTGTATACAATACTTGTATACTTGTGCACAAGAAGTACTCCAAAAAATTATGTCATTCTGTATGTGGTGCTCATACATGAGAGCACCCCTACCTCCTGCAGCAGACCACAGGCGGTTGATGCAAACTGGAACATAACGGTGACAGCACTAATCCACAAAGATGGTCAACACACCAATAAGTTCATTGAAGGACTACAATTATACTGCTTCTATGACTTTCTCCTGGCTCTAGTAATTTTTCATTTTAGATCCCAGCATAGTTTGTGACTTTTATGCTGTGGTAATATGGTAAACACAACCAACACCATTTTCTAAGTCAAATAATCATAATATATAAACATGCTGATCATGTATCACCCATTCATCTCTTCCCCTTCTCACCACTGTGGTTGTCACCAGGATGTGATGAACACCAGGATGTTACAGAACAGACAGTGTCAGCACTGCAATAAGACTATTTGCCCACCAAACACTGTTGCCAGGATATGGTGACACCTGTTAAGGGACAGGGAAGTTTGACAGCACAGGAGATATTGCCTATAACAAAGAACTGTAATTCCCAGGGACTTAGGCCAGAAATGCTGCTGATGGCAAAATTTGTGATCCCCTGGTGGCCAGGGATGCCTCCTCCATCCTCTTCTTCCTCCAAAGAAGATTCACTTATGTTCTACTAGGCAAACTCGGAGTTTAGATTAGCATTTCACACACTGATTACTAAGAATTTGACCAAGTCTGCAGAGGGTCCAGGTGACTAAAAGTCTAGGTAACTAAAGACACTAGAAGGAATTTACACTAATTACTAGAAATTCTCTTTAATTAAAAGATATAATTGCTAAAAATGTTTAACAAGCTGTTACACTAACTGCTATAAATTGTAGATAACTATAAGCTGGTGATAACTTAAAATTTTATGTAGTAAAAAAGCTCTAATTACAGTTACAACTCTGTGACCAGGTGAGGATAAAAAGCAAATACCTATCACAAAAAAGCCAACATATTTTTTTAGAAAAGGAAAAAAAATTGAAAAGGAGGAGAAATAAAGGAGGAAAAGAATGATGATCTAGGAATTTCACCCTCAATTCCTAGAAAAATAGCAGCAACTACTCAAATAATTTTCAAGTTCCCAACAGGCAATGTGATAGCAGTCAAACAGTATTTGTCAAGACTAAATCTTGCATAGATATAAAGAATGTTTCTCTATGTGTGACAGTATATCTTTTGTCTTCCATTCCAGAAGTAGTGGAAAAATACTTTAAATCAAGACCTCAGTACAACTTTGACAACTCATGTGATATTCTCATAAGTAGCCTGGGAAAACAGCAGCAGAAAGCAAGAAAAAAGATTAGAGGTGTGTTCATACGGCTCTGTATGTGCAGGTAGTATAGACAGATATCCAAAATGTAGTTCAAGGGTCTCCCACAAGTTAAGGGATACACAACACCATCACCAATAATAAGGATAATAAAAGGAAAAAGGACTATTAAGTCCAGAAGTGTTATAAAGCCAGATTTAGCAAATCTAGAAAAATTGTTAGTTGGAAGGAAAGACTATTGCTACCTAACTGAAGAAATTATCTAAAAAACAAGAGAGGTATTAGGGTTACATAGGAGGGTTACATAGGAGGATTAATCAGCAGCACTAGCATAAACTTGCGAAGGACTGGTTAATTTCAGTTCGCCAGAAAGCAAAATAGGCTACATAAGAATTAGCATTTTCATCCTATCAGGTATAAAACCAACTGACTGGAATATATAAACAGGAGGATTGTAGCCATTTATCTACTCCTCAGAACTGGCAAAGACTCAATAATACTGCTGTATCTCACTGTGGGCATCATGCCTCAAGGGAGGGGTGAAACATGAGAATATGACAGTTCAGAATAGAACACAGAGAACAGTGGAGATGCAGAAAATGAAGTCTGTGTGGGGCAACTGAGTGATAGAGGCTAGCTTAGCTCTGAAGAGAAATTAAAGGAAGTTACATAATAAATCTTAAGCATCTGCTGGAAGCAGTGCTATTTCATGTCTATGGTACCCACAGCTGGTAGTTACTAGCTTCAGTTGGGCTAAGGAAAATTCAAATAAGACCCGAGAAAAAAATTAACTATAAGCAGTGTCCTACTCTACCAAAGCAGTCAGCCTGGAAAGCTCTGGAGCATCCACCACACAATATAATTTTACTTAAGCCAGTTCTACTCACAAATAAAACAGCTGAAGAAGAGATGTATAATACTTTTTAGTAGACATAACAGAGCAGGATACTGGCATAAGCACCTTGATCTTCATGGTGTAAGAGTAATTTGCTGATTTCAGTCACATTTCAAGGGATGTCTTGTCACACTTGCCACTAATTTTGTCTTTGGCTGACAGTTTCAGCAGAAACATGCAGATCTGAGCATGTTTCTTTGTTTTACCATGTTGGAGATCAGGGACATGCCAATACAAAGGAATTCACCTCGGTAAGTTTAGAGCAGCAACCCTATTCCTATCTCTAGTTCACTAACAATTTAAAATAAAAGTAGGTTTCAGAATATTTTAGTCCTTAAAGCTTAAAATAGCACATGTGTGGAATTGCTAGTAATTTTTGTATGGGGGCGTGCATAATAAACCAACCAGGCAGGAGTTGAGCAGAACTGTTCTTGAACTCACTTCTGGTATTCAAAATGAACTAATGATAAGTGAAATTTGCATTAAAATAATCAGTACAGGAGACCAAAATGCACAAAAGAAGACTAGAACAGCATCACTGCTCTCCCACCACCTCACCTCTCAAATTCCCCTTTAAAAACCTGCATCCACAGATGGACATAATTTATGACTAGCTAAAGTTGCTTTTTCTCTGATCAGCAGTCACAAGCTGCAATGAAAAATACAGCTCAGCTCTTTACTTTTATGTTAAATTGTCAGGAAAAAACCCCCACAAGAATAGAGTTTTATCTCTTCCTTGAATCAGCAACTTTGCTTCAGGTTGGATTAAAGTACCCAAATACCACAAATGCTGAAAAGCCACATGATAAAAGAAAAATAGAACAAAACCAAGTAGTAGACACTTCTACATAAACTATCATGTACAAAACTCACCTGAAAGATGAGGCTTGCCATGTATCAACAAAATGGTAATTTCTGGAGGAAAAAAATAAATTGAATACTAGAAAGTAGGACATTCCTGCTTGCAACTACAAGAACAGCCTGTCAGATTACTGAATAAACTTTTTGTTTGCCATATAAGAGGGTGATTCTTATTTTAATAATATTAAAATTATGGAGAAAAGTAAATGAAGGAAAGAGACTCCCTTCTTATCAAGGGGTAAGAAAATGAAACATTGAAATAGGAAATAAAAACAATTTTTACTCCAAAGATTTTACCAAAAATCAACTCTGAGTATCTGTAGCGGTTTTAATTCAGGAAACAACTAGAGTTTTCATTACACAAGTACATTTCTTTTAAAATAATCAAAACATCCCAAGATTATCAATTGTCAACGGTTTACAGAGTGACTTAGTATACACATGAATGCACACATACAGGTATGCCAACTGTCACAAGTCCTGAGGGGTATTGATACACTGATAGATATTATAAAAACTAAGCCAAAGAATTAATGGGCTGGGGGTGGGAGGGTAAGATATCTTTTCCTATGAACTTCTATATCGAAAATTCAGGCAAGAAGTCCCTTTGCCTCTAAGCTTAAATATTGAAAACCATTTTCTGAAGAAAAAGTACCGCTAACTCTTCAAAATGACAAGGGGGTGCATTAGGTGTGCTACAACTCTTCTAATTGGGTCTACAGAGCAAGAAATACAAGAAAAGAAATGCCAGAGAGAACAAGAAATACATCTTTCGAGCTGAAATTCAACACTGAACAATGGCAAGATGGTTGAATGGGTAATTTGCCATTCCTACACATCTTACTCCAGTTTACCAACCAATGTTTGCAGACCAAGAAACCAATTCCAATTAAGTATCAGATCCACTTCCAAAAGCATTGTTAAACTGATTGGTCTCATTTGCTACAACTCAGTAAAGTCAGGGTAGTGAAACTTTCCAGTAATTAACTGATATTAAGCCATTTCCTGGCACATGGTGATTTTATTTTTTGTTTCAACTGTTTGCACATATTACAAATGAACATTATATGGAATCACAAGGAAACAGCTAAAGATTCTCTTATAACCAAAAGAGCAGCCTGTTCCTAGGTGTGCTGAGTCTCTTCATCCTGTCAGCTTCTTACTCTGTACCCTATTAGAATACAGTTCACATAAAATGAAAACTTAGCATCAGAATTGAAAACAAATTTTAGAGAAAACATTACTCGTTGAAGGGAAACAATGGATGTTGAGGGGCAGGCAGAAAGATCCTAAATCTGGGTGGTTTTGAGGCAATTGCCACTGTATTGAGAAGCTCTTGGTATTCAGTTCTTACTGATCTACTTTTTCTAAACAATAATGGAGAAAAAGCAACCATCTTACCTAATCTTACTGTAAAGGAATTCCAACTGTATCAATGTGTGTAATATTACCTTTAAATTGGCTAAAAAGCCAGGTTCAAGATGTTTTCTCTATACACTTTTATTATTATTTTCCTGAAATTAATTCCTATGGTAGAACCATGCCAACACAACACTAACGCAGAGCATAACACTGCCTTAAATCCCAGTGTAAGTCCTCAAAATTCACACTGGATGAAACTATCTGCTGAGTTCATGTTTGTCACAGTTAGTGCTTACACTGAAAAGATTTAAATAACTTTCGTTAAACAGAAAAGACAAAGTTATTAGTGCCATGATGCACTCATAATAACTAAGGAATTAACTCTGTCCTGGTACCATGTAGGTACCAAACTTGCTTTTGCTGCCATGACTGCTTTTCAGTATTTAATATTCTGTGCATATGTTGCTATTCTTGGTACCATGTGAATCACCAAATGAAAGTGAATATTTCTGCCAGATTTATCCTGTTAAATACTGAAATGGCAGTCCATACTGCAGGCCACATTTCCCAGGTGGTCCTGACACACAAAAAGTCATCACAAGCCTGGTGAATCACATCACTTTAATAACTAAGTAAATGAAATGTCAGAGAGGTAAGGCTATTGATTGAAATTTAGTACAAGTGATAGACTACTAATGAATAAATAAAGCTGCCTGTCAAGAGGCAACATTGACTTTCCATGTAGATTTATTCATTTAGTTCTCATTTACTCTAGTTTTATGCTATGTTTAATGCAACCCTAATTTTTCCCCACTTGCCACCAGACCAGGGAAGCCTGCCTTATTGCATTAGGGAATGCCAGGTCTTAATCAAACACCAGAGTCCTTGTGGCATTCAATTCTTTTCAGTGTCTGGAACTAGTATTTGAACTTGTTAATAATTAAAAAAATAAAAATAAAATACCATCATCCAGTTCAAATCTTCACTCTACTTTTAAAGAGGGCTGGTTGCAATTTAAGTGCAAAAAGTTTTCCTCATAGTTAAATATGTGTCCTTCAGGAATAAAAAAAGGGGAAAAAGATCAAACCAAACTGCACTATGCATTAATAACATACAGAAACAAAAATTTAAAAAAAGAACACTAAAACACTGAATGTGTTTTAAAATATTCATGATACTAAAAAAAACCCCTAACTTAAAATAGTGAGTTTTAGGTTTCATTTGACACTAAGATATACAAACCCATTCTTGATAAAGTAACATCTATTACAATATTTACAACTTCTGTTTCCAAGATTTTTTTTCTATAAATTCTTAGTTCAGATATCCATTAAATATGACCTTTCTGTTCAGCATTGTTGTCTTATCTGGTGTTGCAGACAAGTAAGTAAAGTTATTCCAGTGTTTATAAAGAGACACATTTAAAAAAAAAAAAAATCCTTTCTTAGGTCTGAAAAGGAGAAAACTAGGCAGAATTGTTATAAATGCACTCCCAAATCAGTTCTGACATGGTCGGAGGGCAAACTCAGGCATAGGAACTGCAGAGCAGACAGCAGAGTACAGATGCCTCTGGTCTTGTAATATAAGTAGGATCTGTGTCTCAAAACTAGATAATGTCACAGGTTTCTTAATACTGTTGGAACAGCTTTGATATCATCACTGGTCATAAACGTTAAATGATAAAACTCCTTGAGAACTGAAGATGTAGTTTACATTTGGGTTTGTTTCCCCCAACACTTAAATAGGAAAAGCATTTCTTTTTAGGACAAAAAAAATGAGACTTGAACCAAGTCAGGAGCAATGTCAACTGCACTGACCAGTGGCATCTGGCACCCATTCCAGAACTATTAGTCTGGAGGGAAATGGACATGCAAACAATATTCATGAAGAAGAGAGAAAGTAATCCCTCCTCTTGAACACTTGCAACATGCACTGGCTGTCACATCAGTACCATGATAATGACATTTGGAGTTGTGTCTTTCAAAGGAAAATTTTTAGGAAAAACTGAGTAACTTAAACCAAATATCACTAACTACTAGCATCCTGTCACTTTGCATTATATATGTTGTTATAAACAACTGCGCTTTTTTAAAATCATCTTTTTAATTAGGTAGTTACAGATATTTTTCTCTTCATGGGTGTTTTTCTGCAAATGTATCACTACAGAGGATAACATAAAGACAGATATGAGGTATCAGAGCCACAACTTTATTTTTCTCTCATAAACCTATCAGTCCTCAAGCTGAGGTAAACAAATGCCATAAATCAAAGCTACTCATGCACATATAATCTGAATAACCTCTTTGTATTACCAACTGTAAACATGGGCCACTGGCCAACTGCTGTACCTGCATTCATATGTCTCTTTCATTTAATGAGGCCTCATTTAACCCGATAGATTGTGCTATCTTTTTTAAGGGTTAATTTTAAAATTATTCTTCCCTTGTTAGCATCTTTTCCAAGTTGTTTAGCTCAGTGTTATTAGCATTTTACTTGCTCACTTTAAAAGGACTTACCAGAGCTAAAAATCTCTTTTTAAGAAGGCCACAACATGTAATTCCATTAAAACTTGTGGAGTTTTCAACCCAGAGAAAGTGCTTTTGATTAATGCAGTCTTTTCCAAGAAGTTTTTGAAGTAGTCTTACAACAATTTGAATTGCATTGTTGAGACATCAATGTGGCCAGTCTTTGCGAACGAAGATCTGGGGAAGGTCTTTTTACCTTTCAAGCCTGCGCAATGGATTTTTTAGGTGAGACACAGCCTGCGCTGAACTGAGCCC
>JAWWLV010000088.1:54170946-54211100 GCA_035041135.1 Platyrinchus mystaceus | reverse complement strand
CAATAGGAGATAACGCCTTTCGAAGGGGGTTTTGGGAAGAAGAAAGCAGGGACTTTTACAGAAATGTAAAAAGCCATTTTAACCACATGTTTCACTTTAACCTTAAATTCCTCACTCCTACAACTCTGCTGCTGCCATAAGACTCCCTCCAGCACAATGGGTCTGCACTCTGACTCCTAAGGATATAGCAGACCCTCACATAGGGATCCATTCATTGTACTAGAAGTATTATTTGTCTCTTTATTCCAAGAAAGAAATCTCCACATGTAATCAAGCAAGAAGTCCCATCCATCCAGGTGTATGAATGAGAATTTCAGATCAAAAATGTGCCTAGAGTGTTTTTCTGAAAATCAGATTTCAATCAATATATTCAGTTTCCCACTATAAAGACTAGGGTACTGTCATTTTGGTAACCACAGAGACTGATTCTGGCTGGGGATTTCATCACTTTTAAGAGATTCCTATACAAAGGCCAAAATCCCTTGCCCACATCCCCCAACAATTCAGTGCAAACCGTAGCTAAGTATATTACTTACTAGTCAGCCAAGACCACATACAAGCTACTTTTATTCAAAGACATGCTAAACACAAGCATGCTATGATTACATTCTTTGAAGCCATTTTACCTAGCAACTCTCCTATTGTCAATGAACCTTTCATATCGCTATTTTTTCCTCTTAAAAAACAAAGAATCTAAATTTGAAATTTGTTTCGTAGTTAATCTAATTAAAGTTTCCTTTTGTAAGTGTCTAAGACTCCTTGCGTTCTGCAGCCCTTTAATTAGTATCGAGCAAGGGCTTTGTTTATCCTCCTGGATTACAGCCTCTATCATATCTCTGCACTGCCTTTGCCACTGGAAATTAAGAAAAAGTTGATGCCCTTTATTATGGCATTCTTCCTTTCATATTCTCAGGAACTAAGGTCCTCTATAGTCAATGTGCACTCATTTTGAGAGGCATTACAAGTTAACACTAGGTGGGAATGTTTCACTGATAAGTAAGTTTATTACCATTTATGCCTGTGAAATTGGAGTTATTAAATGTAGTTGTTCTTCCTTTTTGCATGACATGGAGGGTGAAGGATGTTCTCCCTCCCTGTAATCCCCTTCTTTCTGTAATCTTTTCCTATTTAAAACTGAGAAGGATTGACAGGCAACTAGTTTTAATTAGATGCACACTTTGTTTCAGCTCTCATCACCTTGATAAACTGAAGTGGTAACTACAGACCACAAAATATTACTGGGTGACAACATGACAATTTCTATGTTGTTTATTAGTTCATCAGTTGCAAAACAGTTCCAATATTGTCTGCAATACTTATTAAAAGCAATTGATAGAATCAAGTGATTAAAAGGTTTTTTTTCAAACCTTTATTCAAAAAAAAAAAAAAAGGCTCTTCTTTCATCCTATTTTTCCTTTTGCAGGAAAAGTTTGTGTACCCAACACAGTACACATTGCACTCACAGAAAGTCTCCTAACCTGCATTAGAAGTTCTTGCACTACTTATGACAATGCTTTAAATTCGTAAACACTTATAGGCTAGAAACTTCAATCATGAGAATAAGTAAAAATAACTGGTTGAATGACTGTCAAGCATGCGAATCAGGTATACGTTGTGCTGCTCTTGAGATGTTCATATTAGTAAAAATTAGTATATAATCATGCATTCAAGGGAACAATAGGGTGTCTGCAAAGCAGAGGTTGATGCAAGACAGGTACAGAGCAAAATTTTTAAGCCAGATGCAACAATCTGAATGTCTCCTCAGCGACTGTGGAAGTCTCAGTGGCTTTTAGCACTGGTTTAACTCAGCCTGAGAAGAACAGCAACCAAGCTATGGAAATTATGCTAAGATAACTTTTCACTCAACTAAGTTATATTTGGCCAATAAAATCTACAAACACAATAAGGAGGAGATGCTGATGTTGGCACACCGAGCAGAACTTAGGTAAGATAAAAGAGTGAGCTGCAATGACTTTTAGTAGGGTGATAATAATCATGAAGATACCCGTTAACAAAGTAAAAACATGCTCTGGATATGAACCACAGTAAAAAAGTCTTATTACTGTACTAAAGTTTAGTTAGTTCTACTATAACAGCCTTGAAAAACTACTTAAGATTAGATAGATTGTAGAGAACAGTAGTCATTTTTGCAGGAAGACTTGAGTCCTCCATTAATCCAACCCTATCTGACGTTTCAAGTGGGCTGGTGGCTTCCATTCAAGAAGATAGAGCCTAAAATGGTCGACTCCACCAACATCATCTCATAGATGTAACTACCAGGAACATTTAATTCAAATGCCACAAAGGTAGAGGCAAGACTCAACAATCAAGACAGTCACCTATTTCATATCAAAACAAGGTCAAAAATCCCACATTGGAGTGCCAACTCTCAGAGTATACTCCAGTTATATCACCATGTGGGAAGAGAATTACATGCAGACCTTAGCAACATCCTGGTTCCCTTGGTACTGATTTTGTTTCAAATAGACACTGGACTCAAAGGAAAATAGCACACTTCACTGAGACACCTAGAGGAACCACATATGAGGGCTTACAAGTCTTCTGGTTGAGAATTCATGTTCTGTGAGATTGAAAATAGCACATTGGTCAAAGCCAGCAATTCCTTTGTATGAACAAGACATACACTTTTTGCAGTCAGAAGACCACATCAAGAACTAATGAACAGGATTAGTTTGAAACTATAGACAGCTATATAAAAACTACAAAAATGCTGTAAAATTGATTGTGGAAGGCACAGTGTAATTCTGCAATGTCAGATTTGATTAACCTCAACACATGAGAAAAAGAAAATTATATTCTGCTTCTATAAACAGTGAAAAAATGAAGAATAATGAAAAGCCACAATTGCAGTTTCTAACGGCAATCATCTTGCAGAGTAGCCATCTGACTCCACAATAAAAATTCTCTGTATTCCTATCTACCATATTATAACCTGTTTTGTACAGCCAGGCAGAGATCTCATGCATATTGCACATACATACAGACACAAACTGTTAGTAAAGTATTCCCAGTAAATCAGAAATGACCTTGCTGTCATTTAAAAAATACTGGCAAATACAATGTGCATTTACATTCCTGGCCTTGACTATCGAGATTATCCTTGTAATTCATTCCTTCTCTGGCAGGAATGATCTCCTGATATCCTTTCTTAAAGGCAGATTTTCTTATGCTAGTCCTCCTGTAAAGTCAAATTGATAGCTGTGCATTTAGACTTTAATTGTTTAGAATACTTCTATATTCATGGATATGTTTTATGTTAGCAGTAGAAATCTATTATTTATTAGCACAAAGCAGACTGTGTATAGAGATGAAGGTTAAAGATGATCAGCACAAATAAGAAAACAAAAAGGAGAAACAGTTAAATCAGAACAACGGACACATAAATATTTATGAGAAAAACAATCTGCCAAGAGGTGATCTTTTCCTCTGATTTAATAAAAGGGTGGGGAGGAAAACAGCAATGCAATGGACATAACAGATTGTGAAGATATAAAAAAGTTTCAAATATGGTTTCTCACTAGATTTTATTAAAGTCACAATGGTTTTGTTTGGAAAGGTTTACTGTCACACAAGTACAAAACAAACTCACACCAGAAAGAAAACACATTAAAAATAATGTATCATCGGGTGAGTGAGAAGTACTATACCCAGGTAAGGCAATCACTGGATGCATATGTCCTAAGATGTTTTAAAGAAACTCAGAAGTACAATTAAGTCATTCATATTTAATAAATATTAATTTTGGTGAAAGCATGACTATTACAAACAACAGACTAACCCTGCAGATAGGGAATTTAGAGAGAGGAACATTCTGGGGAAGTTTGTTTTCAGAGGGTGAAATCCATTGTGCACAAATTGCACATGTTATGCTTACAAAATAATACCATAAATTGTCATTTAATGGTTGCCAGGAATAGAATAACAAGATGAGTAAATACTTGGTATAAATGCATACCTTAGTATAATGTTCTAATCATCCATGGACAGAGTTGTCTTAAACCTAGGAAAAGAGCTATTCTTGCAAACCAGAAAAGACGATTGAGTCTCCAATTTAAGACTTTGGTTTACTGGAATTGACATATAAATGGCAAGAAAGAACCATTTAAAGACACTACTCCATCTAAAGAAACACCAGCTTGAGCCATTCTGGTATCTATTTGAAAACAGTAGTGTGGTAAAATTATCTTGATCATTTCTCCTTTCCATTCGAGACTGGAGAAGTTAAACAAAACACAGTCAGTAGAAGTCTGCAGATGTGCTTCCCTCATCAAAAAGCACAGTAAATGCCCATCCTCCTTCTCTCTTCCCCCCTTTTCTTTTTTTCCGTTTCACAATTTTTTTTCAGGAGTGAAAATGGAAGTGTGTTGTATTCTGGGGAACAAAATCTTTCAATTTTCTTAGTGAAATAAAACTAGAAAATACTATAAATCTTTTGAGAATGGCTTTTCTTGGCATTTTTATATGCAACTGTCAAAAAAGCTGAAACAGACACTTAAACATTTCAATGTTTCTCCCAATGTTGCTTCTGAACTTGAACTACCCATTCGGTGAAGGGAAATATCTGAGAGACTTCAGTACAAGTTAATATGAATTGAGATGCTGCTGAAACTTTAATCTAGCAAACAACTGGGCATCAGGTGGGGAGCCATAGCCATTATCACCAGTCAAAGATTTATCCACTAAACTCAAGAAACCTAGGAAAGGGCTTAAACCTGGAGCTGGAAATTAATGTATGAAGCAGAAGAGGGAATTCAGCTCCCTTGCCCACACCTTTATTTATGCTCAAGCTCTATCACAAATACAAAGCAGCAGAAGCTGATCTGACAGAAGAGAGAAAATGGCCATTTGCCCTTATTTTGCCCTTTAATAAAAACAAAAAGAAGCTCAGTTTAATAGGGAAGTGACATTTTATATCATCTTTTTTTAGACTCAACAGCATGCATTCAGATATAGCCTCATTTTTTTCTTTAAATATAATTAATCTATTACAGTTAATAAGGCATATAAATTAATATTAATGATATTAATCTAACTCACAAATTATTACTATGCAATAATTTACTGAGTAAGCACTGTTACATGAAAAGATATGGAATATCCAAGAGGTTTATGTTTAAAAAAGCTATTCCTTAACCTACTTCAGGGTGTGGAAGCAAATTAAAATTAACAACTCTTTCTAACCACATATTTGTTACTATGAAAGACAGTAACTTTCTAAAGGGCCTTGAACTGCCTTCAGCAGGGAAGGGAGAGGAAAAAGGTGTTTATATTTGTGTGTTCATGTGTATGCAAAGACTGATTATATGTTAACTACATTGAGTTGTTTCTTTAATATGCTAAACTAAAAGAATAAAAGCATCACCCAAAAATCTAAAATTATACAAGATAAAAAGTCAGCTGTGGAATATACCTCAATAGCAGAGGGTACTTATAAAAATCACTATAAAATCTAGAGCAAGCAGCCAGCAGGGAAAAGTTTTTTGTCCCCTATAGGGAAAAAGGACTATAGGGAAAAGGAAAGGAGTAATTGAACAGATTTCTGTTAAAAAGAATAAAAATGCAGGGGCAAAGACAAACAAACAACAACAACAAAAAAAACCAAAACACAGAGGAAAGATGAAGAGTCACTGGAACAACTCAAGTAGAGCAATTGACCCAAATTTAGTCCACTTCATTCCAGCAGACTGTTAGGAAAAAACCCACAAAACCAAAAAACCTAACTGAAAACCAAAAACACAGGAACACAGGAAGAGTGGGGAAGTGAGAGCAAATAGCTTTTGAGATTGGTTGTTCAAAGTCTTTTCAACAGAATTGTTTTAGACCAAAATATTAAAATTTTCATTCCTTAAAAGCTTTTCAAGCCTGATTGCACTTTGCAAGACTTGTAAGGAATGGCTATTTTCATTTTCTGTCAGTCTAAGAGTGACACAAGTTCTGCTCTGGTGGTATTAGATTTGACACAAGACAGAAAAATTGCTTTTTACAAACCCATGTTAAGGTTCCAGAGAGTAGTGTTTATAAAAATGAGGTACATTACTGGTACCACTTCTAAGAGCCTTTATCAAATGAACAAGCCTCTGACAGTTACCTTAGCCTGATACCAGTCCTACAAGAGAACCAGGCTCCAGCTTAGCACTGCATCCACTGGTCAATTAAAGTTCACAAGACACTGATCTTATTTCCTTGAGAGTTGCATTTGTATTCGTAAGTCTGCAAAGCCACCAAACAATTTCAACTAGAATGACTCTTGCAAAAGCATCTCATCTGAAAGACTTTCTCAAGAAAACTATAAAATAGCAAAAGGGATGCTTGCTTACGAAAAAAATAATAAAAAAGAAGTAACAAAAATTATGTCATTCATTATTTTAATCTTTTCATGTCTTCTCATCTATTCACCATACAGGAATAAAGAAAAGTTATTGACTGTACTATTGCTGGTCTAAATTTAATGGAGATGAATTTTATGTCTCATGTACAAGCAAATGAGACATTTAAGGAGGAATTTCACAGAATCATTAAGGTTGGAAAAGATCTCCAAAGTCGAGTCCAACCTTTGACTGATCTCCATCTCATCATTTAGACCAGAGCACTTAGTGCCACATCCAGGAATGGTGCCTCCACCACTACCCTGGACAACCTGTTTAATTTACCTAAATGTTTATCCTCATACTGCAGAATCAGGATCTAGGTATTAAAGTAGCAATATTAATTGTTTGGTTTTGTTTGGGGGGTTTTTTGGGTGTTTCCTTTTTTTTTTTTTCAAATAAAGGCAAGCAAAAAAACCCAAAACAACACACCACATCAACAAACTATTACTATATCAACAACTCTTTGACTATGTTAAGTGTAATAATGACAACTGGTGGGGGTTTTTTGGTTGGTTGTTTCCTTAACCGCTATGTAACACCTTTTCAAGATTATATTCTATTAGGAAATTCAACTCAGAATGAGACAACTGCATGTTATCTCATAAGAGGGAGATGAATATTCATTCAAAAAGGCTCAAAAGGCTGCAGGGTTTTTTTGTCTTATAGCCAGAAAAAGTGACAAATCCTAAAGTAACTCAACCCACATTTAACTTGGCAGATTCTGTTAAAAAAAAAAAAAAAGATGACAAACCCTCCCCCCATTTTACTTTTACTATCCCTCTGAGTCAAGTAAAGAAATATGTTTCTTCAGTTAAGTAATTTTATATTTAAAGCTTATAATGAATGTTGTAACAGATGAATGAATTATCCTTTTTCGCATGAAAAATGGTTCTTGCTTAAAAAGAAAAATCCAATGTTTTGAAAATTTACTAGTATTAGTTTAATTAAGAAAAAGATTTTCCACATTCTTCTTAACAAATTAATGTCATTCTTCAACACTAACAAAGCTAAAAGACGAAGTTTCTTATTTCGAAATACAGTAGTTCATGCTTTTTCTTTTATAGATCTGTGAGTTGAAACTTTCAAGTCTCATTCACTATCTTTCAAGTTCACATATTCAGTCAGATGAATTTTCCATCTGTTTCACTCTAAGGAAAGTATTGCACAGAGTGCTTTCCCTTTTATGATGTCCTTCTCCAGCTGTGAAGCTATTACCAACTCAAAAATGATAGATTTCCATTACAGTGATCTGAAGTTTTGTTCCAGAAGCCCCTTTATAGCAAAGTTCTAAATGAAAGTAGCTCCTATTAATATAGTATTATAAATAGTACCTTTGCTTTCCATTTATAGGCAATCTAAATTTTATATAGCAACATGTAAACAAAATTTATGTTATCACACACACCCAAATAAACACCACCCTCAACCAAACAACAAAAACACAACACCACCACCAAGCCCCTAGTTCAATACCTTTATTATATAATTCACCTTGTTCCAATTAACTCGCTCACCACTCAGATTAGTGAGCTGGTACTAAATTTCTCACCTTGAATTGCTATTCACTGATTCACAATCAATGATTTAGCTCTTATCTCCTCCTGAAGCCATCTCTAATTCAAGCGCAGAACAGTCACAGATTTCTAACCATCACCAGTCAACTTCACTCACAACTGAGCTTCTGAAACAGGGAGAGTTTTCCCTAATGAGAGCATGTCACAAGTTCTTTAGTCCCCCATCCACTCACTGCAGTCAAAGCCACATTGTTACAATATCCATACTGCCTCTCCTTTAAACTGGAATTTGTCTTTCAGTACAATAGGGAACTCTGTTTTAAGGCCCAAGTTATTACAGGGTATTTCTGCGTTAGGGTGGTTTTTTGTTTGGTTGTTTTTTTTCTGGTGGTTTTTTTGTTTGTTTTGTTTTTGGTTGTTGTTTTTTTTTTTTTGTTACTTGAAGGGGGAAAAAAACCTCAGAGCAGTTCAAAGAAACTTAAGAGACACTAAACTAGATTCACATCAGAACAGATGTTAGAAAGAAGGATAAATAAAAACATATTACCTGGATTAAAGAAAATACTAATACCAAGAGAAATACCGTTTCAAATGACTGTGGGGTTTGTTTCTTTCAGTTCCAGTGTGGTTTATTCTTCAGAACCCTAACTCTCTCATTCCACACTTTTAGTCAGTTTAGGTACAATTACTACAGAAGTGAGCACAGACTCAGTAAAATCAATGATGCAGATCTTGAATTTGATACATATCACCATCAACTGCACTGTCTTGACCTCCATCTTTTCTCTTTAGAAACATTCCTCCACATATAAGAGCTGGTGGGAGGATTTGTAACTACAGCACATTGGTCATAACTAGGATTGTTTCTTTTTTACTACTGTTAGAATAAAGTATACTTGAGTAATCAAAAGCATTTGCTTCTATTGCAAGTCTCCCAGTATGTAAATTTGTGCTTTTCTGACTTTCAGGATTATGTATCATAAGAGATTGAAAGAAATACAGAAAACTTTCTTTACTGAGACAGATTATAGACTGCTAGTATTTTACGTGATATTGCTGATCCTTCCTTCTTTATTATCTCCTGCATTTCAAAAGGAAAGCAACCAACAGAATATGACTAAAACAATTTGGAACTTGGTAGGTAGGCTACTCAAGCCCAAAGTGTAAAGTCTCCTATCCTCACCCCTCCAATATATTTTCCTTTTCCCTCATTACTTAAAGCAATATTTTTCAAAACAGTGCACAAAAAAGGCAGAAGGCAGATCTGTGCAGAAATACCCTGAGACTGACAAAAACACCAAATCTTGTGTCTCTAGTTTTACAAGAAATCTTTTGAGCTATTTGAAACACAAGCAACACACCTACAACACACTTCTCATTAAGGATCACCAATTTAAAATAACACTCCTGGCCAAAAAATATAAAAAACATATAGTGTATTTTTTCCCAAATTAGACACACATCTAAATCATTCTCTTCATCGACTCCTAGCTATACCACACATGTGAAGATGAGGCATAAGAATCCTACTCCTAGAATTTTCTTTCCAACCTTAATTCTCAGTATTCCCTGTGCTACTTCCTGCTCCCTTTAGTTTCCCATCCTTCAGACAAGAACTTTCAATGCTACCAAGAAGGCTTCAAATTCATAGTTTAGCAAAGTTTATGCAAAGGGACAAAAAAACACACACTCTTAAATATACTGTATCAAGCCACTAAAAAAGTCAAGGAGTTAATGAGTCCACCTTAGTTTCATGTTTGTACTGTTATCTCTGCAACCACTAGAAGGCTAGAAGGATTTGGTTTTCTCCCAAACCTGAAACTCTGGAAATATGAATTTATCATACACTTTTGTATGTCGAAGGTCCCTCACTGAAGATAAAGGTACCATGGCCTTTCATACCTGTTACAAAAACACCATACGTTTTCAACTCTTCCCTGGCAAACCTTGCTGACTGTTAAGTCAACCCGTGCAGTAACCCCTATATATTTACTTATAATTTCTTGCAACTCATGCCCTTGATGAGGGGTACTCACTAAAGTAAGGCATCAGTGCCTAGATATCAGTAGAGCATGAGTTTGGAACCGCCCTCTCCAAATCCTTGCTCACTAACATGTTTTTTTGTATCACTCATTCCCTTTATTTCTCTTATCCTCCTTCTAATAACCCTTTTGCAGCTACATTTGGCTGCTGCCTGCCAAGCTGCAGACACAACAATCTGCAGCAACACACCTCTGTTTCTCAAGTACAAAGAAAAAAGAAGAGCAAGCTGCCTGCCCCACATTCTGACAGCCTCAGTCCTCCTCCCAAAGTAGCTTCTCCTAGCATTGGAGAAGCAAAAACATGTGAGAGAACGACTTTATGCTCTTAAATACTTGTATAACCGCAAGATTAAAATTTGAAACAATTAAAGACCTACACAATTTAGATCCAAATTCATACCACCAGAGCAGGATGTAGCAAAAAGTATCAATGCCCCATTCCACTTTCAAAGTTTAAAAAAAACCCCTCAAACCCTCAAAAATATGAATATCACAGTTTTAGTTTTCATTCTCTTCCAGAGTGAGGATCCTGAGCTCCTCATTAGGAGTCAGAGCAGCATACACACCCAGACCACAGATCAGTCAGAAACCTTCAGCCACTCTGGCCTCAAGCTTCAGCTACCTGAGTTCCTCTTGCTCTTCAGTCTTCTGGCTGCAGCATAGCATGCCACTAGCAGATTCGGGGTTTTCCATGGAGAGAAACTCAAGGACACAATCCTTCCTCTTCTAAACTTACCCTCTATTTATAACCTCCTGCTTAAGTGAGGGCTGTGTTCTCTCCAGGTGTGCCTGTTGGCAATCACTGTGCTTGCAGGAACAGTGATGAAAGACAACTGAGCACACTGCCTCGGAGACCTCCTCTGCCTTTGCAGGAGCTACACCTCTTTCTGCCTTGCACATGGTTAATCTAAAACTGTCTAAAAGACAAAAAAAAAGGCATAAATCATGCTGAAGACTTCATGAAATGTGAGGAACATGGAAATCCAGAAACTAAGATTTAATATGTGTGGCTGTAAAATAGAAAGGGAAAAAACTGCTTCACATTTATTTCTCCACACCTTTTAAGTGGCTATTTAGCTAAGAGCATTATCTGGTTTCACAGAGATTAAGTTTTCCTCAGCTCTGGCTGCTTTGCAACCATAGCAATATTCAGAAAGAAAACAGAAAATTGAAGTTTTACTTACTGTTTTTCCAAGTCTTTTGCAAACAAACTTTAAGTTATTACTTCCATTTTTTTCTGTATATCCTACTAAGAAAGGAACAAATATATCTGCTTCTCTTCTGTTCCTTTTCGAATGCAGGCATGTATTATCTTACAACAACCAGGTAAAACTAGAAAGAAGGATATCTCCTCTCTTGTCTGCTCTAAATTAGCTCCTTTTCTTCCACTTTGAATCAGTTTTCATAATTTTTAATTCTACTGTAGTCTGTTGCATTGTATTTAATTGAATTATTTATTGTTGTTATTGAATATTTGTGTCTTTGTGGGAAGGCTGAAACAAAGAGGATTTCTCTTGTCTTGTAGCTGAATGCAGAGGACATTTCAACTAGTTTAACAATCACAATTAAAAAACAGCTAGCTAGAACTGCAAAAGGTTTCCACACACACAAGATTGAGCTGGTGCTACTAACTCTTTGTATTCCAGTGATAGTTATATTTATAATGCCCATGAAATACTTTTTTTTTTCCTCAAGAAGTTCATATAGAAAATGGAACAAGGGAATAACTTTTTTATTTCAAAAAAACCCCCTTCAAAGTCAAACTCCAGACCTTGTCACATTTTAGTGAAAAGTGACATGACATTCTATTTCCAGCATATTTCCTATCAAGATTACATGTACCATATTTAGAATGTAGCTGGCACATGCCATGATGCCCAAATAATGGTATGGATTAATGATGGAAATGCATGATGGTCAAGAATAATCGTCTGTGCTTTGCTTCATGCTGTCAGAAAAGGCATGTGTTGCCCTTGCTATTTGCTGCACGTTTCTCTCACTTGTTCATTCATTTACAATATCAGAAAGATATTTTAAAAAATATATTTAAATGCCCTGAGATAAAACAATCTTGAGGATTGCTTCCACAATTCTGAAGCCATGGTTTTCCATCTGTGTAAGCAGATGGATAATAGACCTCATTTATAACACCCAGTGGAATCTAGTTAATCAAGAACAGGTCGACACCTGGGATACACATCACGCTGTTTTAAAGTACCACAGAGAGAAGGAACTGAAACAGGCATACACTGAACTATAACCTGATTTTGACCCAGAAAGACCAAGACTAATCATGTTTTTCATGTTTATAACATGAGCAATATTAGCCATTAATTTGTAAAATCAAAATAAAGATCACCATTATTTTTGCCTGGATTTTACACTTAGGCCAAAAGACCTTCATCCAAATTTTGTAGAATCCTCCCAGTTTAAAAGAAGTCTAGGTCTGGAAATGTAGTTAGTAAAATGTGCATATGATTAAAATGTGAATATCAGTTAATTTGAGATACATGATCTTCTTTACAGGCACCTTTTGCTCAGGAGCAACCAGTGAAATGGAATGTATTATTAAAATAGTGACAGATGTAGGTCAGAAATGCAGAGGAGGTGTAGTTATCTTAGAGGACATAGGAACTCACATAACTATATATCAATTAGAAGGAACTATTAAACCTGTCCCTTGGTGTACCACATTGCTTTACGGCTTTCAGAAAAACTTGCTGCTGCTCCGGGCAGTTTGGAAACACTTTAAAACTCAGGACAATAAAGTAACTGCCTAAAAAATGCCTTGTAGAGTGGCTTTTCCGTTGCCTGAAAATAGTGTAATGCCAAGCAGAATGGAATGAAGATAGAAATGTATGACCTTTTCTTTAGATATTTTCTTTAATAAAGTGAAGAATTAGCCCCCAATGCTATAAATGACAAAAAAGTAATTGGCATAAAGGCATATAGTCAATTAATGGAAAAGTTTACATCTAAAACATCAAATTCTAAGAATTACCCTTTACAGACAAAATTCAAAGCTCCAGCATTTCTGTTTCATTGGCCTTGCCTGTTCAATGTAAGAAGGAAGATCCAGGCAGCTACTGGCAAGTCAGTCACCCCTCAATCCCTGGGAAGTTGATGGAGGGGAAAATGATGGAGCAACTAACCCTTCTAGAAAGCATTTCTAAACATAGGAAGGACAAGGAGGTGACTGGTAGTAGTCAGTATGGATTTACAAATGCATTCATTTACATAGGGGTGGCAGAGGAAGTCTTCCAAGTTTCTGCAATTACTCAGGATTTTAAAAATAAGGTAAACTTAAAAGATCTTGCTCTGAAAGAAGTTAGTGTTTACCCACTGACCCTTTACTGCACTGTCATGAGATCCCAGCTGAAATGCTGCATCCATCTCTGGGGCTCCCAGCATAAGAAGGACATGGACCTGCTGGAGCAAGTTCAGGGGGCCAGGAATGTGATCAGAAGGCTGAACACCTCTCTTACGAAAACAGACTGAGAGAGCTGGATTGCTCAGCCTGAGAAGAGAAAGTGCTGCGGAGACACAGCAATCTTCCAGTACCTAAAAGGAGACTACAAAAGAAGTAGACAGACTTTTTACGAGGGCATGTAGTGACAGAACAAGGGGGGGAGGGCTTCAAATTGAAACTCCATAGTTATAGATTAGATATAAAGAAAAAATTCTTCACTGTAAGAGTGGAGAGCCACTGGAACGGGTTGCCCAGAGAAACGGTAGGTGCCGCATCCCTGGAAATATTCAAGGTCATATTGATTTGGGCTCTGAGCAACCTGATCTATTTGAAGATGCCCCTACTCATTGCAGAGGTTTGGACTAGATGGCCCTTAAAGGTCCCTTATAAACCAAAATATTACATGATTCTATAATCACTAACTTGCAGCCTCTGTTAGTGCATTTTAAAATAGGTAGATTTCAAATACTAAACAAGCTGATAACATACAAAACAACTGAAAGGGTGGCTGTAAAAGACAAGCATATTTTCTCCCAGTACTTTTAAACGTAGTTCAAAAGCATCACATAAAAAAACTAATGTAATTTAATCTTGAAGAAAAATAAATAACTGAATAACCCCAAAATTAATAATATAAATTTTAACTAATTAAAAAAATAAAAATAATAAAAAATCACAGTAACCATGGGGCAACTACCCTGTTCAATCAATTTTTTTCTATTTCAAACAGCATAAGCAGCTGCTTTTCAGTTCAGTGTGGGATACTCTGCTAGAAACTAGAGAAAAAATGAAAATAACAGTGCTGATGACTCCCATGTACAATTATTTGACTATTATTTTATCAGTTAATGGTGGAAAACATTATTTCTGGGTTTATCACTTACTGTAGCTTCCCCTCAATTCAGTGTAATAATACAGACCAAGGATACTATATACATTCACCAAAGTAAACACAGGTGACCTAAGTATGTATAGCCATCCACCTGCTGCAAGTTTTCACCCTGCTGTGGTCAAGACAGCCACCTGACAGTAAATATTTAGCACATTACTTATTGCCAGTATTGACAAGACTCTTCCTGCTGAGAGCAGCTGAATGTTTGCATTAGTACACTCTGTCCCTTATCATTGCTACTGGATTTCCAAGTCCCTTGTGCGGGTAAAGGCAAATATTGCAGGCAGCGCGAACGGGGAGGTGAACTCTTTTTCTGGCAGAGATCTCCAAAGATGAACACATTCACAGCAAAAGGCAGAAATGTTTTATTTTTCTCAAAGAAATAACAGGAAGACGTCAGGATGTTTTCTACCAGACTGTGAATATAAGCCAAGAAAGCAACATATTTCACCAGATATGGGCTAAATTTCTCTCTGACTCAGGAGATTTCTCCAGGAGTCCACCACATACTGGCAGCACTTTTTTACTTTCTCTGCTTACACTGAGAAAAGCTGATGTCTCTTACAAGCCTCGAAGATCGTCTCAGATTTCTACTGCAACTTTCAGTTAGGGTTTTGGACATTTTCCGCACTAGTCTCATAGGACATTTTGAATTGAAAGCAGAAATAGAATAGAGTCTACACATATTCTCTAAGTGACTCCAGACAGTTCACAGAACTGTTTACAAAAGTCCCACCGGAAAACCCACTGGACAAAAAAGGCAACCCCCCCAACTCACACCCCCAACCCCCGCAACCCGCATCTGGGGAAAGGTGTGAATTAGCAAAAAGTTCCATTAAAGAGCAAGAGCAAAACTGTAATATAGGATATTGTGCAGTTAGAAGATAACAGTTCAAAGGAGAGGATGAATTAAATGTATTTATATAGTGTTAATTTGGTTTCTTTCTTCCTTTGTGATTTAGATTTTTGTTTGTAGTCCTTTTCATATCAAATTTAGTTTACCTGTACCAGTACCTGAAATTCTATTGGCAGTTTTCCCAATGTTTCTTTTCCATCAGTGCTTCATCACCATAGCTAAATCTACTAAACTGCAAAATTCAAAGTACTCCTTTTTCTCATTCAGAGAAGCATGCAGAGCTTCGGTGAAGTTCATATCTACTCTCCAGACTGTCAGCTTGCCATAGGAATCAAACCCTTGACAACCTGTAAGTCCTGAAAATGAACAAACCTAAACCAAAATATTTTATGACGAAAACAAAAAAGGTGAAAGTGATTACCTTCACTTTTTTACATCAGTGGTAGTCTCTCAATTATACTGAAAAGATCAAGTTTCTAACCTCAGCCCTCAAGCTAAGAGGACTCCTCTGTGCTATTCTTTGCTGCAGAAAACGTAAATATTTGGCTATCATTGCACCACAAAGACAATATCTGTCTCCCTCCTTCTCCTCTGTTTATTCCATAGTGACATACTGTACTAGTAATGCTGTTATTCATTCTTCTGTCTATCCTCCAAAGCCTCTAGCAAGGATTAATTACCAAGGATGAAGTGCAGAGAAATTCAGATGTATGTAAGCTATACAGTTTCTAGTCTAGAAGTAAACTAGAGAAAAAATTACTGAAAGAAATTAAAAGTCACTGAAACAGGTCAGGTATCAGAGATATCACTTAGTTCTTTAAACAAGGAACTTGTCAATCATAGCAAGTGACAATGTTGTTATTAGTTTTGATATATGTATACCTACTGTATACTGCTACATGTTCGTTCTATTACTTTATTTTTAAACTTTCATTCTGGTCCACCAGAAGGACAGTGCCCTCAGGTACATCACATGTAAAGGCTGACACCAGAGACACTATGCATCCAAAGTCTTCTCATTGAATTAAAAACACTGGAATCCCTTAGGCCGTTCAGTCCATAGCTGGTACTCTCCTCTACATACAGGTGTCTCTGCTGTCCCACCTCCCTGTGGTTTACAGATTGTGATCTTAAAGAACTGTCAGCCATATGTATATTAAATCTTTGCTAATACAAAAGACCTCAAGCATACAAATGCTTTCACACTTATTTTATGCAACTTTTCCACCACTCACATGCTCCAATCTATTTAGTGTTTCTGAATTTAAGGGAGGTAGTAATTGCTGAAATCAGTGAAACTACACACAACACTCCACAAGACCCCACTGGGTTTCAATGCTTACAAGTCCTCTGATAATTCAAAAATTAGTTAAAATATATATTTGCAATACAGCCAAAATTAAAACATACTGTAAATATTCCTCCAGCTTCAATGTATTTTATAATGCCTATTGAATACTTCCCAATTTTTCCCTTGAAGCTCAGATTTTTACACTCTATGTCAACTAAATTCTGCCTAAGGAAGGACTGAATCAGGCCTGTATTAAGGATGGGCACAGTTATTGCCAAACAGTTAAAAAAGCCAAACAGTCTCAAAAGAAGTGAAATATTTCAGCATAACAATAGCAATTACAGCACCATCAGATAATCTGGAAAAGGGACCACTGGTTCTGCTGGGGGCTGGAAACTGTTGTGTCCTTTGTTTTCTTAACTTCATACTCCATACTAGAATCAGGTTGATTGCCTCCAGAGCCATGTCATAAAAACCACATGGCAAAGATGATTTCCTTATCTTAGCCAACAAAGACAAATGGACCTCAGTCCTCTCCTGGCACCTGAGGATTCTCAGCACACCTATGAACAGTTCTTCTCATCGTTTTGCTGGAGGAATTGTCCCCAGAGAGAAGGCAGAGACAACACACTGTCTGCCTCTTGTTGCTCCACCTCCCCACCTTGAAAGAGGGCAAATCCCTGGGGACACAGACTAGGACAGTGTTTACATGTACTGCAACAGCAGTTCTCCCCTGTTGTGGCATCCAAAGCACATTTAGAATAGAAATACAACCCTTGTACCAAATTACTGCTCACCCATGAGCTGCAGGATGCTGTCCTAATGAATCATTATTTATTAATTTTATAGCACAATACAAACTGCCCTCAGCTTCCCTTCCTCACAAATCAATAGCATAAATATGCAGACTTTACTGGCAGGAGCTGATCCCTACTGAATTCATGATCAGCATGAGAAAAAGTAACAAGCAACATTTTTTTTTTTTGTTATATAAAAAAGTCTCCTGTAAGAAAGATAAAGAGAGCAAAAATATGAATTCTGATAAAGGAATATAGGTGGCATTAAAACTTCGTATAACTTCAATTAATTACATACTTTATTATTTATTTTAAAAATAATATTCATATATTGATTTGCTCTTTGAGGTGGACGCTATAGAAACAAGATATCACAAAAAGGCAGGGGTGATGGCCCATCACACAGTTAGAAAGAAAAAATGCATAACTCAAATATGACTCATTACAATAGTGGTTTGATATTTCAGTCTAAGACATCTGATTTCAGTTTCAATGTTAAACTACAGAAGGTACGGTGATTTTCCAAGCAACATTTTTACGAGCAGAAAACATCAAGGCATAAGACAAAATTTCAAAACAATTAAAAGAAACAGTAAAAAGGAAAAATGAACAAATACTCCAAAAAAGTCACTAGCAACTCAAAAGTCAAGCTTTCCTTAATAGAAATGTTTGGGGGTTTATTAATTTTTTGTTAAAAGCTGACCCTTCTTATGAACATATGTGCACTAGCAATCTAGAATATCTACACCGAAAAAAAGCCAAGGTTCAACCAAAAAAAAAAGCAACCAGAAAATACATTTTCTTTGGTGAACTTGTAAGATTGCTGTTTTCATGTGCTCATGGTGGCCATTCCTCCTAGTGCCTTGGTTCCCAGTGTTTGTAATCACTGTAAATAGGATCCCAAAGAGACTTTAACCTACAATTTTGACTTAACATCCCAATTTAAATTTCCTTCATTTGCTTGTAGAAAACCACTATTTTCCTGTGCTTGTTTTCATTCTCAAGCAGAATTTGTTTCAATCTTTCTTAGCTACAAATTTTCACTGACGTAGACTTTGGATGACATTAGAGGAGATGAACAGGGAATAGTTGAACTATGAACTTAATTTGTCATAGAACGAAATCTCCGATCATGCTTTTTTGCTTTAGTAGCAAAAGGGAAGGACTTGAAAGAATCAGATATAAGTCTAAGACATATTGACATATTGACATATTGACAAACCACACACATCATCAGCAAATCTCATTGATCACAGCTGGGCATTGCTTCCATTGCGCAAAGGTCAGCATCCACATACAGCTTTGCTAGCAGGGGTCTTCCTAGTTCTCAGTGTTAAGAAAATTATTAGTACTGATGAAATTCTGATCTAGTCATTAATCCTTGTGCAAACTGAGATGGTTTTGTCCAGATCATGACTTTATGTACAGAAATATTTAAGTTAACAAATGACTAATCAATCCACTGAACACAAATACTTACCATCGAGGGTCTAATCTTCAAGCTAGGTTTGGAAATTGTGATTGAGCTCATCTCCAAAAGGAGGACAACTTTGGGATTAGGATTTCTGCTCGCAGAAATCTAGCTAACTGCTCTGATCATAACTTCTAAGTATTGTCTTTGCTCCATGTTAAGATAAAAGCAAGAGTTACAGAAAAAATACTGCTCAGAGAATAATAGCACCATGTTTTTCTGGGTATGAACACTCAGGACTCAAAAGTTATTGAAAAAATTTCATAAATGGCATGCAAATATAATCCAAGTTTTAAAGATAAAACAGAAGAAACAAACTCGAATTAAAAAAATAATATTTGGAGTCACTTGCATTATTATAAAACTTACAAATACATATTGAAAATCTTTTCTTAGGTACTTTGAACTATAAGTTCTACAAATAAAGTAATTTTTTATTCTGTCAGTTTGGATTGCATGATCTTATTTCCATATATTTCCTTTCTCTCAACTTACCTGCTGCAACAAAATCGAAAATACTGTCCCATCATCAGCCTAATAGCAATTATGATTTATGTAATTAAAATGAGAAAGACTGCACAAACTTCAGAATTTATCTGGTTTATTTTTCTCTGTTGGTATGTTTCAACCGTTTATTTTTACTTCCACTTTAATAGCCATTTTACTATTTCATATTAATTTGCTTTTGATAAATTAAATTCAACACTCCAAGGGACCTCAAAGAAAATTAGCTGTTAGCTGCATCAGGCTTTAAAGATCAAAAACAAGATATTGTTTTTCCCTCAATGGCCTCCATAAATATACATTAGACATACTGTGAAAGGGCTGAAAATGGCAGCTCCAAAGTTAGCTTTCTAAAACAGGAAATAAGTCTTGTTTTCTGGTTCTGCCTCTCCCTTCTCCTGAAGATATTTAGAAGACTTGGATCTAAAAATCTGTCAGAAATTAAAAAAAAAAATCCAATCTGTAATTATGCACTGGGTAAATTCTATTAATATTTTCTGCATGTTGTCAGACTACATGAATGACTATTACACAATCATTTTTCCAAATTCTTTTTTTCTTTTTCTTTTTTATTTACATATGCACTCCATAAAGATGCAAGTTTTAATTTCAAGGAAGCAATGAAAAATAATTTCACAACTGAAGTTCCCACTGAAACAGAACATTAGAGAGGGCAAACACATGTAATTTGACTACAGATCAATTTTACTGTATTTTTTCTTCCCTTGTCCTCAAGTTCCTAGTTAAAATATATAAATATTATTTATAGCAAGGCAAAACACATGACTTTCTCTTCACAAGGGAGAGTTCTAATGATCAAATTAGTTAGGATTTTCTTTGCTTGCTCTTCCTCTAGCATCGTAACTTTCACATAGTTGGCTGCCTAATGTAACACTTCAGTTTAAGCCATGACCACAGAAGTCTTTGACTCATGTACAAAATAGGGCAAGTGCTGAAAACCCTTTTCTTAGAGCTGTAAATCATATTTTTAAACAGCCTCAGATTCAGAAAGGCAGGAGAAACAAAAAAAAAAATAAAACCAAACCAACCAACCAACCAAAAAAAAAAAAAAAAGGAAGTTCTTCTATTTCTTAGGCAAGTATATTAGTCAATATATCAACAAGAGTTATCTACCAATCCCCTTCTAGCGCTAAAAGTAAAATTGAACCTGTGTTAACCTTAAAGACAGGATTTTAAATGGCATACAGGTTTCTTACACACGGTGGCAAAAGCCATAAAAGTAAAGGAGAGGCACAACTTCAGGCACATCTGTTTCTTCAGAATTTCAAGTTCTCCTAGTTTTAGGCATGCCTACATTTTCACTGCAGTTTAGATCAGATGTTGGTTTTCAAGTGACTCCCCCAAGGACTGTCCCTCTTACATTGCAGCATGGTCTTGCATTAACACAAACTTACTTGCTCTCAGTCAGAACTAAAATGAAAGGTGCCTCACCAATAAAGATTGGTTGATCCATGAAGACAGTCTAGATTCAGTCCACAATAAAAGTCCTGAAAACACACAGCATGCCCTTTTCCCATGCTTAACCTTCCCCATCTCTTCTGGCACTGAACCATCAGCTTTGTGGACTCTGTTTTCAATATGACAATTAGCATGCCAGCATGATGGTGGCATGCCTGAGGTCACCCTTCAGACCGCCACTGGATCAAGGATCAGTCTATCAGAGTACCAGTTGCCCAATATTATACACAACAGAAGCAACCCACTGCTCACTTATGTAAATGTATATATTAATGTAAAGCTTGTGTAAACTAGAGCTGATTTTAAGGACTGTCCTCAGCAGGAATTCTACTATCAAGACGAAATGTTATCATATCACTTTAGCTTTCTGTACCTAAGTTAATCATATATAACTTAATTATCCCTTTGAACGTCTGTCCTTCTCTCTCACAATTAATGTTTGCAAAATGCCTGAAAAATTTCTAGTGAAGGTGCTATTAAATTATTATTACTGTTTGCTTTTGAATTAAATAATTTCATCTGTTTGACACACATGATTTCATTTCCTTTTCTTCCTTCCAGGTCCTTAACTCATAGTAAAAACACATTAAATGCTACAATCCCAAGAGAAAAGCAAGCAATGCTGATGTTCACAAGCAATGCTCCTGCTCCCAACACTAAAGATTAGACTCCCTTCCAGAAAGGAGTCTTGGACTGCGAAAGAAATTATGCTGGTGTCACAAGACTCTTCCTTCCACTTGGATGAAGGCAAGATTAAAATACTGATATTGGAATAAATGTGCTCACAAGTGAATTATCACCAATCTGAAAGAAGCTACAGGCTGCTTTCTTTAGGTAAAGCTCCATCCTACAATTTGTTCATTATATATATACATATACAAATATATTAAAAGTATGGCAAAGCTACAGCATTAAAAGTACTGCCATCACCAGATAATGTCTTTCTTTACTTACTTTGAGAGATGATCTATTAATTTCTGGAAGAAAAATGTGCTACTTGGCATCTCTGCACAGAAGGATCTGACAAATATGCGAAAGATGACCTTATGGCTCCAAAGAGCTCTTGAGATAATTGATCTAAAAAACACACACATTATCAGGCAGCAAAGCAAATTATAACCAGCCACTAAAGGCACCAGTGGCTCAATAAATGATTTCCTGACATTTCAGTATATTACAGAGGCAGCGTATCTTTCCTTTGGGGTTCACATCACAGCAGGTCTATTTTCTTTGTAAACTCTAGATGGAGATGTACAAAAAAGAAAAAATAGAATCTAAACAAAGCCATAAATATAATGGCAGGTTTGACTTTTGAAAATGAAAATGTCTTTTTAGGCTATTTGCTCAAAATCTAGACTATGGCAACAGTTTTCTGCAGGTTTTCCTGTGTGGTACTTGCATGATTGTGTAGTGAAGTACTGTATGTATTTTCCCAGAAAAATGGGACATAAAAAGCCCTAAATTTAAACTGACAGGCTATGATTAAAGTAGCTTTTCCTCTCTTTGGCATCTATACATACAACAAGGGTAGATGTAACCTCTGACTGTTCAGATTGTTATTCTTTTTCCAAATAAGTGCAAAACCTCCCCAATTCCAGTTCTAGACAATCAGATGGCACAGATCACTAACAATTCTGCATGCACATTTTGACTCAAATTTATGCCAAGTGAGTAGTAACTAGAAAATCCAACAGCTGTGTGTGGCTATATGTGAAAACCTTATGATTTCAGGCGAAGTCCTAATGGACAGCTGTCTGTACAATCATAACTGGTACTTTCACTGCCAGTTTCTAAACAGGTAAGAATGAATGTGTCACAGAAACTAAGCTAATTTCTGACTTCTAGAGACACACAGAGCCAGCATACTGATGTTTGAACAGCTGCTACAGCTACATAAGTACTTACACATTTCTTTATGTCAAAGCACTCTGAGTGGTATAATTCTGTTTACCAACCTGTGGAATTCCAGGAATTATTCTGAAAACAAAATTTTTGCTTATTTTCTTCTGTGACTATAAAAGTTCCTTAACCTTTCCAGATATCTCCTAAGATTCAGAGATAACAGGACGTTTAGAAGCATCCACTAAATTTTTTTCACTTGAAATGAAATGAAGGACCTTATCCCCAGGCTTTGGCATACCTTTTTACCAGATAGACTTAGTCAGTGTAATTTCTAAGACCTGGATTGAAAGCCACAAGTCACAGTGGCTACTCAAAATTGGGTAGCTCTTCAGATAAGGAACCTGAAACAAAACTGTCTGTGCACATTTCTGATCTGTGACTTTCAGCCTATATTTCTCAGTCACATAATTGGCAGAGGAAAAACAGTCACTGCCACTATTAGAGTGGGACAGATTCTGTCTCTCATTCCCTAGAACCAATGAAAATATGTCTGTCTAAAACAGCCACAATTAATTATGCCTGCTTACCCAGGGCAAAATAGTGCTAACAAAATTCCAAAGAATTCTATCCAGTTACTGATTTGTGAATGAGATGTTTCTCTCTGCATGCATATTCTTCCACTCACTGGATGCATCTGAAGTCCTTCCATCCATGTAAAGAAAAAAGACAGGTAAAGATGATGGTAACAGCAGGACATGGAACCAAAACACAGGGAATTAGTCTCATTCTTGCCAGCAACTTTGGGAAAGCTGCTCTTTAAGCTCAGGGATACCATTTTTCAGCTATGTTCCTTCCTCACTCAGATTTGCTTTAATTTGTTTTTTTATCAGCTTCTATTCCACCTAAAAAGTTGCATACACATAATTTAATCCAAAGTAAGGAAAAGTAGGATAACAGTAAAAACATACATGGAACTCAGTTGACTCACATTCATTAAATATTTATAAAAAAGAAAGAGAACAGAAATATGACAGAAACCATCTCCTTGTTTTAACACTATGATATGGAATTAATTCCTTGTCTTGCCTTTTGTTGCTCATTTTGTATGTGTCTTTGGAAATTAATTTTTCAAGCTAAGTTGAGTCACTTTTATCTCATTTCTGGCTCTGAATAAAACCAGGAAAAAATAACTGTGATATAAAAAACACTATTCTCAAAGAAAGAGACATAACATTTCAAAGTCAGCCACCTCTAGGTTACCACCTTAGATTTCCAAGCCAGCAGTATATTGCTTTATTGTCATTTTTTTATCTACCGCTGTGTCATAAATGATGGATATGGGCAGAAAATAAGCAAAATCATAATCAATGAGAATACCAATTTTTAAAATGCATTTTTATTTCATTTTTTGAAGACATTCTGTGCACAAAAAAAAAAAATCTCAGAAACATTTACAGTTCTGAGTTCTTTACCACTCCCTCTTTATACTTTTTCTTATGTATTTCCTGATGTTACTAACCAGCACACAAGAAAAGAAATACTGATAAAAATCCCATAAGGAGAACTGAATTATATGGAGCTTTCTAACAACTTTTCCTATTTGAGTGGGATACCTCTTTGCACAGGCAAACTCTACGTTTCAGAATCCACCGTCTACTTATTAATGTTAATATATGTTTTATATATATTTATATTTATTTTTTTTTTACATACATTTTTAAAAATACTCTAAATAAAGATCATTCAAAATAATCCTTGGCGACAACTGGATGCCACATATGAACATGTCTCCATAAACAGAAAATAGAGAGATGGCTTCTGGAATAAGATTTTTGACCTTGAGTGTCAGTAAAGGCAAGCAGGGAATGAATATACCTGATTTACAGTGCCAAGATCTCAGCTGGGTAGCAGATATTGTTTTGCATGATTTTCTATGGATACTTTTTACAGAAAGTTGACAAGATGGCTCAGAGGAAGAGAAGAGAAAGATTAAAATCTACTAACTTGAATTTATACATGTAGCAGGGTTGCAGAAATGCTAGTTCGTTAGCAAAAGGCCTAGTTTTCTTTGAATATGCTTATGGTCAGCATTTTGTTGTTTCTAGTAAATCCAGTGTATCTTTTTTAAACTGAGTTGGATTCTCATCTGGTTTATGTGTTAGTAAACAGAATGATAAGTAAGGTCTTAGCTGTATTAAAAGATTCAGAAAAATTGTGTCTGCAGTACATTTATGAAAATAATTTGGATCAAGATCAATGATCATGCATTGATCTTTTCTGTATTTGGCATTATGGATATTTTTGTTTAATTTCACAAATCACTTGTGATGATCAGCAGATCATCAAAATAGTATCTTAAATAAACCTGGTATAAGTAAAATAATCTACAAACAATTTGTAGGCAAAGAATATATTCACTTTGAAAACAGAAAAACTGCATACAGAACTGTCTAAATGAAACCTAATGAAATGGCACACTTACTTCACAAAATGTTTCCCCTTTACAGTATTGAATTAGATCTGGGTACAACTCAACTGAAATAAGATTCCCATTTTTTTCCCTGTCTCCACAACTTATCTTGAGTATTGTTGATCAGCATCTGCTTAATATCAGCAAACGTGGAACAAGTTCCATATTACCTTCAGTAGCAACACTCCTTGCCCTAAGCAAAACACAGCATTTTTACCAAGTCCATGAAATGAGAGGCAAATATAATTCAGCCTTCTGAAACAAATGTTTTGGCACAACTGAATATCTATGATCCAGGCAGTGAACTCTTACCACTACCATCCAAACAGCTCACACAACAAATGCTAGTATAACTTGTTTACTGAAACAAATGGAGGGACAAAAGCCATGGAAATCTGTGAAGACACACAGCCTTCTTACACCTCTGGGGAATTCTTCATCTGGTTTACTCCAAAATGTAAGTTTTTCTATGCAACAACCTTAAATAAAACGTAATTTTAAATCCATTCATAGCTAGTTGAATAAGTATGTTTCAGAAATCCACCTGAATTATAAAATAAATAGAATTGTTGCGTGTTTAATATGCACATCCATTTCTTGAAAAGAAGGATCTAGTCACTAGTTGTTTCCCTCCAGCTAAAGTTTAAATAAATATTAATTGTAAAACTAATCAATTTCTGTTTATCTTCTGCCAATCTGCAAATTTTGAGCTGCAATGAAAACAAAGTCATAAGCTGAAAATAATACTCTAAGTCACTGAAAGCTGTTCCCTCATAAAGAACAGAACATGCTTCTTAAAGCCATTATTTTCTTCAAAAGTCAGATTTTTGCATGCAATACAATGCCACTATTCAAAGCATCACAAGGTGGAAAAGCCTGTTGGATTCTCCATGACAGAAATATTTCCACAGGAATTAGCAAGGAAGGTAAAAATAACAGTTTAGCCAAGGTTCTTTGTTTTGGTTTGGATTGCTGGGAGTATTTTTTGTTGATTTTTTTTTTTTTTACATTGTCTACTTAACATATTTATATGTATATTAGGAGTTTTTTATATTATACATGCACTCAAATACTAAAATACACACTTCAAAATATTTTTGGCTAACACTTGTAAAAGGTCTGAGTGTAGTCAAGCAAATGGCATTATAAATGGTACAAATGTTCTTAAAATACTACTTGTAAGTATTTAGGGTGTGCTTTCTGGTTTTACTTTAATCTTACAAAATTTTTTGTCAAATAAAGATGGTTGAAAGGGGTAATTCAAGCAACACCCTAAACAAATGAAAACCCAAAATGCAAATTAGTGGGGGCAGGGGGGGGAGGGGAGGAAAACCAAACATTTTCTCTTTTCTTCTATCTTTTAGCATGGTAGTTATATTCTTCTTAGAACAGACAAGAGAGACACAGAAAAAAAGGATATACTTACTACAACTCTGAATTTCAAGTAATATAGTTTCATTAAAATCTGCTGATAGTTTAAAAAAAGTGTATGTGTGTGTGTGTGTGTGTGTGTATATGTATACTTAAAATCAAATTATAAACCTTCCAATATGACTGAAAACCCACTTGATCCACTGGATATAGTTGGCAGGATATCATGAAAGCCCGTTGTTTCTCTCTCAGCAATCTGTAAGATCTGCATACAGTGCTACACACATTCCTCTTTAACCCTTTTGTAACTTTTATCTGACCTTTTGCTTAGTATATTTTAAGTAAAAAAGAAATGTTTGTTCATTAACAAATCTATGTATTTGATGAGCTATATTCAAGTCACAAGCTGGACAGGAAAAGATATGTTATGAAATTTCATGCCAAACTACAAGAGACCAGAATTACACTCTAAGAAATTCATTTTCCTTTTCAAGAGTTTGCAGGGAAGACAGAGATGATGAATCTCAGTTTCAAAATATATGTCAATAATTTCCAACAGTTTTCTATAAATATTCAAACGTTGAGGGGGAAGAATGAGACAAAAGAATAGAAAAGTCTGCCATGGAATTACAATCATACCAATAGCCATGTGGCTATTAAGCAAATAAAATTGCTCAAGACTATTTGGAGAAGTGTTACATTTTAAACACAAATTTAATTATCACCTAAGAAGCAGAGCACACAGCTCAGAGTTTTCTAATAACTAACATCAGAGTTCAAGCAGCAAGAAAGAGAGAATAGAGACAGGGAGGAGAGAGAATCAAGTTAATAATCCTTAAAATGCATGTCACTACTATGTTTCTTTATGACTACAGGATTCTGATATAATTACACACTGAAGATTTTTAACTTTTTTTTTTGTAAAAAATGAGTTCTATGGCCAGTAGACAGAACACTGATATAACAAATAAGAAAGTGGCCAAATATCATATTTTGTAAAGTTCGAATAACAAAAAAAAATATTACAAAAATTGAAATATAACTTCAGTTCTTCATTTTCAAATATTTAATAGTGATAATGGATAAATGCCGACTAAACTTAAAATGGATAAACTTAGTTTCTAGGCATTTTTAAGAGAAAGCATCCATGGAAAAAAACCCAAAAACAAATCCCAAAAAAACAGTGCCAAGTGCTTCAGGACAGAACGCTAGAGCTATCCCTAAAGGATTAGCAAGAAGTAGTACACAAATATCTTCCAAGTATAGATATTTCTCAAACTTTGCAAGAATGCTTCATTTACAAAACATCAGTTTTTAATTATTTTCTCTACAGAGAGAGATATTGCTCAAGCTTTCCTCAACATCCAATAATGTGCAGGCAAAATTAATCACAAGCATCCAAAGGTCTGGTATGTTAGACATACCCTTGGTGTAACACATTTATTAAAGAGCCAAGACAGACTAAGTATTATAACGTGATTCATTAGAGCTAATGTAGTTTATCAAAGCTACTGATAAGAAAGGGTGAGAAACAAAAGGGTGGGAAAACTGAGTGTTTGAAAACATTTTCCAAGCTCATATTAGAATGTTTCAGATCCCTAGATTTAGATGAAGAAATGAATCCAGAATATTTTGAATCATCTTAATTTATAAATTTCTGTCTATACTAATGCAGTGTAAAACCAGACTGATGGCTTTGATGAACTGTATCTTCAATGATGTCAGAAACAAACAAACAAACAAAAAATCAAATCTAACTGGTTCTTACAAAGACTTGTGATTTCTTATATTTTTGTTATGGTTTGGTTTATTATTGTTGAATATAAATTAACATTCTCCCTGTGCTAAAGCTGAATGCCAAAAGTGAAATAGACACAGGAAACAAGTCTATATTTCTGATTTGACTTATAAACTGTGACTTATATTTTATATCTACCCTCACATCTGTTGTCAGTCCTACTTTTAGAACAATACCCTTACAGAGATGGGACAGGACTTAGATGAGACAGCTGCACTTAACAGTATTGTTCAAAATTCACCTATGTACCTGTGTTGTACACTGGTCCATATTTTATCTTCAAATTTAAATTCATGTAAATCAATCGGTAGCTTTTACACATAAGATGACTTACAGTGAACTGTATGTATTAACTTTGCTGTGCAAAACTGTGAGACTTTTCAAGTTTGGGATCCTAAATACAATGTCCAAAACCACAGAGACTGTTTATTATGTTTTACATATTTCTACTTTCAAGAAATGATAATAAAGAAAATTTCTGTGATGTTCTTTTTTAGTAATTTTTAGATAATTTCCTTTCTAATATGATTTTTCATTACTTCAGTGGAGGGATGAGCTGCAAAAACAAACAGTCCATGGCTGAAGCAATATTGCCAGTACACAGGTCACATAAAAGCATATTTTAATATTGTTTACTACTAATAGAGTTGGGGTTTTTTTTTCTACTATCCCCTCCTGATAATTTTAAATAGTTTCTTCTACTGCTTTAATAAAAAGAGCAGCAGAGAAAAGCAAGTTTCAATAATACACAGGTATCTGCTACTTGTCATTGCTGAAAAGCTCCAGAAAAACAATATCAGATCTCAAAGAAGGCATGACCTCCAAGAGATGTGCTAAAGGCAATAATTAATGCTGAGAGAAACTCTTCTGTTGTAGCTTGGCAGCTGCTACTTTATGTAAGTCTGCCAAAGAAAGCATTTGGTGGAATGGTACTTCAGAACTTGTTTATTTCTACCTAAAGTGGAGTGGAAAAGGCAAGTATTTAAAAAAAAATAGAAACACCAGAATGCAACTTCGTAAGAATATAATTTTGAAAGTGACAAAACAGAATATTTCAAACAGTTCCAAACAAAACACTCAACTGAAATGACATTTCTTTTTTTGCTTTATTTCACTGAAGTGATCAAACTGTTTCAGTTGAAATCACTTTTTTTTATAAAGAAGAATATTGCCTTGCAAAAAAATATTCTCAGATCTGTCCCCCTATAACTCAGCCTACCAACCAGACTATGTCCTATATACTGTACCTCACAACTCCCTCAGAGCATTCACTATGGAGTCCAACCCACAGGAGAAAACAGAAGGATGACTGCTCTGTACATAGAGACCATGAGTTAAAAGCAGACCTAATTTGGTATTTTGGACACTAAGGAAAGCACAAAGCATTTTCACTGAGTTCAGACTGCCACACCCCTCAATTGATTCAATATTTACTGCCACTCAATATAGAATATAAAACTTTGTATATAAAATCTACACATCTTTGCTGAAAGTTTCTGTTTGGAATAGTTTTTCATTATAAATTATTTTCATTTACTCCTAAACAACTTTAATCACTGATTTTCAGTTCAACACACCTTTTTTTGTTTGTTTTGGGCTTGGTTTTTCAATAGCTTATTTCTATTTCAGACAAAATAACACCCTGCTTAATTCAAAAGCATTCATACAGGAATTAAAAATAAACAAGAAAAACTAACCTTCCCACCAGTTCGATATAAGAAAGTCCTACACTATCAAAAACACCTTCATTAATGTCATATCTCTCAATCTTCTTTCAAAACTTTAGAAAAAAATTATCTCAAAGCTGGATTTGAAAATAGACAACTTCAAGTCAGAGAGGAAGAGGATTCCCAAGTCAAGTGTCTTTTCCTGACTAGTTCCCTTAGAATGATAGAATCATGGAATGGTTTGGTTTGAAAAGGATCTGAAAAATCACATAGTTCCAAATCCCCTGCCATTGGCAGAGACACCTTCCACTAGACCAGGTTGCTCAAAGCTCTCTCCAGCCTGTCCTTGAACACTGCCAGGGATGGGGCATCCACAACTTTTCTGGGCAAACTGTTCCAGGAACTCACAACTCTCACAGTAAAGAATTTCTTTCTAATATATAATCTAAACCTACTCTCTTTTAGTTTGAATCCATTCCCCATTGTCCTGTCACTACGTGCCCTTTTAAATTGTCTCTCTCCATTTTTCTTTTAGGGTCCCTTTAGGTACTGGAAGGCTGCAATTAGGTCACCTGAAGCCTTCTCTTTTCCAGGGTGAGCAATCTCAGTTCTCTCAACCTTTCCTCATAGGATATGTGTTCCATCTCTCTAATGATGACCCTCCTCTGGACTTTCTCCAACAGGTGAATGTCCTTCCTGTGATGAGAACCCCAGAGCTGGATGCAGCACTCCAGATGGGTCTTGCCAGAACAGTAGAGGGGAAGAATTAACTCCAACTACTGGCTGCTTTTGATGCAGCTCAGGACACATTTGGCTTTCTGACCTGTGAGTGCACATTGTCAGCTCATGTCCAGACTCTATCTACCAGCAGCCCGAAGTCCTTCTTGGCAGGGCTGCTCTTCATCCATTCATCCTCCAGCCTGTACTGATACTGGGGATTGTTCTGACACAGGTGCAGCACCTTACTCTTGGTCTGGTTAAGCCTCATGAGGTTACCACGGGTTCACTTCTCGAACCTGTTGAGGTCACTATGGATGGAATCCCATCCTTCAGGTGTGTCAGCCACACCACTCAGCTTGGTGTCACCTGCAAATTTGCTGAGGGTGCACTCAAGCCCTTCATCCATGTCATTAATAAAGATATTAAACAGCACTGATTCCAGTATGGATGCCTGAGGGTCACCATTTGTCACTGATGTCCATCAAGACTGAATCCTTGACTACTACCTCTAGATGCGACCATCCAACCCCTTTCTTGTCCGTCTAACAGTCCACCATCAAATTCACCTGTCTCCAATTTAGAGAAAAGGATGTTGTGGGGGACTGTTTCAAGGCTTTACAGAAATCCAGATAAATGACATCTGTAGTCCTTCCCTTGTCCACTGATATAGTCACTCCATCAGAGAAGGCCACTGGGTTTGCCAGGCAGGACTCACCCTTGGTGAAGCCGTGCTGGCTGTCTCAAAGTACCTCTGTCTCCTCCATGTGCCTTAGCACAGCTTCTGGGAGGATCTGTTCCATGATATTTCCAAGGACTGAGGGGAGGCTAATAGGTTGGTAATTCCCAGGATCCTGCTTTCTACCCTTTTTAAAAATGGGCACAGTGTTTCCCTTTTTCCCACCATATGGGACTTCACCTGACTTTTCAAATATCATTGGCATCTACATCAGTCAATTCGTTCAGGACTTTGGGATGCAACTTACTGGCTCCCATAGAATTATGTACATTCAGGTTCCTCAGACGGTCGTGATCATGACCTTTGCTTACAATGGGGGAGCCTTTGCTCTATCAGTCCCCAGTCTGCTCTCCTTCTCCCAACCCAAGATATTTTATTTATCTCTTCTTGTTTTATTATAGTTCTTTCAACTTCTGGTAGCACATAGAAAAAATGGAATTTAAACCATAACTTGCTATAAAATATTATTCTTTTGTAAGGCTCTTTTCATTACATATTATCTTACAGAATACTTTATAAAGGCGATTTTGACAGTTGTTCGCCATTTCACAGTGACAGAACCCACGGTTGCACAACAGGTGAAGACCAGATGGGAAAAGAGAAACCTTAGAAAACAAGTCTCTGCCTCAAAGCCTTAGTATCTTTGAAGCTAAATTTTCAACTATCAACACTATTCTAATCTTGCATAATATCAAGTCAGGATGTTTAGGGCTTTGCTTTGCCATTTTTTTTTTTAGCACTCTTTTTGACATTTTATATGGTTCTGTTACTGCATATGAAATAAGCTTAAATATTTATCCTACCAAATCATATAATCATATTCAAGAGTCATAATTTTAATCTGTTATTAAAAAAACTAGACAACTTTGTTGACTTTGTATCTTATCTTAGATTACGTTAGCCTTAGCTGTTAGAATCTGGAAAAATAGTTTCCCCCCCAGAAGAAAATATCACTCCATTAACAATTAAAATGGTAATAATTATACAAATGTTAGACAAATTAAGTACAAAGTTTGATGTAGCCTAATGACAAAGCATAATGAAAAACCGTATAAACTACATAGACTCTGATGACTTTGAAAACTTAATATATTAGGAAATTGGAGTAAAAATATTTAATTTCTGAAAAATATTATTTACAATTATGTTTTATTAAAGTATAAACTAATACAATGATAAAATGATAGATTGAAGGCCCTTAGTCACATAAGATAATTTTTCTCAGTTCTTTTCATGTTTTAGTTTCAGTGTACTTTGGATTTGTTTGGTTTCTAAGCAGAGTGCATTTCCCCCCCAAGTGTCTAAGGTTAACAAGTTTTTTATTGATTTTTATGTTTATGTAATCTTTGCTTATATTAAATGGGAAAATCCTGTATCCTATTGAGCAACTGAAGACATTTGTTTTACTTCAGTCCACAGATATGATTTTTAGCTAGAACATTTTAAATTTCCCATTCACCACAGAAAGTCCCTGTGTTAGAAGGAAAAGTGCATAAATTTGTTTTTAGTTGAAAAGCAAAATATGGGATTATTTGGAGCTCAACCCTGATATATCATATATCTTGAGATATCATTCTATCATAGCAGAGTTATATTGTTTTATTTTACAGAAGTCTATAATCTATGCCCTACCTGTGTATTTTTATATATATATATATATATGTTTGTATGTATTATACAAACCTGAATTTGGGATTCCACGTGGCAATCTATGTGTCCACAGGACTACATGGGATGATATTATCTTTAGTGGTAGGATAATTAGTAGACCCCTTTTCCTAGTCTGGGAGTTTGACTCACTGGGCAAATTTCTCTCTGTTTAGAGTATCACTGTAGGAATTCCTATCAGCTTGTATAAATTAAGTTTCCTCAGAACTGTCAAAATGTTTACTCTACCACCCACCACCCCTCACTCCTGATTCTAATGGATTTGTATTGCCTGGAGAAAACTGCCCATTTCCACATTAATAAAAGTGTTTCTTACGGTGAAAAAGGAGTTCTTCAAATACTGAGTAAAAAATAGTTGCCTGAGGCCTTGAATGAAGAAGTAATGTTGAAATCAGCATTCATTTCAAAGTTTTTAAAGATGTGAAGAGAAATAAACCCACATCCCTTACACACTAACTCCTAAATCACATACCAGTACATTGATCTCACTACCCACTACAGTGCAATCACCACAACCTATAGAAATACAATAACGTATCCATAGCAACACTAGTTACTTCTCTTAGATAATTTGTCCAAATTTTTATGCTTTCACAGTATGTCACTGGCCTTAATGGAATGAGGTATTTTACATGTTATAAACACCTGGCCCTGAATTAGGGAGCTATTCATGCTTTTATACAGACACAATAACTCTAATGCAAATCTGAGATCTTGTTTGTATAATTCTTATCCCAGACATCAATATTTAATTCATTCTACAGAAGATCCATTTCTTACCTAAATTCGCTCTTATTTTTCACCTTTTTGCCACTACAGTGACAGAAATTCACACTGTTTCAGATATTCCATAGAGTTTGTGCTACCCCTAATGTGAAGGAACTCTGGGCACATTATATGCTCATTGACATTGCTGTTTTTTGCTTGGAGAAAGAGTTTGTAACTTGGTCTTCCTGCTGGAAGGTAGTGTTGTAGTCACAGAATCACAGAATATGCTGAGTAGAAAGGGAGTCACAAGGGTCATCGAGTCCAACCCTTAGCCCTGCATAGGACCATCCCCAAGAGTTATGCCCTGTGCTTGTAGCATCCAAATGCTTCTTGAAGTCTGTCAGGTTTGGTGCTGTGACCACCTCCCTGGGGAGTCTGTTCCAGCACCTAACCACTCTCTGGGTGAAGAACCTTTTTCTGATATCCAACCTAAACCTCCCCTTGGGTCCTGTCTCTGATCATCACAGAGAAGAGATCAGTAACTGTCCCTCTTCTTCCCCTCACAAGGGGACTGAAGTCTCCCCTGTCTCCTCCAGGCTGAACAGACCAAGTGCCCTCAGCTGCTCCTCATACGGCTTTCCATCAAGGCCCTTCACTATTTTGATTGCCCTCCTTTCGATGATCCAAATAAGTTAATATCTTTCTTATATTGAGGTGACTAAAAGTGCACACAATATTCAAGGTGAGGCTGCACCAGCGTAGAGCAGAGCAGGACAATCCCCTCCTTTGACTGGTTGGCAATATGTTGCCTAATTCACACGAGCTCTAGACCTTCCTAACAAAGACATGTTTGGAGCAGCCCTTTTTGATCAATTTGCAAGTGCCTTGCCCTGCACCAATATTTTAAATTACCATGTAAACTGCAACAAGTGAGACTTTGCAAATGTGTGAAATGATGTAGAACATTCAGTTACAAAACTCTGCATGATCCAGTGGCAGCCTCTCAAGGTTTCAGTGTGCCTTGCAGGACATTCCAGTTTGACACCCATTCATGGCTCCATTCTTAAAGACATTTAACCTAATACAGAGGCAAGCGCTACAAAGGCAGATGTCCTACTTGCTACAGAGCCGCTGGGTAAAAGAAAGTATGTGTATCATCCAGTGGATGATATACATTCAATCTGTGGATGAATAAAGTGCAAAAAGAATCTCAAAGAAGACTCATCCAGACAGTCAGGAAAGAAAGAATGATCATGTAAAGGTAAAAGGGCAAATAAATACATCAGATACATGTTGGAGAAAGGCAAGGGAAAGGCAAACAATTTCTAAGGAATGGTTAGCTGTAACATTTTCAGGCTCCTATTTTCACCACATGCTTATTATTACGTAAATTCTGTTGCAAGCCTGAAAAATCTTCACTTTTTAATTAAACTCAAAAAATAAGAGATCTCAGCGTGATTGTCAAAGTGATGAAGAAATGTACCATCATGACAAATGACAAAAATCACTCCAAACCAAAGCAATAATGGTATGATAAATTTTTAAGAATAAGGTAAAGATACAATTGAAAAGTGTAAGTAACTACAAATCTATCGACTGGAACCTTTTCTGTGGCACTGATGGCACAAGAAAGATGAAAGCTTTTAAGGCTATTTTTATGTCTGGGACAAATTAACAGAATAGCAAAACATCAGTTCAGTTATGTGAGCATGAACGCTGCCAAGGACTGGATGAGTTATCCATAAACCTCGCCAGACAAGCATCACTCTTGACATCTTTAATGAAAAGGTAATTGCAGAGCCTCATGCACCTGTTCTGCCCAAATAAGAGGAGCTTCAGAATGCTGGTAAAAAATATTAATTAATGTCATCAAAGGTAGAGCGCATTAACAGGTTAAATGTATTAAAAGTTCAGAATTTCTAAAATGTTATGATTTTCTGATCTCTAAAACACAAATGTGATTATTTTAAGGAAGAATTGCAAAATAAGACTAAAAACAAACAAACAAACAATCAAACAAACAACCAAAAAAGCTAAAAAAATTATTTCTATTTAATTTTAGCCAGAAATGCTTTTCTTTGTAGTGGAAATAATTCTCCTTTTAAATGTAAACAGATCTACCTATAATACAATTTTTAACTATAAAATTGAAATACTATTATTTCAGGAAAAAATCTTTAATATTTCAAATAAAAAATTTTGGGGTTTCAAGTCTCTGGGTTTCTGTTTGGTTTTGGAGATGGATTTGTAGAGAAGGAGGACAGGGAAGCAGAAAGTGTTTTCTTCCCCATTTATTTTATCTGGGTAACCCAAAGTGCTATTATTTATACAGCTTTAGAGAGGGATACTGGCTTCCATGCTAAAACCTAAAATGATTAAAGGTCTCCTTTACAAGGTTACCTCCAACTTTTTCATATACATTGAAGTGAACACTATTTATGGAAGACAGTGTCAGCAAAAAAAAGAATATAGCTTTTTTTCTTTTTTTTATTTCTCCTTGTAACTGAAACTCTTAGTTTATTTTACCTTTCAGCAAGCTAAAAATATGGCTTTGTTTATGATTTCACTGGTTACAATTTAACCAGTGAGATCATTAAAACTTTTATTTGCAAGTCTCAATCCAGTTTTTATTCCTCTTTTAACTGAATTCAGCTTCCAAATAATAATAATTTCAGTTCTGAATTTTACGTTTGAATTAAATAGGTGTGATTCCTTCTTAAGTATACAGGGTAGTCTCTAAATTAATGTATAAACATCATAGAAGTGCTTGAGGCTCATGGAAGGTACAGTTAGCCTAGGGATACAGTTTTTGCAGAAAGTATTTTGACTCATATAAACTGAAAGAAATTTGAACACTTAATATTATGCCAATAGATGATTAGTAATATTCCTGAACCTGTATTAAATTCTAGAGGATAGTAGATGTAAAATAACCAATGGTGATTTATGATACAAAGAAAAATTATACAAATTAGAAAGATTAACATACCTTCCCTGCTCACAGAAATAGTTTTATCTCTTCAAATAATGTTGGTAGTAACTTACATAGAGTTATGTAATTATGTATTTATTATGTACTCCCAAAGCAGTGTATAAATTTAATAAAGCAAAAAAACAGGTTATGCTAGATGTTGTGTTCGCTAGATGTTGTGTGTCTTTCTTAACTAAATAACAGTTTGTAAAAGTAACTGTACAGGATGTATAGATAATAACCCCAGTTGCAATTAAAAGGGTTAGTTTTTAAGGCACTTAATTCCCAATGTTACAAATGTTGGCTATGACTATGAAGTTATCTCTAGGGAAGCTGTCAGAGAATCTTCTTTGCATTTCATTTCAGCCATGTCATACTACTGTACTCCTGAGTACATACCTTTTCCAGTACCTTGTCCTGTGTAGATCTTAAATCTGGAAATTATGTATCCTATCTGTCATGAATGAACTTTGAGAAAATTTATCTTTGGTTGTAAGGTCTGTTCATAAGAATAAACTTGGAAACCATTTTCACCACCACCTTCAATTGGTAGGAAAAAAAATACCCTAACCAATCTCTTTGGATTTTCTTTTAAAGGAAAATTATATTAATCCATGAAAAGTTATCCAATGCTCTAGTTACTTCATAAGATATTTTGTTGGAAATTACTCGTAATATGGATGACTGACTAGGTAATGTTATCTTCATGAGGATATGTTCCTTGTTTATTAATATTTCATGCATTTTTTCTTAGAAACCAAAGTTTTGGCAATTATCATTCCCTCTTCAACATTCAGTTTGCTGTGGCAGCATTTCCTTATATATTTTGACACACATGTGTTCTAAAATAAAGTCTGGACCACAGATTTATGAGAGGACTCATTTCTATTCTCATTTTTATTCAGGCCACGCAAATTTAACTGCAAATTTATACCTCTTTCACAGTTCTTGATATTTTTATGAAAAATGAAAATTTTCTCTGTGTGTTGTAAGCATTAGTTCTTCATATAACTGAAAAGCAGCATTATAACGATATCAGTCTTAGTTTTACTCTAAGTTACTGGAGTAGCTCATGTATAATATCCTAGATGGCAACCTTATGAAATGGTTCCTAATGCCTTCCTGCTTTCTAAAGAAGTCAGTCAGATAAGATTACACCTTGATAAATGTCCTGAGATAATGAGTAAATATTTATTTCATCTCGAAGTCAAATGTTAATGTTCTATTAGTCTTTGAAAAATTCCTATACTTACAATTGTCAATTAGTTTAATACCATCTGTTAAGCCTATTAACTTAGAGAAACATTACACAATTTATAAATATTTCTTCTACGATGCAATGCCAATATATTTTGCATTATTAGTTAATTTATATTGGGAAAAGTTATATAATTATGACACAGTAATCAGACAGGCACACACACAATGGGGCTTAGGCAGGGACTGAAGGCACCAGGCTGAGCTGGTCCACATCCTCTGGACCCTTAGCGGGACATGGTGGGAGTGGGGGTCCCAGGGAAGACCAGTCTCAACCAGTGAGGCTGTGAACACCCCCAGGACCCTGAGAGAAGTCGACTTGCATTGCTCCTGTGCTCCCCTTTAGACGTCGATTTGGAGACAGAGTGTTAGGCTGGATGGACTTTTCCTCTGAGGGAGTGTCATTCTCAGTATATTGTGTTTAAGCATGTTTCTCCACGGGAAACAGCTCAGGCATATCAAATAATGAGTACAAGGAGCAAAACCTAGAAAAAAAAAAAACCCAACCATGGGTAAAGAACAATAATTACCTCAAAAAAAGCTTGCAACAACTTAGTTGAGGAACATGTCCTGCAACAGATTGTGGGCTTGATATCTGAGACTCACTAGTGGCAGAGATGGGGCATTTTGCCATTCTATGGGAACCCAGAGAAACTGTATGAGCACAGAATACTTTCAAAAACTGCTCTCCACATCTGCTTTTTGCAAATTTGTGCAGATGGTCAAATGATCTCAAGATGATTCACAGCTCTCACCCCCATCAGAAGGCACATGCCTTCTTCCACGAGGGGACAGAGCCAATGCCTAGGCTGGGCCTTAGTTATGGATATTCAGTGCCCTCTGATAGTTTGGAGGTTAGAGCTTCCCCTGAGGAACACACACTTCCCATGTGTCCTGGCACTGGGTAACAGGAAGAAGAGCTCAGCATCTCACTCTTCACTTCCCCTCTCAGGAAGCTGTAAGGAGCAGTGTGGTCACCCCTCAGACTCTTCCTCTCCAAACAAGACAAACCCTGAGTCCTTAGACAGATATTTTAAACTTATTGTGAGAGAGCTAACTCTCTGTAGAGAGCAGTAGGAGATCAATACTGAAATCTGATGACCTGTAGGTTCTCTAGAGGGAAGACAAGGATACTATTTGACACCACCTACAGTAATTCTTAAGATAACATTAGAAGCGAGACTATTAAAATAATTTACAAAACAGCTACCAAATTCTGCTTAGTTTTTTTTTTTGCCATTAGTGAGCATGACAACAATTAGATCAGTGACTGCTAGATTGTGAAAAATATCATAACATATGAATAATGCCTTTGTGGAAATATCTTTAATATTTAGTTTTAAGCAATACCAATAAGTATAAAATAGTACACAATATACTATTTTATAAGCATGCTTCTTTTAATTTGAAGCATCACCTTCTTTTATGCTCCAAATCAGTAATTACTACACTAGAGAATTTAGCCAAAGTTTGTTGCTCCACTGTCTGCTCAATTAGCCAGGAGTACAGCCATGCAATAGATGAGGAGATGAGGATGGGTTTTGTGGAGTTTGTTCTTTTTTTTTTTCATTTTCCCCCAAATATCATACAGAACAAACATATACTAATAAAGTACCTAATCTTCTATTGAAATACAGATACTTCTGTAGATTTCTATCAGTTCAATTCTGTTTTAAACAGTGAGGACAATCTGCTTTATGTGTATCAGTCTGGTGTAAGATTTGTATCTCTGGCAGTAATTGGTTATTATATAAAAATACTCAGTATTCAGCAGTATGATATGAATTAGCATTTTCCAAATCACTGATTTCTTTATCATGATGATGACTGAGATTTAATAAAGCTGTTAAATTAAAAATACAAGAATTCTGAGGGAAAAAACCCCAACTATTTTGGTAGCATTGAAGTCAAACCAGTGCCAATTAGTGTTGCACTGCAGAATATTATTTACTTTTCATATCCGAAGAAAAACGTAGAAAAACAGCCTGAAATGTGCCACCAGTTAAGCACATGGAGACCATAACAAGTCAGTGGAATAAGATTAAAAAATAAAAAAGTAAAACCAGACACAAACTAAAACAAACAAAAAAAACATATGAAGAATACATAAAATCAACTTGCACTCATTTACTTTTAACTGAATAACCAAATCAGCATCATTAACACTGAACTGTATATTTATGTACACGTATATGTACATATAAAAAAAAAAATGTGGCCAGTCTTTGCGAACGAAGATCTG
>JAWWLV010000088.1:54156128-54170846 GCA_035041135.1 Platyrinchus mystaceus | reverse complement strand
TCAGGACGTAGGTTTGTTTCGAGTGACCTTCTCTTAGATGGATGGCCTTAGGGGCTGACGAGCTCCATCTGCCCGGGAGTGTCCCTGAAGCAGGATCGGCAATCGAACCTGCGTCCTCAGCGCTGAGAGTGCAGCATCTTAACCGCTAGAAATCTCAAAATGGTGTGTTGTGTATATATGCTCAAAATTGTCTTCTGTTAGACTGCACAAGTAGTAGACTCCAGCACATAAATTATTGTTATTGATATGTACTTAACAATTCTATTGAATCAAGATAGAAAGCAGAGATCATCTACAATAAGATGAACCAAACATTAAATGAATAATAAAATGTATTTATTCATCAGTGAGGTCATTAAACTTTAGCTAAGTTTTATGAGATAAAAGACTGAAAATCAGAGATGTTCTATTTGGAAATTTAGCACAGTACACAAAAAATTATATTTTTTCCTATGACTGAAGCCTAAAATATAAATATTTTATATTAAATATGTGCATCATACTAGTCCACGGAAACATTCAAAATATATAAAATGTTAAGCATCACAAAACAAAGGTTAGTATTGAAAACTACATTATAGAAACTGAATGATACAGTACAAAACACTGTAAATTGATTTTATATATAAATATATACTTCAGTATATATACACTTCAGTTACATTTACACTGAGACTGATCACACTAAAAATGAAGGACACTGAAGCAAAGTGAGAACATTTTAAGAGTAATTTAAGGAAGAGCAGAAATTAAGAGTAAATGTTTGGAGTGATTTTTTTTCCTAGTTGGTCTATAGACTGTCATCAGACTGTCAGTGTATTTGGTGCCTGCTCCTTCCCATCTATTCACTAGGGTAAGCCATTGCTGAAAATAGAAAATTTTTGGGTAGCAAAATAGAACATTGCTTCGCCTACTTTCCACAGAAACCTTTGAATTTTCTTTAAAAAGCATTCAGAGTCGAATACCAGAAGATTATTTATATATATATATATATACATAGACACTCTTTTTTTTTTTCTTTGAAAAAAAAGAATGTCTAAGAAACTCAATTAAGCAACCTAAGTACCTGTTACATTTATCTGGGTTTTCCCTTACATCCTCTCTGAGAACACAGACTTAATTACTCAATATCCTGCTGTCACCAATTTGTCTTAGGTTAAGTATTTTCTAGTAGTACATATATTTCCTTTGCTAATAGATGCAAATGTCTTCAGGGAAACTGTTCCTTAGCTTTAATAATGAGAAAGTTGAAAATAAAATAATTTATTAAAAAAAATTCAATAAAAGAATTCTGAATTATTGTAATAGAAAATGTACTAGTTCTTGTGAAGATAGTATCAAATTCAGTTGAATATATTAAACCAAACCAGGGCATAAATTACTTTATATAGCTTTCTTTTCTGTTTTCTTAAACTTGTTATATGCCTTGAAATCTTCTGCTTATTCAGTTCCTTTTGCAGTTTCTGCACAAAGTCAGAAGACTGAAAACCTTTCAAATTAAATTTCTCTACTGTTTTGTGGGAAAATAAAAGTTCAACTGAAGATGCTGCTGGCAGTTGGCTGCTAGGATGCCCCTTACCTCTGCTCCCTTTTGTAAAGATATGTATGAACTCATATTAGGTTACAAATTAATAACCAGAACTCAACACATGTTTGTTTCACAGTTTTCACAGAATATTCTATTAATACAACCACAGTTATTACTGACCACATAAATATAAAAGCCTTACAACACAGTAGGATTTCTATTTAAAAATTGATGCAAAACCACACAGCCTAACTGCCTACAGTTTTCAGGGCCAGGCTGTTAAAAACTGCTTCAGCCAGGCTGAGATGATACTACTATGTTACTTGGTGGTTTATTTTCTGAACTCAGCAATGTATCAACTGCTTACTTCATAGACAAAGACCTAAAGAATCCATGCTGTGTATTTTTAAAAGCCTGAGGTCAGAACAGCCATTCACCAAACACTACGTGGCTAAAACTCTCAGTAAGTAAAGACCAAACACTAAAGTAATTTTCTCCCCAAACACCAGGCACAGGTATTCTGAAAGAGTGTTCATCTTTCCACTGCACACAGGTGGTATTACAAACTTCCTACTTCTTTATTACTTCAAAATATGCAACACTGAAATTGTGATTACAATGTACAGTATACTAAACTGACAACTGAAATATTTCAGCATTTTCACCTCCAAAATGTATGCATGACCACCAGCGGATTAAGATACACTGATTCAGAGGGATGAATCTGATTAACTCCCTAAATTAGTCCCAGCAAACTATGTACACGCACACTTGAATATCATGCTTAGTAAACTCACAAAAGCTTTTATAGTTCTCTATCCAGATTCTCCTTTCTTGGATAACAATTTGCAGAGTGTAAGATTATCAGATCTTCAAAACAGATAATTAACATTTGTTTATCATATTGTCAGCATTGAAACTCTTTTGTCCTTAGATCTGTGCTCCCATCTGTAGCAGAATGTTAAATAAAATCATTTAGAAAAAGGTAAACCATGTACACAAGCAATCCAAACCTAAGTTTAATTCAATCACTATCTCAAAAAGTCTGCAAAAAGTGTTCATGAGATAAAACTAATTAGTGTAAAAGTGACATTCATATTCAATTCATAGCCCCAGGAAAATAATTCTAATTTTGATACTATTTTATGACTTAAATTTTTTTCTCAGGTCTTTCATTCACTTTCTAGGAAGCATTTCTGTGGAAGAAAAATTATTTTATTGTATGGAACTATTGCAGCAAAGCAAAATTGATTAAGGTAAGTTTGCAATACTGAAAATATGAAGAGCATATGAATAAATTAAGGTATCTTTAACATGAAAAACCATTAATTTTGTCAATGCTTCTGTGTAACCTCAGCCACAGAACCACATCCAGTTATCTGTTAATAAGTAAAACCTAATATTTTATGTTGACATAATTAAATCTTCAGAAAAAGTCACATAGTTTTAATTAGAAATTTACAAAAAAATGCTTCAAATGAAAGATCCTGGAATTTAAACACTTGGAATCTGCTACAATATTCAGTGAACATAATATCTGGCAAAAATAATGGAACGGGAAGAAAACAGACAGAATATATTGACTGTTGCTCAACAAGTAAGTTCTGTACCATGCTATAAGGTTGTCCCTGTGTTAGGTAAATGCAACAGGTTCATACAGCACACTTATGAAATAATAATACTAAAAAAAGATTGAAATATCTAATTATAAATTAAAACAGACAGTCTTATATACTTCTTTTAAAATGTTCATTTCCATTGGGATAAGCAAATTATACAATATTTGTAGGGGATTGTACCTCATATCATAAGTACTAAATATATGCACTAGTTCTTCATAAAATTATTTGTATGAAAATAAATTAAAAAAATAGTGATATGTCTTCTGTTGAGGGCAAGTATGAGGGCAAGTGAATTGGTTCTTTTACATACCTTCAATATTTGCATACACAAAACCTATTAAAAATAAGTCTAAAATCCTAACACTCAGCTAGACATTAAAAAAAATAACTAATATCATAAGCGCAAAATTAGAGGTGGGACTAATGTTATTATTAATAACAATTAAACTGTCTTTTTCCTAAAACTACTAAGTGAAATATGAAAAAGACAATATTAAAACCTTTTACCAGTCTCGCTATTCACTTAATTATGAAGGTTAAGTAAAATGGACTACGCATACGATCATTCTTGATTTTATCACAGTTTTACAACACAGTATTTGGCTCCAATATATTGTGTAATAACACATTATGAAATATATGAAAATAAATTAAAAAATATAATAGATCTAAAGCAATGAAAATATTCTGAAATATATCCATAACAGGATTAATATGTTTTATTAAGTGTTTGCTTTGGAAAGAAAGATGATTAAAATAAATTATTAATAATAACAGTCCCAGCCATTAGCATACAATCATGATATTATTGCTAAAGCTGTTACAAATATGCATAGTACTTTAAAATCTTAACAAATTGAGGAAGTATAGTTCTTATAGTTGTCCATTTATGTAAATAAATTATGTAAAACCACCACATATCAGTTACTGGATACTGTGGTATTACTTGGCATTATAGTATCAGGATGAAAAGTTTTTTCTTTAGAAATAATCACCTTGTCTTCTACTATATTGTTAAGCTTATCTTCCACAGACACAATGTCAAAATTAAATTATTAGTTTATTATTCCTGTTAACATTAAGATAATGATAACATATTCAACTTCATAACAGTCTGGTTTAGTATATTTTTAAATTCAAGACTTCATACTGTTAAAAAAATCCCCTAATAATGAGATAGGCTACACAAGAAATTGAATAAATCCAACTACCAACTTTCTTTTTGGTCAAGATAAGCATTTTTTTGTCACCACATGTATGTTTAATACATATTATCTCACTATCAGGAAACAATTTCACTGGATTCCATCTTCTGCTTCTGAAGTGACCACAATTTTGCCACAAACTTAAAGAAATAAGAACAGTATTCTGCACAAACATCCCAGAATAATATGACAATAAATTCAGATTCAGTTTTACTCTTGATTTTGTGACCTAATTGACTTAAAATGTAATACTAGCAGTGTTGAAAAAAAACCAAGCCCAAACCAGAGTCCCTTGAATAAATTCTGCCTTTCTTATCCGATAATACCAAAGGTGCTATTACTTTCATAAAATGAGTGCAATAAGAATTAGGACCTTTCATTTATCATGTTTTCAAGCATCACATGGCTGGGGGGAACCCCTACAGGAGAACTTAACACTTTCTTGGAATGTCAAGAATGTCAGCAGACTTACCTAAACGATGAAAAATCCTGGGTTTACATGGTCAGAGATCAAAAACTAGTAGAACCACATAACTATAGTACCACCATTACATTAGGAGGGAATAATGAGCTTAAGAAAGAGAGCAAAAAATCATTTAAGCCAGCCATTGGATGGGACTCTATCCTCTCACATAGTCTTCTGCAGAAGAGTAACTGAATATATATAAATACTGAGACTTCTAAGGTGGCATTTTAAAGCATTTCAAGCCAGTTTTAATTATAGTTTCTTATTATTAAAACGTAGTATGCAAGAAGGGTTCATTAAGTAATATCACAGGCAAAGCACATCAGCTATTTGATGCTTCCTGAAGTGTGCGACTATTTATAAAAACAGGAAATGTGATGTTGTCAATGACAATGCACACTTTTTCAGGTCCAATTGCTATTTCCAAAAAAATAGAAATAAAAACCACACTTAGATGAAATATAGCAAGTAATGTAACATCTTTGGTCTTTTCTACATCATGAAACATTTAAAAGAACCTTGATAAACAGTATTGTTGGTGTGCAGAAAGCCATGAAATTTGCAATTGTAATGGTACTTATCTGAATGGCTTTCCAGTGTCCCTTTTCTGACACAGCACTTTTTATGACTGCACAGCAGCAGCCTAGAACAAAAGGTTTTCATTCTTTAATTAAAAAAGAGGGGAAACCCCCCCAAAACAAACAAACTTTGATTCCCTCAGGTACAAAAATTATTTTTTTTTCATTATGCTACAGTATGAGAGGTATAAGGGGGTTTAATTTATTTAATAGAAATATGTGACATACAAAAAAGACAACAGGACTTTAAACGCTTTTATAAACAGAACAGCAGCTGTTATATTATTAAGGAAATACATAAACATTGCTAGCCACAGCTTTCCACCTGCACAAGTTGTATCATAATGCTACTTAACACCTAACTGTGCTCTGCAGAAGACGAAAAGCTTTTGAATGGAAGTAATGAAAAGGTGCCATGCCTTCTGCATCATGCTGTCTCTGCCCACATCTCAAGAAGGCTTTCTCACTATGTACTAGATTTAACACAAGACCAGTTATTCTGACACCTTGCCTTGAGATTCTGCAAATATGTATTTTTATGATAATAGTCATCTTAAGATGAACAAGATAGCTGAGACTTCCCATTCCCCTCTCCAGCAAACATGAGCTTCCAACTAAGCTAGAGCTTGAATTTTTATAGGGGTAGGTAGGATGAAATGAGGAAAGTTGTGTGGTTTGGGGTGTTTTGTTTTTACTGTGGATGATAGACATATCTAAGATTTATGCAAATTAAACAATACTGTGTGAAGTGCTTCCCCCAGTCAGTATGTCAAACTGATTATTAAAACCAGCCCCAAAAAGAATAGGGGAGGAAAAAGAAACAATATAATAGCCTGTCTCAAGAGATTAGTTACAAGTGTGTAAAATCTGTTGGAGTTAAAGCTTTTGCTACTTCAGAGGTTCTCGCAGGACAAGCTCTCATAGACACTTTGGCCTGCACTGAACTACTTCAAGAGTAGCACATGAACTCTTGCAGCATCTCACCCTCTTGTTAAAGTAGAAAGATATGCTAATATTTCACATTTACATAGTGTTTTACATTCTTAAAAAGCTTTTTAGACATTAATATATTCATCCTAAAAGCAGTATTACACATATAATATTCTCTATTTTACAGGCGACTGAACAAACATAAAACAATTAAGCTTCTTGTTATACTTATTCTTTTTAGGGGTTGGGAGAGAAAAATCAGCAGTACTGGCAAGAAAATTCAGACACGTAGAAATGCCTTTGGTACTGTGGTCTTTTCTTCTCACTGTCCCTTCAGATTTTTATCTTTGCATATAATCATCACTTACGATTTCAGAGCTGCAGTTCCTGTACCTTATCTAAGAGTAGTATTTTGAGGAAAGCAGTAACCTTCTCAGCAGTAAAGCACAGAAAAGGCAAAGAAGGCAAAGAAATACTCAACTGTAACAGCTGAATTTGCAGAAGTGAATTCCATCATCTTACAAAGTATTGTTATGTGAGAAAAAAAATTCTCTAAACGTTTATACAACCATGTAAAAAGTATTTCACCTCAGCAAAGATTAAGGCCCACAGAATTTTTAAGCTAATAAATAAAACAGTTCTGACCTATCCAGCACATGAAAGCATCTATAGGTTTTTAACATGTGAAATAAATATTTTGCATGGTAGAATAATTCAAAACATGAACAAAACTCTTTTTCAGACAACATTATATTGAATTTAGGAGGAAAGATGAGGTCTTGAAGAGAAGGTCCTCTAATGGAAGTCACACTCCACTACACGTTTAATTCTTTGAATAGAAGTGGACTTATCTGTTAGCTATTTTCTCACCTGGTTTCCAGTTTATTTACTGTTAATAACTTACTAGTTTCCCCCAGTAAACAAAAAAAAATTTCTTCATCAAAATATATATCTAAGGAATTCCACAGAAGCATACACTCCTTTCTTTCCTCTTTCCTATGAAAAAAAGTAGAAATGTTATAATGGGAAATATAAAAAAAACCAAAACAGAACAAAAACAAGAACAAAAAGTCACCCCCCGTATATGAAAGTATTTTTATTTTATGCCTGCATTTGAGAATTCATTTGTAGATGTTGCCGTGACACAGCACAGTGTTCCGCCTGATGTCAGAAGGGTAGCAGCAAAGTGCTTAAATCTGTTGACAGGCTATCTAAGACCAAATGCCTTACCTGAAGCTGACTGACAAAGCAATGACCAACTGTAGTAACAAAACATTAGTAATTTCAGAACAGAAGCCTAATCTTTTCCTTCTGTAAGATTTTCTTTATTATGCTTCTACTCAGAACCCCTTGACATTTCATTGTTCCTGCAAGAGCTCTTGACAGATTTGAAGGGGGCTAAAGAATTTAACTTGAAAACACTCCACCAGTGACAGCCTGTATTTGCAGCTCACTGTAAGCAGTAAGTTCTGGTCCTGCAGGTTTTTTGAAAAGTATATACTTTATTTTTTTTACTTATTCAATAGGTTTTATACTTTTCATAGAGAAAGTAATAGCAATTCACAGAATACTGTCACTAGGGGGTGGGAAAGGCATCTTCTCAAAATGCTGCAAATACTAAACTACATCATGCCTAGAAGTTAGGAATGTAAGAGGAAAGTTTCCTCTCTCATTTCATACCCCTCTGCTCCAGGGTGGACAACCTCTCAGATTACTGCAAAAGCTTTTTCTCACTTGATCCTCCATAAGAAGGAGGTCACAGCAAGCTGTGCTAAAGTTATTATCACAGAATAATTATTTCCCAGCTGACTGTAAGTACAGTCCTGGTCTCAACACATGATTAATTCTTCACCCTTGAAATAAGCCAAGTTAACAGCAAAATCAAACAAATATCAAATACCTGTACCTCTCTTCACATGTCCAAAGTTTATTTTTCTCAAAGATTGTCCATCCAATTCTATTTTTAATAAAAAAAAAAAAAAGTAAAAATTTAAAAAGTAATTAAGACTTTGACTGGAATGTTTATGAGCAGTTAGCAAAAAACATTTTGAAATTTGTTCCTAACCCTGCCTGTATGAAACATCTTGATACAAGTTTCTTTGAAAGAAGTTGTCACACCTTGGCAAACCAAAGAAGTCCCAAAGCTACATATTAATGAGATAAAAATTATCCTTAATTATTTTAACTGTGGAGAAACTCTATTGCAGTTCAACAGGATTTTTTGTTAGTTTGTTTTGAAGTAAGGGTCTGAAAGATGAACAGATCTTCAAACTGTACATCATTTACAAATATCTTGTAACTTTTAAGAGCTATGCTTAAAAACCAATGAAAAAATGCTACTATATGAAGTACTGCATAGCAATTTCTCACTTGTAGAAATGAAAAACATTTAACTTTGCTAGAAAATTATCATAGAAAATAGACCACAAATTGAACCAAAATTCTTCCATCACTATAACTGACTTACAGCCTGATTTCTGATTAAAATCACCCACTATTCAATGCAGGAATACCAGGAATGACTGGTAGCTATAACATACCTACTCATTTAATTTAAACTGTGAAAATTAAGACAGAGAAGCAAGAATCTTAGTATTAGACCTGTTTTATAAAATATGGAAGCCAAAATTCCACCAGAATATGATTATATAAACTACACAAGCAATGACAGCAGAATTATTCTTTTTTTCTGACAGATTTGGTTTTTTTTTTCACTAAAGCTTCAAGTGATAAGTCACCTGTACCATGAAAGTTTTGCAAAGAGAGAGCATACTTCTAATTGCTGTCAAATTCCTATGGAACTGAGTAGACTCACTCGATAGAACATTAAACATGCCTGCAAGGTTGTCTAGTTAGCTGTACAACTGTTAAAAAATACCTTGTCTAGAATTGAAATAATACTGAATTATAGTGACAGCAGGTTTGTTTTTCTCTTAACGTTATTTGCTTTCCATGAATTTCAAAATTTCTTTTAAACAGATCCCCACCACAGGTCACCTATTTCTTTTTAATTTTAGGAAGGAGGCAATAATCTTTATTGCATATTCTACTTCCCACAGAAAATGTAGGTTCTTCTCTTGTTAAGTCTATTAAACATCATCCAATGATATCAGTGATGCCAGGAGTTTTCTGAACTGTTTATTAAGCTTGTACTGTCGTATTTTCAGATGAAGACATTAGATCTCTCAGTTCCACACCTACAGTACATATCTATAACATTTATTCACCTTCTTTATTTCTGACAGATGCCAAGGTTGATGGTGCCAATTTCAGTAACAGATACCTAAAAGCTTTTATAAATAAGGCAGCTTGTAGCTTTTCTTACCTATTTTCCTCTAACAAAGAGCCAGCTCCCTTTTTTTATTTCCTGTGTCAATTACAGCTGTACAAAGCTCAGAGTGTCCATTTGAAAGGGACAAGCTGATTTTTGAACAAGATCCTGTTGGTACAAAACGCCAAGCCTCAATGTTTTGGCATAAAGGTTGAGATAGCCTATTATCTTCAAATCTAAATGGTGGTATTTACTTCTGCATACACACATGATCAGTGTGAAGGTGTACAAGTAACTGGACACTGGCTTGTCAATGCCCAGCTCTTATCTTTCTGAGACTATGAGAAAAGAGTAAGGGAGACTGTTCCAGAGGTACCTTGTGCTTATGCGTATGTTCACTGCACCACTGGCCAGATACCAACACAGACCATAAATAAATTCATCCCAGAACTGGAAGCACTAGAAGCATGTCAGTGTAGCACTGAGATTAATACAGCTAAAGAGCCTGAACTATGTAGCATCATAAATGAATAGCTCTGGATAGTAGCACATTTTGACAGGACCTTATACCAGATAATTGAATTAGTGCTGTAATTTTTAACATGATGCTTAATGGCAAATTTGGCTGAGGACCACAAGTCATTTTCTAAAGGAATCTGCTGTCCAGAAACTGATGCTCCACAGATTAAAAATTCCTAAATGCCTGAGACACCTGGAACACAAGATATGAACCGAACTTCACAGGTACCTTTGGAAAACATATTTTTATCTTTATTCCCCACCTAAAATGGATAAAATAGTATATAGATGAAGTAGAAGATGAAGCAGTGAGACAAAAGCTGCTTCCAAAGTAGAAAGGGTTGCTAGCTTTCCTTTCTTTTTTTAGCTTAATTTCTGAGCAGGTCAGCCCAAAAAAACTAACTTGAGTGCATCCTACATGTCGTCTATGTTTTACTTACAAAAATAAATGGTGTGACTGGTGGTATATTTTAAACCTGCGTGTTGAGGGAGCACTGCTGTCTGCTAATCATCTGAAAGTTTATTCTATTATAAGATTCAGAAATAGTTAAAAATAAACAGTCTTTTTTCCGTAGCTGTTCATGCACACATAAATAAATAAAAATATTTTTTTCTTTCACCTCCTAATAAAAAAATAAATATATTTTTACAAGTTCTCTTTTTTTTAATAGAGGCAAATTTGAGCAACATACCCACAAGCAGAAGCAGCACTACAAAGACAGGGTTACCAAAAAGGAAACAGTTTACAAGAACCTCCTGGTGGCATTTGCAGATCAAATAATTTGAGTTCATAGAAAATAGATGATTTTCAAAGATTTCCAACTTAAAGTTATACAGCTGAAAAGCATCAGTGCCAAAAATACTTTTAACTTACTGTTTTTAAAAACATAATACAGAGAAAATACTAATTTGATTAAAAGATGGGGGATCGGAAGAAACTATCTTGTTGTAAAGGAAAGGCCATACTTAGAGCTTTGGTTTTGTCGTTAGATTCTTCTAATTAAACTGCTGGTAAGTTTTCTTTAAATAAATGCAACTAGATGCTTTGCATACTAAGCAAGCTATCTAAGCAATATAGCCCTGAAGAAAGGAAAAAATTCTTTTTATATGCCTTCAAATGCATCACTTACATGAATTTTAGTGAGTAAAAATAATGATTCAACTTTAGGACATAAAGTTTAAATTACTGCATGGCATAATATGTTGTACAGTTCAGTGGCCAGTCTTGCTTCTGATAAATTTTAGCTGAACAGAATAATAATTAAAATATCTAAAAACATGTTTGTACCTGACTCTATTAGATGTCTGGGAACAATTTCCTTCTCTTTTATGTCTAGATAGCACACGGCATGGAGCTCAAGGGGAAAAATCAGGCAATTTGGCCAAGAAATGACTTTCAAAGGCATTTTTAAAAGGCACTGGATAATGTCTGGCAACAGGAGGACAGTTGTTGGCTTCTACATTAATGCCTCCATTGATGCCATCACCTGTGAAGTTCAAAGGAAATAATGTATTTGTGGAAACTATTAAAATACAAATGTTTGCAAAACACGTGTGGCAATGTTGAAGACTTCACAGTCTTCTTATCTCCTAGTTCATGCTCTTCGACAGGGAATAATATCAGAAGAATTTCTCATGTGAAGAAGGTTGTTTTCCTACCTGCTAGACATGTATCTTTTCTTGAACACAGACTATTACAAATAATTAAATAACTATTTTTTACTGACTCTGACAGACACTAAATTCCAGACAGCTAATGAGGGCAAATTAATAAGTAAAATTTGCTGAAGTATCAATTTCCATAAAATGAAATAAAACTTTTCATTAAGAGGAATTAATGATCTTAAGAGAAACTAATGATCTTAAGAGACATGCAGAACATTTTTATGAGCAAGGAAAGTAATCTTTTAAATGTCAAAGCCACAACTTTAAATGAAAAATATCTGTAAATGGAGTGTAGATGAACTTGTCTTATACATTTAAAATAGTTGCAACTATTTCTACAGAAGACTTAAAATATAAAACCTTGGTTTCAAAGTTAAAAATTTAAAAAATTGATTTATAATACACTTTACTGGTATTATAACATACTGCCTACATCAAACAGCTGACGATTTTAAGAGTAACAAAACAAAATCCAAAACCTTTAGAAACAGGTAGCCTGAGAATTGAGGATCAATCACTATTACTTCAGAATGCATGGAACAGCTGTTCCATATAAGTTAAATAACCCCTCCATTAGGTCTGTATATCATAAGTCCATAGCTGTTGGCCTTTGCTCTGTTCTCAGTTGCCAGAAGAAAAGAAGTTCACCTGTTTATTCTGTTGCTGCTTTTAGCATGTGACAGATAAGAAGTTCCTGACTAGCTACAGACAAGAAATTAATAACTGAGAGACCTGTTCATTGTTTTTGAAAACTTCAGAGAAACAAAAGGGAGGATCCATGTGTCCCTTATTCATGTCATACTGAGTGGATACCTGTGGGCTTTACCTTCTATGTTTTGTCTTTCCAGTGCTCTGGAATGCAACATGCATAGCAGAGGTATAGAAATAAGCTTACTTTGAAGGAAAAAGGAACAAAAGAAATGGAGAGGGTGGGGGTAGGGGAGGTGGGGGAGAAATGAAACAGGAAGTCCCAGGTCTTTTAAACTATTTTATATTACAGAATCAGAGCTGCTAGTTCGTTCTTCAGGAAAAAAGAATTGGTTCATCAGTTTGCTCCATTAAGTGGCCAGACAGCTGACTTATAGAACTTACAGTCTCATGGAAATCAGTGAAAATATTTAAGCTGATTTTACACTTGGGATAACTGAAAGAAATGACAGATCCCATTTTCAATTTCTCTGACTTGCCTTATTCTTTAGAAATGACAGTGACTATTGACAGCTCCAACCTCAGTATTACAGATGCATTCATAGCAGCTGCAGCCACTCCACACTCCTTGGAGAGGAATTCTGGTCTCTCAAGCACTGGTCTCAAAGCAGCACAGCTCAAATTTACTACAACACATCTTCAGCATTGTATCTGGCTCATATTCAAAGAATGTACAAAAGAAAAACATAAGATGATCACGGTTCAGTACTTCAAGTCCTCCTTTCTTCTGGATAGTTGCAGTATTCAAAAATATAACTCTTAACAGAACTGTAACTTACATTGGGATGTCAGTGGTGGCTTTGCATTCCTTGGGGTGGGAGAGGAGAGGGAGAAGAAAAGCAGAAAACTCTTTCCCTGTAAGTATTTGACGTGAATGAACAGTACAAAATTAGACCTAAATCAGGACACTCATGTGTAAGAGCATGCATAAGGCTACATATTTCAGATGAAGAGCTACCCTTAGCAGTAACCCATACACTTTCCTAAATATACATATTTTCCTATAAGCAGTCCTATTTCCAGGTGACTCAACAAAACACAAGAAATAAAATAAGGACTAAAGGAAGAGTATTTCTTCAGAATATATTTTAAAAAATGGAAAGCAACTTGGTAATACACAATATAAACAGAAAATTTCCTTTCACTTTCAATGCCTACTAAGAACACAACAAGGTAAGGAAAGATTACACAGAGCTAAAAAAAAAGTAAGATTTTTATCATCTACCTAAATATGAGTTGCAAAAGAATGGGGCTAAATAACACTCTTTACCTAGTCTGTTTAGTTAACTCAATTTTTTTTGAAACAAAGGCATCTTTTCTCTGATGGAAAACGCATTTCCTACCAAAATTCTATAAACTTTTCCCATGACCTTCATAACAAAAGAAGAAATATTTTTTTAAAAAACAACTGTATTAGCAACGGTGAAATGTCAGGTGTAAAACCTGAGAAAAGCTTAAAAATATCTGGAAATACTATTCTGTTAGGAAGTTTGTTGCTGTTCTTTCTCCATAGTAGATAGTCACTAATTGCAAAAGTGGAACAAGATAAAATTGGTTAAAAAAATCAAGGAACTGCAGGAATTTATAAAATATATTAAAAATCAATGCATCTGATAATGTATGGCTAAAAATAAAAACAAAGATCTTGAAAAGAAGATAACTTAAAAGCATCTACAAAACTACCAGAGGCAATAACAAAGTAGCAGCAGGAATAAAATAGCATCAGGAAAGCTATGACGTAGTCGTCATCACGGAAACATGGTGGGATGGCTCGCATGACTGGAGTGCTGCCATGGATGGATACAAGATACAAGCTCTTCAGAAGGGACAGGCAAGATAGGAGAGGTGGAGGGGTGGCTCTGTATGTTAGAGAGTCTCTTGACCCTGTAAACTCGAAGTCAGTAACAATAAGGTTGAGTGCCCGTGGATCAGAATCAGGGGGAAGGCCAACAAGGCTGATATCCTGGTGGAAGCCTATTACAGACCACCCAACCAGGATGATGAGAGTGATGAATTATTCTACAGGCAGCTGGCGGATGTCTCAAAATCTCCAGCCCCTGTTCTTGTGGGTGACTTTAACTTGCCGGATGTCTGCGGGGAACTCCACATGGTGGAGAAGAGACAGTCTGGAAGATTCCTATAGTGTATAGTCCTCAAACTTTTAAAGCCGCGGGCCGAATTCCTCTCCACAGAGGCTGTCAGGGGCCGGAGGGGGGGCGCAACGAA
>JAWWLV010000088.1:54144402-54156028 GCA_035041135.1 Platyrinchus mystaceus | reverse complement strand
GGAGAGGCTGAGGGAGCTGGGGTTGTTTAGTCTGGAGAAGAGAAGGCTCAGGGGAGACCTCATCACTCTCTACAACTGCCTGAAAGGAGGCTGTAGTCAGGTAGGATTTGGTCTCTTCTCCCAGGCAGCTATCAGTAAGACAAGAAAGCATGGTCTTAAGCTCTGCCAGGGAAGGTTTAGGTTAGATGTTAGGAAGAAATTCTTTACAGAGAGGGTAATCAGGCTTTGGAATGTGCTGCCCAGGGAGGTGGTGGATTCTCTGTCCCTGGAGGCATTTAAGAAGAGACTGGATGTGGCACAGTTAGTAACTGTGGTGATAGTGGATCAAGGGTTGGACTTGATCTCAGAGGTACTTTCCAACCCATCTGATTCCATGATTCTATGATTCTAATGAAAGTAGGAGAGTAGCTGCATAAGGATGCGCTATGGACAAGTTTATGACTTTAAAAATGTAATTTAAAGGAACAATTCTGAACTCTTTAGGAGAAAAAGGAAGATTAATTACAGGTCTTTAAGGAATATCTGTTTTCCAATTCTAAGCCCCTGACTTCACAACAAAAGTTGCAAGATTTTTAATTGGATCTTTTAAGCCCAAGTGAGCTTCTAACGCAGATTAATTTAGATCACTTTTAACTGAGGTGACATACCAATGACCCAATGTCTAACCTAATTTAAGTAGTGATCAAACCTCCTTAAATGCCTTTATAGAGGGTGTGAATACTAATTTAACTAGTTTGTTTGTTTGGCTTTTTTACTTTCAAATCTCAAAGAGATAGATTTTCATGTTTAAACTTGTATCATTCCACAATAATGACTGCTAACGATGCATTTAAGCTGCACTGGTAGTTAGAAATGTGACTTGCAGAAATGTCAAGTTCTTCCTGCATAAAGTTTCTTCTGTGCACATGATTCATATCCACTGCCTTTATGGGCGAAGTAAGATTTTACCGCTTAACAAAACACAGGCAATAAAGGTAAAAAAGGCATAATAGAACAATATTGTTTTCTTGCAAGTTTCACAGTAAAACCATCAAATAATTCTGAATGAACATATAATTTTGTTATCTCATATAACAACCCATCACTAATAAAGATAAAATGAATTGCACTGGTATCTGCAGATAATGATCTTACAGTAGCCAAAAGGAACTCAATATTGAATTTAGGCATCAGATTCTATTCCTACTTATGAGATAGGCACACTTAGTATCAACGATACACAACAGTAGAAAAATACTTTATCATTGTTTTAGCCTTATTTCAGAGAAAAAGTTTGTTAGAAACAGGAAGTACAAGCAAGCAAACAAAAAGGGAATACCTTCAAAGTGTTTTGTTTCAGAGCTTTGCCATGATACTCTATCAAACAGAGTCCTTTAGCAAACTTGACTCCTTGGATTTATATGCATTCAGTGAAGGCTGTGAAGAGACCTAGAGGATAATCTAATTACCTTTCAATGTAAGGCTGCTGATTGGCAGTAAGAGATGAAAATAGGAGTCAAATCTGTCCAGGAATAAACTGCAAGCTCCTGATGTTTTATTAGAGTATCAAAATAATCTCACGGGCAGATGAAAAGGCAAGTGCACAAAAGAAGACATTTATTAAGCAGTGTAAGAGAAGCTAAAATCTAATCTATTAACATACCAAGTGATCATCAAGGACAAGTTTGATTTAAGAATCTGCTTTATGATTTGCAGAAATGTCGCATCACTACAGTACTGTGCCCAAGAACCTCTGTGCACTGTAATGATACTTCACAGAAAAGGCATCTACTATGCAGTTACAGCTCCAATCTTGCTCCTGGTGTATAGAGCAATAAGGTACATTTTAAATTAAACTGTTCATTGGCACCCCAGGAACAGAGAATAATTTACACAGCCTAATTGTCAGGGCACTGCACAAAACCTTCTCCTCCATAAGAATCTGTCATGTAACTGTGAGAAAGATCCCTTTCTTGATGTGTGCTCATTCCCTACTCAGGCCTGCTCCACTGCCACAACATACAGTTTTCCTGCACAAAAATACCTGCTTGTATCATCAATATGATTCCAGATTTCTTCATTTTTGCTGCTGTTCTATTAAATATACAACATCTTGTTCTAATAAACAACTTCAATATTAAACTTTTAATGTAAAAGTTCAGTGCAATGTTGTAATGTTAAAATTATAAAATGAATGTTAATTTAACATTAAAAGACTGACAAAACTGATCATTAATCTGGTGGCGATAAAAGCATTAAATTGTTGCTAGAAATCGTTACTTACATGCTTTGCTCTTCTGTTCAGAAAAATAATTATCATTAGCCATTATGCTCTAATTATTTAATTTAGCATATGAGCTCTAATAAGGTGGGCTTTGTTTTTTAATGTATACTATGAAGTTCCAAATACAGACATAACACTATATAGAAAATACAACATACTGAGTCAGACTGTAGAGATTCATTTGTACACTGATACCTACCTTGCAGTGTTGCTAGATGCCCAATGGCTTTAAATAGTGTCAGTGTGCACTGAGTGGCATTTAAAAAGTGCTACTCATATAACCTTTGCAACCAACAGCAGTTAGACCTGTTTTCTAACAGGGTTACTTAAGACCTGCAATTCTTCTGTCTGGAGTTTGTACTGATAAATTTGACCACAAGTGCATCAGAGACATCCACTAACTTGTATTATGTAATGCAACTGCAAAGTGTTTGTCATTGTGTTAACCTCCTCGAAAATCCCGCTTGATTCTGATCTTATGTGATCTCCTCTTATCTCTTTGATCAAACTCACATCAGTGGTTAACACTCATTAAAAAATTTTCTTGTGGCAGCTGTGATTTACTTGAGGAATATCCTCATCCCAAGATGATGATCTGGAAAGGTGGGGGAACGATGCTCAAGAGCATCTGACTCTGAAAAACAGTTCAGTTACATTTTACCATTCTTTTCTCAGTTAACAAATAAATGACAAATGTTTTGATTTTAAGGTCAAATTCATTTGTTTCTGCTTTCCTATTATCTCCAGCTATGCAGAATGCCTCTTTCAAATTGCAACTCTTTTTGATGATCATTATATTTTATAGAATTAATTCAATTGTTTGTTCTAGTCGTCCAGATTTTGGATGCCTTAAGAAGAAAAAACTCTTACACCTACTGTTGTGAACTAACCATAATTGTTACCTCAGAAGTATTCACCTTCATTCTAATGAGTTGATCTAATTTATTCTACAGTGTTCTTTATGCAGAAAGGTACACAACTGACAGGTGGCTGGACAAATTATGAATTTTTAAAAACAAAAAAATTTGAAAGAATATGTAAGTGTTTCTTAAATTGCTGCCATGAGTAACCTTTTGACAAAGCAGAAAGTTATTTTACTGGCACCAAAAAAGAAAACTGAAGGGTTTGCCAAAAAAATTAATCTAGATTGACATATTAATTTAAAGACTATCAATGCCAATGCTTATCTAGGTAAGTGCCTCAAAAGGGTTTGGAAGAATATTAAAATCACAGCAGTAAATAACTATTTTATGTAACCTCAATCTGAATGCTAGGACTAGTTTCTGGTTGTATAATCACAGAACAGCAGTCATTTCTGCCCAGAACAGTGATGTGAAACAAAAACTAAAAAATCCTTTTTTTGACTGGATAACACAGTGTGCATAATGCTTGTTCTTTAATTAACAGATAATATATTACAAGAGTAGAAGTTAATTATCATAAGTTGATGGTCTTCTGCTATGCATAAGTACTGAGGAATGACTACATTAAAGCTGTGTTACAATCACTTTGTTTGTATTATACCAAGTGGTTTTAAAATTATTAATTTTATCTTCTGGATGTCAGTACAATAGAGCACAGGACAAGAAGAAACAGAATGGAAAGATGCCAAAAGATGGAGATACAGTGTGCCTCTCCCCATCAGAACTAATTGCTTCATGTAAGCAGAGTGTCAATAAATTTGCAGCAGCTACATGAAACAGCTGATTTCCTTTAATGATGCTTCATTTTTCTAAATGTTTATTACAAACTAATAGCAATCTGGCAAGCTAACTGGCTCACACTAGTGTCATATTTACAGCAAAGTCATTTCGTATGAGACAAGGATCACATCTGTAGCAAAGCCATTTCATATGAAGCACAAATCACGATACTCAGTAGAAATTTGCCAGATGAAAAGGCTACCTGCTCTGCAGAACAATGTTGACAATTAAACAAACAAACAAACAAACCCCAAAACACAAAACCAAAATAACTTAAGAGATATTCCATACAAACAAAAAAAAAATCTATATGCTTATGTACACAATATAGCAATAAAAGGCTCCATTGATATTCCTGTTTCTCATGGGTAAAACAGAAGAAGAAGACATTTACCTTAAGACATTCACCAAGTCCAAGGAAGACTTGAATATCTTGAATTAAGGACCTCTAGTTCAATAAAAGCAATTACTCTTCCTCCATCAACAGTTACCAGTTTTTGAAGTAATCTGACTTAAGGCTTATACTTGTAAAATACTTTTGTCATTCAACCAATAACTTTTCTTAACCATTATTAACTGTTCATTTATTAAAATGAAATCTGGCATTTTTCTTTGATATACTAAAATAAATTAAACTCAAAATGGTCCCTCATATACTCTCTGTTTGACCTTCTCATTGTGAAGAATTAACTGTTCTGGAAACTAGTTTATTTGATTGGGACATTCCTACTTAGAAATTTGTACTGCTTTCCAAAGGTCAGCGCTGATCACCTCCCTTCACTCTCATGCTGCCCTCTTTCAGTGTAAATGTTATGCTTTATTCCCTGAATAAATCTTGTAGGCCATGTTTACTGCTGGCATTTGTTTCAAGCAAACATCAGTCTGACAACCATGATTAGATTTTCTCAAGAGCTTTGATTCTATCTTAGAGGAGCTGAAATCTGACTTCTCAAAACTCAGTAGACATGATAGGGGCAAGTCATCTGATCTTCTTGCTGCCAGAGAAAGCTTTGCACATTTCCCAAGCACCATTGTAACCCCCTTCAGATTATCTGTACAGAGAATAAAGAATTTCTTCAAAAATAAACTGTTCATTAGTACGCCTAAGTACACACAATTTCTATGTGCAGAAATAACAGACTAAAAGGGACTGACTGATACATTCTCTTCTCTTGGTATTCCTATAGGACAGCAGAATCTTTAAATGCAAGTACAAAACCATAAAAGGAATCAGCATTTGTTAGAAAAATGGCAAGGACCTTGAACACTCAGAATTATTTTCACAGTAATGTGCTTCATCATAGAGCACAGGAACAGTACTCACAAAACTACATTTTTCTAAATTAGACTGTGTGGACCATGTTTAGGTGACCCGCCCAAGTGATGTCCCAAAATTATTTTGGCTACAGGAAAGATTTTGCCTTAGATAAGCTTGTAACAAACAGAGTTCAGGGAGGGCATTTGCAGTGAAAGAAAAATTTTGATGTGTTCAGTTGTGTCCAACATCCACTTTCACAGCTGTGCATACATATTCTGATATTTTTAATTGCTTACTCAAAATAAACAAGAGTAAAACCAAGAAAACATTGAGAAATATATTTCCTCCCATTGTTTTAGCCATATTTTATTCTCCATAAGAAAGGACTATTTTTGCATATAAATCTAGGAATTTCTACCAAAATACTCCACAAAAAGAAACGAAAAATCAAAAATAAATGTTACTTCCCTGACAAATTTAGACAGGATGATTTAAAAACACCAGTTTATGAGCTACTTGCTTTCTATTTCTGCAGTTTTAGTTGCTTTTCCTTTCATAATTAATTAAATATTCACAGAGACAGAGAAACCATAGAGATTGGTAATCAGAAAATTCAGCAGGACTGTGGGCAATGTAAAGAGCATTTCATTTACATATGGACACAGAACAAGTTAGAATGGGAAGTCATCAATCACAAAGGTTCTTATTATGCCAGAGCGTTGCCCTGGATATGCTGTTGTGTGGATATGTGCATGTGGACTGACATAGCATTTATGAACACTGACATTGAACATACTCTTTGTGTTACATGTACACAAGAGATGGTGGCTCAATATGCCATTATGTTCTAGGACATATCAAAAATTCAGAGTTTTGAAGTGTGTGTGCATAAACATTTATATAAATCGTTATTTGATCATAATATATGAATAAAAGTAATTACCCACATAACTACTTGTACATATTTATACAGTACACTATATAAAGTAGATTAATTTATATAGCATAGTTTTTTGAACTGATACAAACCTTAGAGTCTTTGTGAAAATATTATCAGCATAACTACAACAGTGCCAGATTAAGTATTAGCATGTATGTTGTTATAACCTAGAAAAGTCCTTAGCTGTGTATGAGCAATCTCAGAGGAACCAAATATTTCATATTCATGTCTATGTGTCAGCTTAATGAAGCCAAATATATTCTGAAGGGGAAATATTTACCCAAGCACAGCAAATGTATTGTTTTCTTGAATAAAGACTTTGCTCAATATACCTTCAAGAAATTTTGTACCAAGCTCATTTGTGCCTTAAAATTTGAGTAGTGAAATGAAGTTGAATTTATTATTTCCAGAATCAAGCAGACTACAAAGCACAGACAACCCGAAGTTTAATTAGTTGAGTTTCAAATTCCTTGTTTGAGAATATTAAAAAAAACCCCAACGTAACTACTGCCTGGAATTGAGAGACACTAAAGTTGAATTATTCTACTTGAATAGCTTTATAGCCTTGATCACCTTCATTCCGATTCTGCAGAATATTCATTTTAATAAGATTTTAGCCTAGGAAAACAGATTCATATTTTCTATTTTATAGGTTTGACCTTGTTTATAGTCCATGCTTTTTTCAGTTTAACCTTGTTGTTGTGAATAGCTGTAAAACAAATGCTGTACTTTTAACAGAAAGAGTGAGTTACTAACGTTAACACTATTTTCTTGTCAATGAAAAAACATTATTAACATTAATCTTGTCTCCTCAGAAAATCTTATTAAACAGTATTCTAACTTATACAGAGATAAATTGCTCCCTTTACTGTCTGAATCCTGAAATATTAATGAAAGGCTTAATACATAAGTAATTTTTTATTATAGCCTGTGATCTGTACCACTGTGGTATGTGTACCAGCTGATCATCTTGCCAAATAAGTCAGCATCATTCATTACTGAATTTTTCAACCTATAATTCAGTGGAAAATGTCAATTCATCTAGCCAAAAAGTACAACGAAGCACACAGTAATGTCAGATTACAGAATGTCAAAAACAAGCAAAACCACCACCACCAAAATAACTAATAAAAGATATTATGTCCCAATTTATAATTTTCATCATTGTAGCTTACTATGAGGTAAAATCATATATATGGATACAGTTGTAATCACAGACATATAATTTGTGTAATATAAACATGGCAAACCCAAAACTTTCCTTAATCATCCTAAAGAGATAAGAGAGATTTGCCCCCAATAGGTTGACACGAGCAAGAGGACAAAGATCATGAACATACCAGCTTGTGTCAATGCTTGTGAAGGCTTCCTGCCTGGGTCATCAGCCACTGTGGAGCAAATCACAACTAAACCAATGAAAAAGAGAGATGTACCAGGGGTGTCATCAGAGGATAAGGAAACTAAGGTAAAGAGTGGGGTTAGATTTCCAAAGTAAACACCTTATTCTGTGAGGTATTTCTTGTGCAAATCTCTAACTGTGCTAAAATAATGGGAAAAAAAATAACACTGCTTGCTAATAATCACAGTAGAGAAACTTCACCAGCGTGAAAAGTCTGTTCATGGCCTACAAACCCATTAAGACCTAGATGAACCCTTTCTTGGAAGATTTAAGTGGAGTTTAAGCCATTCCCTCTTGCCAAGATATAGAAGCTATCTCTGTTGTACTGGGGATGCGAGTTTAATTTCAGGACAGGATCACCCCTTCTGAACAGCTCAGGTCATACTGGATAGGTGGGAGGGTGGCTCCCCCAGGACAGCTCTCTCTGTACCTCAGGCTGACAAAACCAAACACACCCCACTGCTTAAATAACCAAATATGACCTTACACCAAGGGCCGTCAAACTTTTTAGACAGAGGGCCGTTTTCACTGTCCCCAAACTGTGTGGGGGCCAGTTTGTATCCGAGAGGCGCCCCCTGGAGACAGGTGGAGAACAAGGCGCGGATTAAGTCATGGCAGCGGGGAAGGCGGGCGCGGGCCGGGTTCGGCAGCTTCGGGGGCCGGTTCTGGCCCCTGGGCCGTAGTTTGACAACGCCTGCCTTACACACACAGCTTGCTCCAGATCCTTCTCTGCCACTATGTCCTTGCCGCACAGTCTTGATCATAAGACAATGTTGCACCACTGCCCTACTGAAGGGGATGAAAGCCAGGAGGGAAAAATAAGTCTTCAGGAACCTGATTCTCCCTGCCATGGTCTTCCTTTTCTGTATACCTTTCCCTACAGCAGCTGTGGGTGGAAGCAGAAGCAGGGTAGCTAGAGCAAGACATGGAGTCAAGGAGGCTACCTCTTACTCAGACACATATACAGGGAGCTTGTTTTTGATGCTTATTTGCCCTCAAGGTCACAAGTAGCATGGACAAAATGCTTCAGGCCCTGTCTAGACCTACTTTCAGGGATACACTGGAGACCTGATACCCTAATTCTCCAGGCAGACTGCCAGAATATACCTGTGTCTTCAGCTGAGCCTGCAAGTCTAGGTATGTTTTTCATGGATAAGAAGATTGCTCAAACTGGATCAAGATGGCTCAGCATCTACAAAGGCTTAAGAATTGTGAAAAGCTTCCATGTCCAGTAATATTCACGTAATCGGGGATCTTCATGCTGCTGTCTCTTCAGCTCTCTTGAGCTGAGGTCAGGCATAAAGATGTGTCTTTCTAATGACAAGTCCCTTTAATATGCTATTGTAGGCAATTGCCCATTTTGCTTCCATCTTAAACCAGGCCTGTTAGTACTAGTCGTAATCCTCGCTTTTTTTAGCTGGTACAGAAAAATCATTCATTCAGTGATGGATCTTGCAGTTAAATACCAGTTCCTAGCCAATATTCCATGTAGAATTTGTGCTGATTTTTCCAAAGAATCATCATTTTGCTTGTAGTGAGATTTCAGTCAAGAAGAAAACAGGATTTCTGACTATGAACACAGCACAGACCACCCACCAACATTCCTATGACTCCTTTTGCCTCAAAAATAGCTTCAAACAGATATAATTACACACACATTCAATATCAGGTATTTTCATGACACCATGCATGTCACTGAACAATGCAAATATTTTAGTTTTTGTTCGAGTGCTTGAGTAGGTACATATTTATTTCTACAATGAGACTGAGAATGATTGGAATACTTCTGCCATGGGATACTTCATCTGGCAAATGAAAAATCACTGCTTCAAGTATAGTTTCTAATTTTGTAAACCACTGTATTTCATTCTATAACATAAAGAAACTATATGATGTTATAAAATACCTTCACTATTAGTTTATGTTCCTAAGTTGCACTTCATTAGCAGTTTCCGTCCTTTAATTAAAAAATGTATTTCACTACTTTAGTTTAGTTCATTTTATGAATTTTCCTTAAGGTGAAAACATAAATTAGGTTTTACCTCCTCAAATTGTATAGGAAGACAGATTTCTAATTTAAAAATCTTCTAATTACAAACTATTAAATTCTAATATTTGAGCACTTAATTATAAAACACATTTACCGATTCCCCTAAGAACGTCACTGAAACAAATTTATAAGTAGAACTTAATTGGAAATGTAATATGATTAATAGAAAAACTAGAGATGAAATATGAAGTGGAAATATGGCTACTGCCACAGTTACATGATCATGAAGAAAATTTAATGTTATAAATAACAAAAAACTTAATCCTCTTAAGTCAAAAAATCATCTAACAGTGAACAGAGTCAGAGCTAGCTCTTGACCTGACAGTTCAGTCAAACAGTTCTGTTGAATGTAATAATAATTTGGAAAAAAGGAATGAGATGGTTGTGGTCATAGGCAGATGGTGATCATGGTGGATCAAGGTAGAACCCTGAAGTTCATCAACAAAAGCAACCTGCTTTATGACAGTAAGAATAATCATTGCTATTGCTAGCAATATTTACAGAGCTTTTTCTAAATATTCCAGCCATCTTCACATGGAAGCTCTTCCAAATTAATACAACCTGTATATTATCTAAGACTCAAAATGAAAATATCTACACAGAGCTGGGAATAAATTGGACACCTGTGGCCACCACAAAAAGAGCAAAGCAATCCATAAGAAATTAATGGAGTAAAATTAGCCTTCCATTTTTGGCAACAGGAATGCTAAGTGTGATAACAGTTTAATGATGTTCATCTATCTCCCAGGATACTTAACTCACAAAAATTACCACACAAATTATTCTCCATAGGTTTGTAATAGAATGGAAAAGGTGAAGAAGGTTAGCCAAAAGGTAGGGAATAAAACAATGGAAACACGTGTGATACTCTGAAGGTCCTCACAGATTTTCTCTAGATGGGAACACCCTAAACTGCCAAATATATATTCTGCTGTGTCACAGTAATCTCACACTACTACCACCTTTGTCTTGCAGAGTTTGTGCTACATCACCCTCTATTTTCTTGGCCACACAAATTTCTTTGACACAAGCTATCTATTGCTCAAGGCTTTCAGACTGGGGATTAGCAGAAGCAAGGAGATGCACGTGCTTGGCATGTGGAAAGATATTAGTCTGTTTTGTAGCTATTACTAGAAATATGCAAATAAAGATAAATATGTTGTTTGTTCCACCCATGTGTTCTGTCTGTAGTCTAAAGAATTTTCATATGCTCTTTCTTCCCTTTCACCACCCTTCACTGACATCTACAGTTTTTGTCAACATTTTAATGAAAGTCCTAGGTGTCATAGCCCACCAAAATGCATCCTATTATAAACCTTTCAGCCAGAACTTTTCCACTGTATGCTTCTGACTCGAACATTTCAAATGGCCTGTGGGCTGTCACCAGAAGCCCTCCTTCTTGCAGAGTACATCTTGTCACAAAACTGCTTCTGGGAAATGGACAGTCTGTTTTCTGACATGAGAGGAATACCACTGGTTGAAAAGGACTCATGCTGTAGTCTTCTCCCTGTTTCACAGTGCAACTTCACCTGAACTGGCCAGTCACACTGACAGACAACCACTGGCCTTTTTCCATTTTCCTCCGTGTTTCCTCAAGCAGATGAAGAACTTGCACAGGGCACTTTACATTCTTTGGCAAGTTAGGTAAGACTCTTTATAAACACTAGACTTCCTTCTGCTAGTGAAGAAAGTATGAAAGCTGCATCTCAGCTATCCTTCTCCCCAAGAGATTTGAACATAGACCATCAGCAGTGAGGTAAGGAAGAAAGTCTGTATAACTTACAGTGTCAAATTTTGCAGTGAAGCATTAAGCTCAGTGGGAACAAAGACTCAAATATTTAATTGATCCCTTGACCTTTGGCTAGGAATTCTGTTCAGAAAGAGAAAATGTGCTTCTTAATTAGAAAAACGCATTTGTCACTCTACATACAACAACAAAAATGTGGCCAGTCTTCGCGAACGAAGATCTGGGAAAGGTCTTTTTACCTTTCAAGCCTGCGCAATGGATTTTTT
>JAWWLV010000088.1:54130532-54141027 GCA_035041135.1 Platyrinchus mystaceus | reverse complement strand
TTGTTTCGAGTGACCTTCTCTTAGATGGATGGCCTTAGGGGCTGACGAGCTCCATCTACCCGGGGGATTGTCCCTGCAGCAGGATCGGGAATCGAACCTGCGACCTCAGCGCTGAGAGTGCAGCATCTTAACCGCTAGACCACCAGGGGTCCCCTAGAAGTCAATAAAATCAGTAAAGAACCACATATTCAAGCATAAAATATTTTTGCAAGTAAAAGGAAAATTAATGTAATGTTATTACTTAGAGAAGCATGTTCTTGTTCTTACTAGACTAGATGTGAAGAAACTTAAAAAAAGGAAGGCTCTTTCATGTTTCTCTGCACTCTATGAAAAGCGCTCAGATTCTTACCTCTATTGTACATTTAATATCAAACTGTAATAGACAGGATTGCCTAAATAAAGCATCATTTTACACTGTTGAAGATGCATCATTGAGAATAACAGGCAACATCAGATCCTTATCTAGGAATAAACCTTTTTAAGGTTGTAGTTGGGATGTTCACAGGGTATTTGCAATGTTTTAGGGTGGTTTATTTCATCAGGAGTCATTGAAAAAAAGTCATATGTGGTGTCATATCTATTTCAGACTTTTTACATACATTTTCTGTTTTCTGGCAGTGTCATCTGACAAAAACCCTACAGAAACTGAAACAGAATTTCTTTGGCAGAGTATGAAGATAAGGACTAACTGTAACACAGAATAAAATAGATATAGCTCCTAATAATGTAAATGCATCAAAATATATTGCTTTTAGTATTAAAATAGTATTCAGTTGAAAATAAGCATAAAATTCTTGATTACTTCACACAAATTTCCCAACATTTTATTATTCTTTTAATTTGCATTGAAATGCAAAACTATGTAATAGTGTCTCTCTTTAAAAGGGGAAATGAAAGAATCATAGAATGGTTTGGGTTTGGAAGGTACCTTAAAGATCATCTAGTTCCAACCCCCCTGCCCTGGGCAGGGACATCTTCCACTAGACCAGATTGCTCAGAGACCCATCCAACCTGGCCTTGAGCACCTGAATCACTTCATGACTACATTTTTCTGTGAACTCCCATCTAATAAGGAAGAATGAGCAGATCTGAAGAGATTATGTCTGAAAACAGTTACAACCTACCATGGCAAATAATAGTTTTTCCACTGATGTGCAGAAAATACTTCTACAAAATATTCAGCATATCCTTCAGCTTACTCTTGAATTGAAAGCTTCTCTATGGAGAATCCCTCGGTTCAGGGTGGACCAGGGAAGTGCAATCGAGATAAAGGTTAAGGCTTTTGTCTAGAATAGTCTAGGAGTGAAAGATAGCGGGAGAAACTACTTATTAGAACAGAATGTAGGTGTTCCAATAGAACTGTGGAACTAGTGACTGAAAGGAAGCTTGAGCATTACTGAGACAACACTGTGTGTAGTAAAACAGCCTTTACCACCTTCATCATAACCATCATCCTAGAATTTTTCTGCTGCTTCCCATTTCTATTGCATTTTTTCATTTGTCCATTTGTTAGCTTTAGTTGCAAAATTTCTCAATTTTTTAAAAATTCAGTAAAACAAAAAATAAATATAATAGATCAAAAAGAAAAATTAACAATTGAATTAATTCAAGCATTTTTCTACAACTTTGTATAATAGAAAGTATCCTGATACACATGTTATTGTGTCAAATGATATATAATATACAGAATCACAGAATATTCTGAGTTGGAAGGGACTCACAAGGATCATAGAGTCTAACTCAGCCCTGCACAGGACCATCCCCAGGAGTCACACCATGTATCTGAATGCCAGAGAAAGAAAAAGATATTTAAGCAGTCATGAAAAAAATTAAAATTGTTATCATTTTATTATTTATACATTAGGAAGCAACCTCTAATGAATGTAGATGGTTGATCTGTCAGTATGCACACTGCTTCCATTTCTAAATATGTATTCCATGAAAAATACACAGGATATTTTTTCATCAATCTAAAAACTGGGAGATTTTTGAGGAACTTATAATAACATATTTATTTGCAGCAGCCACCTACATGTCATTTTCCAATGCAAAGAAACTTAGAAGTACTATGAGGACAACATACTTTTTAATAAACATTTGAAAATGTTTTCCCATAAATCTTGCATGACACTTGAATGGGAACAATGGGAAACATATTTCTGCAGACAAAGAATATTTTCATAAGAAACCATCCATAAATATTATTTCTTTATTCATATAACAAAAAATATAACCCCAGTGAATGACACAAAATTTTCCTTAAAAGCTGACTGTAGTCCTTCCCTCAGAGTCTACTGTTCCACCTTGCTTTGGATCCCATAGGACCATTTTCCCTCCTGCAAGAAGGAAATTCAGTTACTAGGTCACTGAATTATAACTTTCAGTCTGCATTCAGTCGTCAGGAGATCCCAATGTCGCAAGCAAGAGAGGCAGAAGTACACTGGCTCAGTAATGGCATGAAGGATGTGGCTCCTGAGCTTTGGTTTTGATGGCAGCTCATCGTATTACCCATGGGCAGAACAACTACCTCCCTTATCTTTGGCTCCCTTTTGTAAAATGAGACTGCCAGAATGCTGAGGGCAAATGAATATAAATGATACAGGCTCAGAATGAAAATTTATATTAAACCAATGTTTAAACGTAGCTTGGGTTATGTTTACATAAAGTACTTTTGTCATTCCTAACTCACATTAATCATATCCTTAAAGGCGCAGTAAGGGCTCGGCCTGTGTAGGAATGGGCTTTGGGTTATACTTTTGGAATAGAAAATGGAAAACTAGACTCAAGTTGAAAATGAACAAACTGCTTTAGAATTGCATAGTCTGAGAGTTTTAGAAGCCAAGATCAATGTCTGCACTTCTGTGAATAGTCATCTTAATTTACAGCAAGTATCCACAGAACGACACTCTCAACACGCAACGTTCTTTGAAAAGAAAAGAATGAAGAAGTGACATATCACGTTGTCTTTCCAAGATACTGCAGTTCAGCTGAGTACATCTCACTTGGCAAATGTAACCCATCACTAGCCTTGACAAGAAATTAATGCCAGAGGATTACTTTTTTGTGAAATGGTGCTGTTGGTTGGAACTATGGTTCTGTGGCAACTTTCTTTCCTCTTTAAGTTGATATATGATCCTGCTGCAGACAAGCTTAATTCTCCCACTCGGCTGAGCAGACATTATGATTCACAGGGCCAGCATCACTCTAAATGAACTCTGATCCAGCTGTGCTACTGGCAGATCTTACAGAATGTATTTGTCTCTTATCCATGTGGTTTGTGCTGTAGTGTAAAGGAACAAAAAAAGTACACATCTTTTCCTCAGTCAGAAAAACTTAAGCTAGCTCTGAGAAGCATTTTAAGAAATGGAAGTCCTCTCTGACTTTTCTTTTTAGTATAAGAAAAGATTTCAAAAACAACATAAGCCTGCAGATATTTAAAAAAAAAAAAAAAAAAAAAAAGGAAGAAGAGAAATAATTTACAATAATGACATTAATATGGAATATGTTGTCTTCCAGCCTCATAAATTTCAGGAGTAGCCACAAATTTAGTCCAAAAGCACTGCAAGCAGTTCTTTTCATTTCATCTTTAATAGCCAAGTTCCAAGAACAAACAGAAGCTTAGAACAAACAAAATTATAGGGGTGTCAATCATGCATCTTATCAACATTCTGAAAATTGCCTGTTTTGATGACACAGTTTCTTCCCTATCTTACTCTGAAAACAGTATACTTTATTCAAGTCTGCAACCACTGAAAAGTAGTCAAAATTCCTGACCTTATTAAAAAAAAATTGAAACTGAAGCAATTTTAGCATCTCCAGTGGAAATTCTGTAGATTTACAACAGTGTCTCTGACAACAGAATCTAACTTTATATGTATGACACTACTATTGAACAGACAATGGAAGCCTCAAATATAAAAATTTAAGTGCATATATTTTCCAAATCACTGCAAACTATGAAAAAACATTTTTTTCAGTCTAAATCAGATGCACATTTAACATTCTTAAGAAACTTTTCCCCTCTAAATAGTTTTAAAATCCTAAATAGAGAGTGAACATAACTTTGGTATTGCTAATTTCTCTTTGAGAATTGAACCAACCTTCTAACACTTATAATTAAAGTTATATTGTGCCTTAGCGCTCTGGCTCATTTATACGCCACTGAATATATATTCATATATATTCAGAATAGCTAAAATTGTCTCTTTACTGTATTTAAAAGTGTGAAATCAAAGCATTTCTTGGGACTGTGGAGTGGAAATAAATGGATAACAGAAGATTGTGTGGAGAGGTTAAGGCCTTGCTGAACACCCACTTCTTTTCCAGGAAACCCAGTGGGTAATAAAGAAGGATCACATGCTTAGCTTTTGCTAAGAACATCCTGAACTGCATAGTTGAATTTTATGGTGCTGAGCCCCCACTACAAATAATTCAGTTTACTTTCCTTTAGTCAAGGAAGCCTGGAGTGTGAGTTGCAAGCTGACATCTCAATCCATGCTAAATTTTCTCAAATCATGAGCTGTTATCAAAGGCAGCAGGAACCCAGTATTGAGCCAACAGCCATCCTCAGATTAGCATCTTTCCTTGGAAATATTAAAATTTATTTTATGCTTCAGAATCTTGTTTAAGCTGCAAAAGGAAATGAAGCTGAGAATTATGAACTTGTTCTGCCACTCAGTAAATCAGTCCTAATAGAATTTCACCACCTGTGCAACCAAGAAAAGGAAAGGGAGGGACAGAAGTTGGAATCAGAGTATCTGTCAAATCGCAGCAATGACACGTTATCTCTGCTTTCCAGCTTGGTGCTCTGTGTCAACAGTAACCCCAGTACAGGAATTCTGGTCGTACAGCTGAACTCTCATTTGGGGACAAAGAAAGATGCAGTAGAGCACTGGCTACTTTCGTTCTTTTCTGACTGCATGATTTGGAAATGGGAGAATGTTTAGGCTCTCGGGCTCAACTTCCACATCACAGCTGGAAATCAAAATAATTAGTTTAGAAAGGTTAAATGCTGAGGGGGAAAAAAAAGTCCCATGTTTTCTAAACCAGATATCCCCTTTGGATTCAAAATTATTTCTCTCCATTTTGAAATATTCAGCCTTTGGACTGAAGGCTTTTTCTATCATGACACTATGTTCTCTAGGTAGTATCTGAAAAAGAAGTATCTCAGTTCAGGAGTTTGATATATTTACTCTCAGGAGAGCTTTTATTGTATTTAGTGGGTTGGGTTCCTAAGTGATAAAAAAAAAGTTTTCACTGTTATTGGTTTGCTTCCAGGAACCTGTTTCAGAACCTTCTCAAATCCTTACTCATATGAATAAAAGTGGCAGCTCACAATCCTTCAAGCTGGCACCCACCTCTAGATGGCCTTTTCAGCAGAGGAAAATAGAAAATACAAATTTTTTTGTTTAAGTAATCTGTCATACTCCCATGTAGCTAACATGTAGATCAATAATATTAGCTACATAATAATGCACAGATCTCCAAATCTAAGGGTTAAAATTAACAGAAACGGCACCAATTAAGGTTGAAGGGGTCGTAATTACAAAGGAACAGGTAAATTATATTCGTATAACCTAACACATTAAATTAAAATTCACTTACTTGTGACAGCTGGGGATCAGGCGCCTTTGAAATCTCAAAGTCCTTAGAAGAAAAAAACTAAAGAACAAAAATGGTGGTAACCGCTTCACTACAGTTCACTGGCAAACAGGGCTTTTGCACTATAGTATCACACTGTAACTATTAAAACACCTGAATATACCTGTCTCATCAAGGGTAAAAGTTTAGCTGAACTGCAAATTTGACAATGTATTAGCTATTTCAACTATAGCATCCACCTGGGGAATCTTGTGCATTTTCAAACACTGGCACTCTTTACCCTTTGTCTTCAGTACACCACAGAATTGAGCCTTGCTAATTCCTTGACTGTTTCTTACCTAGACTCAATACTAATTTTAAGAATTAAGACATTCATAAATATTTTTTAAACAATAATATCTATTAAATACCTATATCATTAATTTTGATTTTTTTTATTTTAAGATTAAATAAAGCATAAAATCTTTATAGATATGAATACTTTTAGGTTTTTTATGAAATTAAATATATGTCAAGATTTTCAGAGAGGCTCTGAAATAACTTTTAGGCACATAAATTAAATAAACTTCTAGAAATGTCAAAATATTAGAAAAAAAGCAGAAAATATTTAACTGAGGAGGTTGTCCAAATTGAATTGAAATACCTTCTTAGCTGTCCTCCTCGTGCTGTACTTCAGAGAATGATAAGTGCAAGCTTGCAGTACATATGTTTCCAGTTAATGGCTATGTCAGATCAACACCAGTTGCTCAGCAGGAATGTCAGTTTCCTGCTACAGTTTAAACAGAAGTCAAAACAGTAGAGCCAAATATTCACTGACACTTAGCCCAAAATGTTACCATTTAATTATTTTGGAGGGAGTAGTTCTGCATGTCCTTAGTCTAAAAGTTACAGTTAGTAACTCACAACACAAAGCAGCCGACCCTTTCTTACAGATTTATGGGTTTACAACAGAGTCACCAGATGAGATCATAATTTTATCACAAGATGCTCTTCTTGGTTTGCCCAGAGCATCTCCATCAGTTTATTTACATTTGATCCTCCCTCAGTTTCACACTGACTGACTAGAAACTGATTTTAATTTCTGGTAATTGGAAAGCTCTATTATTGGCAAACCTTGTCAGCTGGGAACAGCTGAGATTTTAGATATAAGATGAATTTTGAGATATAGATGGAAACAGTATGAATTAATGACTCTCAGCAATATCATACATACAGTTAAAAAAAAAATCACTGCTTTCAGTAATAAGTGAAGCACCATAAAGCTCTAAAACATAGTGAAATGAGAAACAACTCAGACAGAAAACAAAAACTATGTATAGTCAAGCATGTGACAATCTGTAAATTGAACTGTATTCACTGGGAAACTGAAATGAGTATCACACGGATTTCACTACAATATAATTTGTTAGACATAGCCTCAATAATCAAGGCTAAAAACAAAAAAAGAAGAAGAAAAATAGGTGTAAGTATACAAAAACAGTTTTGATTTTAAGGTCTAAGCTTTCATGTAGATTGATATTTCCCCTTCCTAACAGCCTAAATTGCTGGGTTGTTGTAGTTTTTTTGTTTGTTTGGGTTTTTTTGGGTTTGATTTGGTTTTTTATATACTAATTAGTTGGGCAAATATTGTTGGGGGGAAAACTATATAATTTCATATAATTTTCCCCTCCAAATGTAATTTCTGGAGTCAATTTTCTTCATAACAGCCTGTTCAGTGCTTTTTTTCTGGATCTATGACTAATATAGTGTGCATAACACAGCAGTGTTTTTGAGTATTGCTGAGCAGAGCCTGCAGACCATCAAGGTCTCCTCTTTTTCCCACTCTGTCCCCCCATAAATAGGCTGTAGGTGAGCAAGAATTTGGGAGGGAACACAGCCAGGACTGCTGATACAAACTGACCAAATAGACGTTCTATACTGTTCTGCGCAGCAGTAAATGTTCAAGAGGAGTAGGAAGTGGGGATGTTTGCAGTTATGGCATTAGTGTTACATGTGCTGATGCTTGGCTTCCCAGAAAAAAGCCAGATACGATTGCCAATAGGATGAAGTGAATAAATTCCTCTTTTCGCCTTGCTTGTGTGTGCATCTTCTGCTCCACCTATTAAAATGATTTTATCTTGATCCATGATTCTTCATGCCATCTTTCTGTGTTCTCCATTCTGCAAGACAGGGGAGTAAGCAAACATTTGTGCTGGTGCCTGGCTGCTGGTGCCTGGCTGCTGGCTGGGAACAGCACACCACAGAGCAGTACCACAGAATGTGCTTTAAAACATAAGCATCCTCTGGCAAAAACAAAGCTGCCAAGTAGAATGGAGGCAAACATAACCAGCCTTAGCAATGACAGAAATAAAGAAACTTTCCTTAGGAACTAAAGAAGCTTGTTTGTTGAAGTTGGAGTTTGTTGAAACCTAGAAAACTTCTTGTACTTTGTGGACTTACTTATTCTCTCTCTTTGTCTCTCCCTCGCTGTTTAACTTTAGATACTAAATTAACAACACTGAATACATAATAATTACAAATATAACATAGAAGACTGCTGAAGGTTTACATAAATCAGTGAGAAACTAGCTAAGAGACGATGTGTAAGCAAACAGTATTGGCATGCAGGAAAGCAGAAGTCCTCATGGTTAAGTCTTATACATAATGCTCCTATTAAATGGCTTTAGCTCAAAGAGTAGACTTGCTATGATGAAAATGGATGATCACATGAATCCAGGAGACATCAATATAAAGGAGGAACAGAATATTATCCACGAAAAATTAGGTGGCTTTGAGGTTTGTAATTGAAATGGAATGAAGTGTAATAGAACAAGGGCAAGGGACTATTAACATGAATCCACGACAGAGAATGAGAGTACATCAGCTAAAAATGATAAAAAGACCTGTCTGTATATATTGATCATGGGTTGACTATAAATCACTGGCATGATGCAGCTCTGAAAAAGGCAAATGCAATTTTAAAGTGCATCGGGAGAAGTGTTTTTATATAAGCAGACAATTATTAAAGCCTTTTTACAAAATCCCTTGAATGAGAGAGTTTGCATCTGAAACATGTCATCTGATGCCAATTATTCCTAGATAAATAAATAAAAAAAAATTAACTAACACCAGAATACATGTGAAGGCAAATTGCAATCATGAGTAGAAGAATAAATTGCCTATGTCATAAAAGAAGAGATGGGAAGAAAACTGGCTTACTAAGTCCAAAAAAACAAGTTGGGAAATGTAGGATGGTTATTTTTTAGAAGTACATGGTTTAGACCATCCCAAAGAAGGGAAAGAAAGAGACCAATCCTGACATAAGAAGAGAAGCTTATAAAGTGGGAATGAGTAAAATGAGGCTAAAAACCTGAAGACAGTTGCTAATGAAATGTGCTGTAAGGCTCTGAAACAGCCTTTCTAGAGGACAGTAGGAAGGCAGTACAGTTTTCTAATGTGAACTGCCAAATACATATAGATTTTTATTATGTGTGTATTTCTCTTTGACAACAGAGGTTCATTTGACTGCCCCTTATGTTTTTTGCACCCTTTTTTCTACGTAGGGTTTGACTCCCACTTCTAGTTGGTCTATGAGGCTGTGCATGATCTGAATGTTATTATTCCCAACCTGAATCTATAGAATTATATAGAAACATAGGATTTTCATAAAAAAGAACTCATTCATTTTCTTATCTGCATTTCACCAGAAAATCTTATTACAGCTGTTGAACAAAATGCAACATAATAGAAAGGGTGATTTTTAAAATAAGTCTATAACAAATTGTGTACTTCTACCAAGTAAACTTTTTTGAAGAAAGGAGAGGGCAAAGAAAGGGAAATTAGTAAGAGAAATCATTTAAGGGAAACCATTATTAACTGAAAATAACTGCAAGCTATTGGGAGACATTTTGCTAAGAAAATCTAACCAGCACACCAATACAACCCTGCGGAAATACAGAGATCATTTATCTAGTTACAGCTGCATGACAGACAAGTTGCACATGAGTTTTTTAACACATTAGAAAAAATCAGTAGAGCAAATTCCACAGCTTGATTTTATTCATGTCGATCTGATTAAACATTCCAATCTCAGACAAAATATAGGCTGCATGTGACAGAGCTGGTGCAAAAGATGAGAGCCTGAAGCATGTAATTAAGGTTAGCATTATGTGCTAACTATTATTGGCTCCTATTATCAGCTTAGGAGACAGCTGTTAACACTAAGCAAATTTTTATTTAAAGGTATTAAAAAGGAAAAGCTAGAAAAAAGCACAAACTCTTGGACCTGAATATTTGAAGAAATACTCCCCCACCCCTACACTCACTCACACAACAACAACAACCACCACCCCACAAATTAGTCTATGATGCTAGTAAAGGAGTAACTGAGCTGCTGGAATGTAGCAGTTGCGGGTTTGCGTTAACCTGGAAAAATATGGAGCATTTGCTTTAGATCACTCTCATCATTTTCCTCAGAAAACTTCAGTGTAGTCTACCAAAATCATTAAATTTATAATCACTAGATACAACATAGCTGATACAGTAAAATCTTACAGTGGGCAACAAATTACTTGAGCAGTAATTTCAGCACTTTGCTACAAAGTATGCATTAGATGTATTCTCAATCCTCATTAATTACAATTCAATGGTGGTAAAAGTGACATAAAAATAATAAAGCACATAAAACATGGAGTCAAACTCCGATCCCTAATGTTGCTAAATTGCAAACCAACATCATAATAATGTGTTGAAAATTTAATACAGAAATGCCTACGTTGTTTATTGGCTCTAAGAGGCACAAGAGCCTTAGAGTTATAAAAAATGTGGCCAGTCTTTGCGAACGAAGATTTGAGAAAGGTCTTTTTACCTTTCAAGCCTGCGCAATGGATTTTTTAGGTGAGACACAGCCTGCGCT
>JAWWLV010000088.1:54080211-54130304 GCA_035041135.1 Platyrinchus mystaceus | reverse complement strand
TGCCCGGGGGATTGTCCCTGAAGCAGGACCGGGAATTGAACCTGCGACCACGGCGATGAGAGCGCCGCATCTTAACCGCTAGACCACCAGAGGTCCCCCTCAGAGTTATACTCAAGGTTAAAAAACGCCATAAATTACAGTTCTGCTGGATACCACCAATCCACGAGAATGAAAAATGGTGTAAGAAGGTGTCATCCCAAGAGAAACAAAGGCTCCAGGTCCCTTTTCCAACCTGCAGAAGAGCAACATGTAAACTGTCTGTTTCCTTAGGGGAGTCTCACATAACCAGTGGTCTATGGCATGGCATAAGAAATAAAGAGTCTCTAACTTCTACCTGACAACTAGACCTAAGGTGTCACAATATTCAAGGATTTGAGGTAGGAAAGGTTGATCATGGGGAATAAACAGTCCCAGTGATCTCTGAATGACATATATCACCAACATAACCTTTCAAGTTCAATGTTTCCCCATTTTAAAATTAGAAAGTAAATTCAGTTCTCAGGATTTTGTGAAGGCTTATTCTCCATAAGTTTCTATTTTTAACAGTGAGAGATGTAAAACTACTTTTTGGTCAGAGATTGGTAAAACACTGGAGAAAATATGCAGAAATCATTTGATTCAGTTGGTGTCCCCTGAAAACACTGTGTTAAATTCACACTGAAAATCTTGCAGACAAAAAGTACAACCTTTCCCTGACAAATTAAATTGAAGAATCAAATCAAGTAACAGAAGTGTCCTAAGCTTCTGTCAGCTGTTAGTTGCAAGCTACAAACTGGGTATACAAACGTACGTTTGTTTGCAAATATATGTTTGTTTCCATATGTATGCATGTTCCTATATCTTTGAGCTTTTAGAGCAAAAGAAGAGAAACAGATAGTGCATCTACGTTCCAATTGGAGTTTTGTTCAGGAGTGTGTTTTTTCAGCCAATCTCCTTATCTTCCTCCCTTCCCATAATGTAGCTTACATTGTGAAGTCTCTCAGGAGTGTGCACTGGATCCCTTTTCAACAAACCAGCACTGGAAGTTGCACTCCCTGATTATACCTAATGCATTGTGTTCTGTAACAGGGAGTGGTTTTGTGGGATCAGGTCAGAACTAACCCAAAGCACAACTTTCAGAATCATAGAATCACAGAATCACAGAATTGTTAGTGTTGGAAAGGACCTCTAGAGATTGTTTAGTCCAACTCCCATGCAAGGCAGTGACACACAGAGCAGGTTACACAGGAATGTGTCCAGATAGGTTTTAAATGTCTCCAGAAAGGGAGACTCCACCACCTCTCTGTGAAGCCTCTGCCATTCTCAATGTAAAGAAGTTCTTCCTCATGCTGAGGTGAAAATTCTTGTGTTTTACTTTATGGTCATTGCTCCTCATCCTGTAACTGGGCACCACTGAAAAGAGTCTGGCACCATCCTCTTGACATCCATCTTTGAGATATTTATACGAATTAATGAGATCCCCTCTCAGTCTTCTCTAGACTAAACAGGCCCAGTTTCTGCAATCTCTTCTCATAAGAGAGATGCTCCAGATCTTTATCTCTGACTGCCGGCTTCCAACTTAATACTCCACCAATTATGACCCTCTGAGCTCTGCAATTCAGCCAGTCCTTGAACCACCTCAGTGTCCATTCATCTAACCCACATTTCCTGACCTTACTTAACAAGGATTTTATGGGAGACAGTGTCAAAAGCCTTACTGAAGTTGAAGTAGACAACATCCACTGCTCTCCCCTCCTCAACCTATCCTGCCATGTCATCACAGAAGGCTATCAGATCAGTCAAGCATGATTTCCCCTTGGTGAATCCATGCTGACTGCTCCTGATGACCTTATTTTTTTCTACATGCTTGGTGATGACCTCCAGATTGACCTGTTCCATCACCTTTCCATGGATGGAGGTGAGGCTGACTGGTTGGTAGTTTCCCAAGTCCTCCTTCTTGCCCTTTTGGAAGATAGGAGTAACATTGGCCTTTTCCCAGTCATTGGCACCTCTCCCATATATACAAATGCTGCGTCCTGAAAGCCTACTGATTTTTTCTACAAATCCACTCCTGCTGGATGGTTCTAGTTGCTAATGTAAAAGTAGACAAAGTTAAATAGAGTAAGACCATGGAGAAATAAGATCTAGTCTGTAAATCATCACATAGTAAAGTGACGCAGAATTGGAAATATTTGTGATAGAAAATTTGTGAAGAACTCACTGGATCTGTGCTTATCTCTAATAACTCTCTTAGAAGTAGAGGGAATGCAAATATAATATACAAAAAAATACTCAGAACATTGCCATTCATAAAAACAATTATTTGGTACAAATTCTGAAGGAGAAGGGGTCTGAACCATAGCTCAGTTTATTTCACTACAGAAGTAATATGTACAGCATAACCAAACAAATCTACATTCTTAATTGACGTTTTTTAAACTATGTCTGAAATTACAAAAATCTGTAAAGCTCAAATAGTACTTTTATTGTAGTTAACTGTTTCAAAATGACACTCTACCAATATTTTCTTTCAAAAAAAAAAAATTGAGAACTTTGTTTTATAACTTAACAGCCCAGCTTTTATTTTTGAAAACAGTAGCCTAAAAGCCTTTCAACTATTCAGTAGTTTAGTATGAAATAAGGAGAACTGAATATGAAGCACATGCTAAAACTGCAGTTGAAAAATTACATTGAACAGGAATGTATAATCACATTTCCTGAAAAAAAGGAAATTAAATAGTTTAGCTGTTTTTTCCAGGGCTGGGAAAAACAGACAAACAAGCAAACAACAAACACAAAATCTTTAGAAAATTAAATTAATTTCAAATTTATATAGATTTGTATAGAATGGGATGAATCTGATACATTAGATCTTTACTTTACAACCAGCTAGCCTTCCATATGAGTTTCAGACTTAACTTTTTGCTTAATATGTGAATTTCTTATGCAGGACTCCAGTTTCAGCGATGGAAGATAGGCATGTGCAGCACAGACAGAGGAAACAATGTCTTGACAAAAAGAAACACAAAGGGCAAATGATGACATGATTAAGAAAACCTGTCATTCTCCTATCTACATTTATACTTGGATATAAAACATCAAATTTCTGACTGTACCCTCAAATTCTTGCCATATTCAACTTGAAATCTTTCAGAGAGAACAGACAGCCAAAACTGATTTCATTTACCTATGTTTGTAGTACATCACTTACTCATCACACCTCTCCAGAAGGATAATGCAAAAGCACAGAACTCAACATCTTTTGAAGCTCTGACGAGTAAAGACTGCATTTTATATGCAACTTCAATAATCATTTAAGGTGTGAAAGAATTTTACTGGAGTAAAAAGAGTCTGAAATTCAATAAGGAAAAGTGCTTTCTTAGGTCACTAAGACATGTTTCATGCAGCTATTGCTCTTAGTGCCACGTAATCCTGAGTATTGCAGTGTTGACAGAAAAAAAAAACCAAAACAACAAAAACACTACAATCTGAGAATACACTTCTCTGAGTCTATTATATAAAGATGACAGTCAGAGTGACTAACATGCAGAGCTTTTTACAATTCCTTTTTAGAGTACATCTGAGGTTTGTTTGTCTGTCACTCAAACTGTACCTAATTTGTAGTTATTGACTGTAGCACAGTTCCAAAAGAGATCATCTTCTTAAAGTTCCTTTTTCTTCCTATCATTCTCAGTTCACGTTTTCTGCTAGCTACTTGAGTTGCATTGTCCTGTACTATGCAGCAAAACTAAATCTCAATGTGAAAATATGTTAAATTACTCAGCTAAAACTGTCCTTGCCCTCTTTTTCTGCTATAATTATGAAAATGGAGGGAAAATGCAAACACACGGGGCTATTCGTCTGTTCTGATCAAGGCCCTTATTATGCAAACACATCCTTAGGCAAAGCACAGCACAAACAATTCAAAGACAGAGACCCTCCAAAGAAGAAATAAAAAAGGATTCTGATGAATTTAAAAATCCAGAGTTGTTTATTCAAAACAGTTCAGTCATTTTACATTCTGCTCAGAGTTCTGAAGCTGATATTAAGCATACATCATAAATGGACTTGAAGACATTTTTATAGTAGCTTGCTAAGGAAACAGATGTAAATCTGACAAAAATCAAGGGAGGGAAGAATGGGCCTAGAGAGGGATAGAATAACCTGCTATGGAAAGTTTCAGAAAACATCCAATCTATCACACTATCAGCAGGGAGACTGTCAGCATTCTGAAAAATGAAAAGAATTCAATGCTTTAGACTTCTGAATAGTTTTTCAATGCTGCTATAGTATTTTTAGGCTTAAATATAATGAGAAGAGATAAATCAGCTCATGTTTCATGCTGTTGCCCATATGTGGGCTAGGAAAGCATGACCCAGGGCCAAGACTTGCAGATTTTGTCATCCCTCCATATTGCAGGGCTTTCAGGTGCTCCTCAGGACCTTTTGTTCAATTCACACTGAGATTAACTAGCACTACCACTGGGATAGACTTGTTTGCAGGTAATTCTGGCATTTCTAAGGACAAACAAGGCCAAATTAAGGCAGGACTATTATGCTGTCTAGGTCTGTTTGCTCTTTTCTTCTTTTAGTCCTCTGAATAACAGAGATTAATACATACACAGCACAGTCTCAGCTTTCTGTGTCTACAGTTTGCAAACATGTTTCAGTATATCACAGCGTTCAAATATTTCCTGCCCCGATGACCAAAGCAATGAATCTCTGGCACTCTGTAGCATTCATCAGATTTCCAGTGCAGTTTTATGGGTAGTCAATCACTAACACACATATGCAGCAGTTATCTGACACAAGTAGCTACTTCACACTTTACTGGAAATTAGTTATTTGGATAGCTATTTGCTTCCAAAGTACTGGGAGACAACTGGAGCTACTGTTCCAAGAAGGATACATTGGAAGATGGCTAAACTGCTCTCATCTGGATGGTAAAGAAGATTTGGTTGGTAACCTTAAGAAGAGTGCAACAGCATTTGTTACAACACACAACCAAGCATGTATAAAACTCAGCTCTGGGCTGTACTCCCTGATTCCTCTTCCTGATTCCCTTGGCAGTTCAAAGGAAGTAGAGTTGTCAGGTAACTTGCTCTCCAGTGGGTACATCCTGTAAGGCCAAGTTGGTACCACAAGCGACTGACCATCTGCAAAGATGTACTTGGGACTCTACATTTCCTCAGTTGAGGGTGACAAATTGAGTTAGATTTTGCATATGGCTACACACATCTAAAACTACCACTCAAATACAACAAAAATACCAGTATTATTCTGGATTCCTAGGAAAATGCTAGTAATGTGCTCCTTAGGCACAATCTAGGGATGACTCTGAGAATGCAACCGGTGTCATTGAATAGTTTGGGTTGGAAAGGACCTCTAAAGGTCATCTACTCCAGCCCACTGCATTTTCACAGTCAGTATGGAATATCATTATGCTACATTTACCACTAAAATAAAGGATGAATTTTTGACTCAATATTTTGCTTATGAAAAATGTCAAGACCTGGTCTTATTAGTCTTGCTGCAAAATTATAATAATATAATTGATTAAAGTAGAATTTGCTGCATTAAGACCAGCCTAAGAGTATATAATTTATACTGATTGTGTTGATCAGTGGATTGCACACCATACATAATTACCTACTGAACTGCAGTTATCAACTTCTTGAGAGTTCAGATGCATTATATGAAGAATCTGATTATTGAGTACCGTTTCAAAACTGCCACAATGTTATCTGTGGATCTCTCTGTGCTATACTCTTAGAAAAAAATGCAGTTTTATTGTTCCCCTTTACATAAAACTAGTAATAAATTTGTTGGCAATCAGCTCATTTAGTTGAACTATGAATACCAGAATAAAACACGGGCTGAAATTGCTACATGCCCAGAATAGAGGTACAGCAGGTAAACTAGACCATCTCACTTTCTGCCTCAAAATTCAAAGCAGTATTAAGCAATCAGGTAACAGAGAATACATTTTTATAACCTATTTCAATTTTTCCAGTGAAAGTTATTTTGTTAGATGCTCACCGTTCCACCAACAGTGATAGCACAGCTTGCCTGGTAGATAAAGTTGAAGAGAGGCAAGTCAATAAACATTTTCTGCAGATATAAATCTGAATAGGTAACAACTTAATACTGTTCCACACCAGCAGACAATGTTTTATTTCCATGTTTATTTGATTTCATCATCAGTTTCTATAGTCTGTATGATACTTTGATGACTTTTTAACAAAACATATTTAACAACACAGCACTCTCCCCCAACATTAGGTACTAACAATAACATTAATATGATTAAATAATCTGATTTTTAAAGAATACTCTTCTTCTTACACTCTGCATAAATGGCAGAAATTAAAGACTGAGGGTAAAAAATACAGAACTTTGTATTTTTACAAAGTTAAAAAAAAAAGCAAGGAAGGAAAGCAAAAAATTCTATGTGTCCCCAACTGAATTTAAGATGATGTTAGGCATCACTGAACAAAGTGAGATGGAGAGTTTGAAAAAAATTACACAACAAGGAGAAAAAGAAATACATGGTGTGCTTAAGTATAGTTAACTTGATATAGTTTTTCTGTCAAAGAAAGCATGTGCAAAAAGTGAAGAGGCTCAAAATTTGTAAGGTGAAATGTATAGCAACCTTCAATGTTCATTATCAAGAGCATTAATATTTGTCCAGAGGGATAGTGGAGTTTCATTACATAATGCCTGTTACCCAGTTTTAGAATGCTTTAGATGCACTTCTGATGTATATCTGAGAAACAAGATGACCTGTGAGGCACACAAGCCACACTGTGTATTCCATGCAGATCACCTAGAAAGGAATGCACATTTGGATACTCATTTCAGTACTTATTTGCAACCCCTTTTAAACCAAAACAACTATATTGGTTTTGTTTTCATTATTAAAAAAAAAAGGAAACATATTTTTCTGTGGAAAAAATATATCAAGTTGGATTCAAGTAATTTATAAGTCTAACATGCTAAACAACATTTAAAACATGTATGACTGGTGGTTAGTCACAGTAATCTGATGAGTCTAGTAAAAGAATTTTTAATCACTGTTCAAAGCACACTAAAGGTAACATGCCTACATGCCAAATGCAGCTGACCAGATAGACACCAATATAACTTGTGGGTTTGGCAGGTGCATTGCTGAGAAGCTATCTGTCACTTATACACATTTCTGGGAGACACAATAATAAGTAATATTAGGAACTCTGAAAAGACGCTCTGATGACACATAAAGATTTCATTCAGAAAACTGTCCCACCTGAGTGCCACATGGGAACAGCCAAAGCATGACATTTCAGTGGAGGAATAAACAAACATGTTTTTCCATCTCAAGATGTCATTCAAGATAGTCATGCATATATTCATATATTATTTCATTCATCACAGATGAGTGAAAAGTTAGAGGAATAAATCATAGATAATGCAAATTTTCCCATGATCTTCAATAAGGCCACAACTTACTCCACCTAAAACAGTACTTGCTTTTACACCACATTTTGAATACAGATTTACATTTATAAAACCAAAAGAAAGCTAGAAGAACTCATAAGAAGTTAAACCCCATCATTGTCAGGGTACTCTACTCAACCATGAATTCACTTCACCTATGTATATGCATTATGTAGTTTCTAATTGACTGTCTTTCCCCTTCCCCTCAGAAACTCTGTGTCATGAAGTACATGTGATAAATGAAAAGTTATTAATAATCAGCTGTTCAATATTTGCTGCAAACTGTTAAAAACTATGGTAAACCTGTTAGTTCTGTTCATTTGTCTTGAACTTTCTATGGCACTTTTCAGAACAGAGGACTGCTTCTCAAAACTTAATCAATCTTTAAAATAGCCAGCAAAATGAAAGATTATATCACTCCATTTTACAAACAGTTGACTGAGGCATAGACAGACTATGGAGAAAAATCCTATTAATTTTTACACCCAACTTGATAACTCTAGTGAATGATTTTTCAGAAGGTGATTGCTATACAGTACTTCATCCATTCAAACTAGCCTTCCCATTGGCTTCAGTTATAAGTGCTCAGAATTTCTGCAGGACATTTCTACAGAAATATCTAGCTGTTAGTCTGAAAACAAGAATTGCATTTTTTAACCACTTCTAAGAAGTATGGCTTAAGTAACTATCTAGTGTTACAAAGGAGTATGAAGACAGTAAGAAAATCCTTAAGGCAATAGTTAGATGCAGAATTCACCATCCTATCCACTATACAATGACTTTCAAAAAAGACAGAAATCCTATGACAACAGGATTACTCTCTCTTACTCTTTCACAGAACGACATTTTCTGGAAGAGTTCTTTTGAATTGTTTAAAACAACAGAAGAAAACAAAATAACCAACCAACCAACCAAACCATCCCCCAAAAAACAAAACCACAAAACAACCAAACCCAAGAAGAATCACACATTTCAAGTTTGCAGGATTTTCTATCCAATTCAGATTCATGGGAATTTGTGCCCAAGTGATAACACTGTCTTGGAAGCAACTTTGCAAGTAGCCATCAAAAAACAGGGGTACTGCTATGATGCAACCAGCCAGGTGAGCAGTTGTGTGACTCCAAGAAGCTTCCATAGACTGAATAGGTGGGAATATTCACATTATGAATGCAGCAGATTCATTGACTAGATGGTTTGCCAAAGAGAAGTTTGGGGAGGTCAGAAAGAAGAAAGTACAATGAACCTACACACCTTCCAGGCTTCCAAACTTTCACTGAAATACACCAGGTGACACATGGTGACATGGTGATTCAATCTTGACAAATAAAAATCCGGCAAAGAGGATATAGCTATTTTCAGCAGAAAATGTATTGAAGATATAGCAGAGGGATCAGAAAATCAAAGACTGCCTGCAATAGAAGTTTCCTGACAACAGAGGAACAGCAAGTCTCTGAAGTCTCATGGTCCATTCAGAGCTCAGAAAAAAGTGAACTTCAGTGGGCACAAATCTTCTGCACATCCACCACAACTCTGCCCGCAACTTCCGACTCCAAATTTGTCTGAATCCACCATGCAGGCTCCCTCAGAAGGCAATCTCCACATCCTCAGCTACCTGTTTTCCCAGTCATCTGTCAAACAGCTGCCTCCTATGTTTAATTTTATTCCCAGTTAGTTTATCACTAGCTTTAGACCCAAAGTGACTGTTCTTCACCATTTCTTCTTCACTTAAAAAGTCAAGGTTTTTAATTTGTCTTCTCTAGCCAGCCTCAGTTTTCTTCCTATCTGCTCCAAACTTGCTGTCCTGAATGACTTCTTTTCTGCCCTAAACTCAGTTTTTTGTCTGCAACTTTTGCTTTTAATTAACTATCATCTTGGAGTTCCATGCACCCATCCATATAGTGTCTGAGCAGTACAGAAAGCACCTAAAAGTTCTGGTACACTCAAGGGGAATCAAATAGTCTCAGTCACAGTAGGAGTTACTATTACTTAGTTTTATTAATTTATTTTCCCTATTCTTCGTATACCTTATTTTAGGATATTTTAACACAAAATAAATATCTTCACCATTTGATTATTCCTGTGAGGCACTGTACTTTTCGTTCTGTTCTCCACAAATGTAATTCATAAATCATGTGTTTCAGAGACATATGGGCAGAATGAGTGCTAAACATTTTCTTAAAAATACTTTCTAAAAGATCACATAAGGGAAATTAGATGAGTTGATAATGATTTGATATTTGGGACAAAGGTTTCAGTGTTTACTTTTTTCAATCCAGTTACATAAACTTAAGTTATTGCTTAGTTTTCTCTAAATTTTAAAGGCCTCATTGAATAACAGCTCCCAGATAACACAGTTAAAGAAGAACAGAAGATATACAATAAACAATTAGTATACTGACTCTTTTAAAATCTGGAGAGAAAAAAGGTCTTTGAAAAAGCATTTGACATTTCTGATTTATATTAGCTCTTCCTATCATTAATAACACCATTTGTAAGGAGTCTGCATTAAAGGATTACTGGAGCGCATAACTGGAGAATGAGTTAATTAGGTTGTTTTGTTTTAATAAAATATGCTATTCAAAAAATCTCCCATTTACCTGCTTAAACACCATTAGATAAAAGAAAAACGGCTGTCAAAAGAAAAGCCAACAATAAATGAAAAAATTGAGAAAAAAAGCATGTTCTGAAAGAAAGCAATGGAAAATTTCTAAGCACTGATGACAGCTGCATCCAGGAAAGAACTGTCTTTCTTTTAATGTCAAAAAGTGGGACCAAAAGTTCTCTACACTTCCTGAGTTCAAGCAAAACAGCATATGCAACAACAAAGATTGAGACAGTCTTTAATGCCAGAACTTACAAGACTGCAGCCCCTGACCACTACTACATGAGCAAGTTTACTCAGAAGAAGAAGCAGAAAGCCCAATATTATAAAGGGATGAATTCAGAGGGGTTAAAGAGTGAGTGAAATCTTGGCTGACATGCAGACAAGAGAAATAGGATACATCACACTACAGTCTGCAGATACACAGTGTGGAGAATGCACTGTGAGAGACTTACTCAAGACTATTTACAAGTGTTTTACCTCTAAAAGCTATGAGTTAGATTAGGGACATAATGGGAATGCCATTTTCACTACAAAAGCAATGTGCACATTTAACTTCGTGGGTGCCTGTCAATGAATTTGCTCTCAGTCTGGGAATGTCACTGTGCCATGCTGTCTTCTCCTCTCACTCCAGCCCTACCAGTGTTACTTAAACAGTAATAGCCATAATTTTGCATTCTGTATTCTTTATCAGCACATGACCTTGCTCATAAAATAGAAACACTGAAAAATGCAAGTGACCAACTAACCTTTTTTCAAAAAGTCAAGATGAAAAAGTCCTTAATTTAGTCTTTTTCCTATTTTGGCTTCTGTACAGGGTAAAATTTATAACAATGAAAGGATATGAAGAATAACCCAAATACTATGGGCTTTCACTTGGCAAAGTGGGTACACTTACAGAAAAGAAAGTTGCTTTAGTTCAGCCTTGTGCTATGACAGGAATCAGTGCCCCTATCAACCTTTGGTGCACTTCTTTCACTAAAACGAAAGGCGAACATGAGCAGAAATTGTAGGCAATGTATGGCTTTTCACATAGATTGACCATTTTGTACTCAGCACATTGATAGTATACTTTGTTTCCAAAGGAAGCCTGAATAGGGAAAAATGTACCAAGGAACAAAGGAGAAAGAAATATCTGTAGTACAGATTTTTTCACCAGTTTCAGGAGAGCTTGAAAAAAAAAAACAAACACAGAAACAGAGAAAACATTCTGCAGCTGGTTAAACTGGGGGAATTCTTTTCATTAAATTGTCCTAATGATTTCCACATAGAATTTATTGAGCGGGCAGCTCAAGTAGATGGATGGATATATAAGAAAAGATGCATAGTGATCAATTGAAATGACAACCACATTTAACATTATCAAGAATTACCTGGAAAACCATTTACCACAGTCATCTTTTGCATCTGGTTGTCTAATGGTGCTTTTAATGAAAGAGACAAGCATAACTTAACTAATTACATAGAGATATTGAAATCCGTCATGTCAGTGACTTCTTAGAACACATTTTCTTGGACCTTTAGATTTTTTCCTATAAAGTGGAAAAAATTAGAATTAGGCAGCTTTCAAAATTATGAAATATGAGGTCATATTGTGACAAATTATACCACTCGAGAATGAAAGCAATTTTAATTAAAAATCCATCTCATCTGGAAGAGCAACTTTCTATCATGTAAAAAAATGGAGATTCCAGTGAGCACTGTTTTGGTTAGTTGAGTTAGAAGGCGTTAGTCAACACATTGATTAGTTTAAACCACAAAATAAATGCTCCTGTTGTACCGTCATTGGTCTCACTGCCACATGAGGAATGGAGTTCACATTTTTGCTTCTCCTCCCACATAACCTCCTGATGTAACTACAAAAATCTTCTAGGATTCCATTCCTGCTTTTCAGTAGAGGAAAAACCAATTCAACAAACATCTTTTATCCAGTTTTACCTGGACTTTGCTCTTAGGTATCAGATAACATATACTCATTGAATCACAGCACCAGAGAACACTTGACGCTGGAGAGGACCAATGGAGATTCTCTGCGTGCTCAAAGCAGGATAAGCTGGAACAGGTTACTCATGGTTGTGTACAGTCAGGGTTTGAAGATATCCAAGGCTGGAGACTCTAAAATCTCTCTGGACATCCTGTGCCAGTGCTTGACCCCACATAGTAAATTTTTTTTATTTTTTTTTTTTTGGTACCTAAGCAGAATTCTCCACATTTCAGTTTACTTTCTTGACCTTTCACTGTATACCAATGAGAATACTTTCTTTCTGTCTTCTTTACACCCTCCCATCAGGCATTTATGCATACTGATAAGATGCTTACCACAGATTCAGGATGAACAGTTCTGACTCTCTCGGACTCTCCTCATTTGAAATACACTCCAGTTCTTAATCACCTTAGTAGTCCTTTGCTAAACTTGCTCCAGGAGACCCATGATTTTCGTACACTGATGTTGATGGAGGGGCTCGAGACAGATTGTATACGACCAACACGATCCACAAAATGTCCACTTTATTTACAAAAACTGCTCTTTAAATACCTTTTCTACACCCCGGGGCATGATCACTTTTACATCATTGGTTATATGGTATTGTTCACGCTCTATACATGCACTAATAACACACTTCTAATTGGATTATTGCAGGTGTCCACGCGATGCGACAACATTGTTTTTCTTTTGGGACTCCTCAATTTTGGCACAGATTTCCCTTTGTTTCAGCTTCAGAACCTGAAGTCATGATGACTGTGCACTTTTTACACTGTCTGTGCTCGGCCATGTCAAGGCAAGGCCTACAGAAATGCAGAACAGATTGCTCACACAATCCTGCTCTCACCACACACTGAGGAGCCCATCACTGTATACATCACTCCATATGTGATATCATCAGTTCTAAGTAAAGGACAGATCTGTTTTGAGCTGCTGGCAATGCTCTTTCTACTGCACCCATGGATACCATTGGCCTATTTTGCTGCAAGGACTCATTGCTGTTCAACTTGTTGTCCACCAGGACCATTAGGGTCTTGTGCAAAGCTCCTTTCCAGCTGTTGATCCTCCACCATCCTCTGCAAGTGCAGGGTTAGGTTGGAATTTTTCTTTTTTAAAGGTTCCTGTCAGATCATTTCTGCAGCCTGTCAAGTACAAAAATCTGAAATATCAGCCACGCCTGCCAGTCTTGTATTGGTGAGGATGTATTGTGCCCCATCATCTAAGTCATTAATGAAGCTGTTAAACAGAATTGGACCTGGTACAAACACCTGGGAATTATCAAGTAGTGATACTTGAAGTAGAGATACACTCAAGGAGTGTCACATGCTTTTGCATGTAGAGATACTCTAGATAATTTGCTTATAATATTCAGATGTACAGAAATATCTGATTCACCCAAAACGTTCTAGAAAATGTGCACAGAAATAATCTAATAAGCATACTAGTAAGGAGAATTAAGGAGATGTATTTTATCCCGTTTTTCTTAAAAAGCCTAAAAGCCTGGTTTATCAACATTATTAATTCAAAGAAATGTGGAAAATATTATTTGTTGACTATGATAGCTTATTTTGTTCCTGTGGTGCATATTAGTATGCGTTGGTTCCAAAGGCATTACCGAAGACCTTTGTTTCTCTGTTTTAAAGAACAGTCATTGATGGATAGGTTCACCACTTCTAGGTAACTTATTTCTGACTCACAGTCTACCTTCAGGTCAGAGTTGTGCTAGGGAACACATAACTTTGCAATCACCAACTTCAAATACATAGTAGCTACTGAAGACTTCCTATGCGTTTTCACCCATGCTTTCATATCTTAGGAATCTGCATTCCTCCTTCAATTAGGTTCATGTATTGCATGGTGTCATGCTCCCAAAATGCTGCAGAGATATTTATCCTTCAGCTGACTCTGTGACAGTAGACATTCATCTTTGACTCACAAAGCCAGTTTCTATATGTTCACAAGAGTAATTCAAAAGATCCAAGCAAAACCTATAAATGTAAAGACCTAAGTTTTCCCAGGTAGTTATCTAGCTTTATCAAAGACCTCTCCACTTTTCTACAATTGTTGGGTCATGTTACTGACCGCATATTTTTTTTTTTGGCTCACAGGACTGAACATTTGTCCTTTACAATCTTTTGGGAAAAACAAAATTTAGCCTTTCAATTTTCAAGAATTCTGAGAAATTGTGTTCCATTAACAAAGACATGGTCTTTTGAAATTCTGAAGCAGGGAATGATGACAGCAATTACACATTTTATTTTACAATGCTAACTTTATGCTTCAGTATCTCCTTTCAGTAAAATGATGGGTTTGATTGAAAAATCTTTAAATGCTTTATGGTTAATGCTGATTCTGAATACTAATGCACAGCTGAGAGCAGCAAACAAACATTATAGGTGAAAACTAGCAGTTTTCCTTCTCAAGTGTAGCAAGTTTTTATTATACTAGCAGATAAAAGGATTTAAGAAATTTACATGAAAATGACACTCCATACTCATCAAAACAGTTTTTAATATTAGTTCAAATCATTTAGCTTTAGCTACCTGATTTATAATATGTTATTTCTTAAGAACTGGTGCTGGCAAAAAAAAAAATAAATCCAGAACAATAATAATACAAAAGCTTTCTAAAAGTTATAAGAAATTAATCCAGCCTTTATTGGCATTTTCTAAATAGAAATGCAGCTCCACAAAAGCACTAGACCACAATACATAAACTAATTTAATGGCAAATATCTTTTTCGGTGTGCCCAATTCTATAAAAAAAAAAAAAAAAATAGATTTTCTAACTTCCTTAGAATCCTTTTTTTATAAAATGAGGGAATCTTACAGACTGCTGCCCCAAAAGACGCTGAGCCCACGTAGTCTTCAAGTAGAACTGGGAGTTCAGCACACTTGGAGGAGGCTCTCAATTAGTTTCAAACAATGTAATATTACTCATGTTCCTGACCTCATCTGTCAGTATTAGCCACTGCCACCTCTCACTCTAATTGTGAGAGGAAAAGGTCTAGCCAAAAATTCATGACTACTAAGTACAGCACTGGTGTTTTAAATAATGTAAAGATGTCCAAAACCAGCTGCCCATTTTCTAAAGTAAAGGTTGGGATAAGAGGTATTAATATGCAACAGGAAAATATTGGGAAAAAAATATTCTTTGCCTGGAAAGTGTAATGTGGATTGGCACCATATGCATTTTCTGATCTCTAAAGTAGGCTAAAGTGAGTGACCAGCATGGTAATGCACACCAGATCCCTCCCATATCTCAAAGAGAAGAGCATCGTGCACATTTTTAAAACCTCTTGATGTGAAGCAATGACACTAAAACCAAACCAAACCCTTACTCTTAATCAGTATTCTTCTTATAGCAGGAAAATGTAAATTGAGTCAGGAAGAAAAAAGAAAATAAATGAAGAAAAAAGAAAATAAAGTAAAAAAAAGTAGGGACATGAGAAACTACGGGAAGAGACAGAGAGAAGAAAAATTCACAAATCTGCATCCACAGATAAAATAATTTTCTAAAACTGAAAGGCATAAGTGGCTATTAATACCCCAGGGAGAAATAGATAGAGAAGTATATATTTATGCAGAACCAAACAGAGTGATTCAGTAGTGGGCCAGTGGTTTTTGTCAAACTTTCCCTGCAAAAATTCTCAAGCAAAAACATAAGTTTTTAAAACCAATATAAAGGAAATTAAACTTTATAATTGAGAACAACTTTTGGATTGAAGCAACAAAGACCAAATATTAAAAGAAAACTAATTGAATAGCCAGAACGCTTCAAGCTATGAAGAAGACACACAGCAAAAATAAATTAAATGTTAAGTTTTATATGACAGAGATTAGATTCTAAAGTGCTTACCAGAACAGGTCCCAGATACACAAAAAAGAGTACCATCAATCTTAAATCTAAGCCTATCACTCCAGTGAGCCTCATTCCTCTGGATTCACTTCTAGATTCACTTCTAGAGAATTGATTACTAAATACAAGTTCTTATATACTAAAAAAAAAAAAAAAAAAAAAAAAAAATAAAAGTTGTAGATCAACATCAGCTTAACTTTTTTTACAGATGAGAAATTAAAGGGTTAAGGGATAAGGACACAAAGTGATTACCAAGATATTAAAACTACGGATATGAAAATGCCAGAAGTTTATAGACAACAAAAAACTGCCAAACTGAATCTATTCCAAAAAATGTGTAAAAATATAAAATTATGAATATTAATGATGCTTGCAGTAAAACAAACCTGACTAGACCTGAGCGAAGAACCAGATTTTAAGCACAGGTAGAAGGCACCTCACTTAAAAGAGAAATGTTAACTAATATCAGATTGAGAAAACACACAGCACGCTAAGTAATCTACCAGTTTTTATTATTTAGAAAGGGAATCAATCCAAAAGCAGCCATTAAGCACTGCTACGAAGAAGAAAAGCAATGCACATAAGATCAATAACAGCTAAGGCCAAAATTTGAAATCCAAATTAACTAAAGCTAGCTACCAGGATAAATGAGATACGTCAAGTCAATCATAGCTACCAACCCTAAATACTGAAATGTACTAGTCAGGTACCTCACAGATGGGATTACACATACATGTTTTTCCAAGCTAACATTTTGAATACACATTCTCAGTACTGAACTTAGCTTTGAGGAAAACAATCAATTTTTTCTGTCCTTCCTCCTACTCTTCTTTCTATCCTCAAAGTCACCCTACCAGACTGCAAACACTCACAGTGAGAGTCTGGACAAGTAAACACGTGTAATCAACTCTGTGCAGTTGCAGAACAGAACTGAGAAACAAAAGTTTCTTTGCCAGTGGCATTGTGCTGATGGCTTTAGCTTTGATTTGGTATTCTTTTCACAACACCTGCACTCTTGCTGGAATTGCAGATTAAGTATCTGTGCTTCTTTTTAAATGGAGTATTCAGGCACACAGTACCCCAGTGTCTTAACACTTCAACAGTATGTTTAAGAAGGCATCAATCAAAGCTTCTAATCAACTCTCAAAACAACAGAGAAGCAGATACATGCAGAAAAGGCTATTCACATATGTTTTCCTATATATGTTTCCTCTTGTAAATTAATTATGTGAGCACTTTTTTTCCATTTGGTAAAGTGAAGTCAGCAGTTTAAGAACTATACTTTCATGTCCCTTGTACCAGTTTATAAACCAGTGCTGCCTCTGACAGGACCCTGCTACAAAATTTCCTCTTCAGCCTCAAACACATTCTGCAAAGCTCAAATTACCCCAGAATAAAGAATGACATAGTACACAATGCACAGCTCAGCACAGTTCTAAGTCGTATACAATAAACCCTTGGAAATTCTAATACCGTAGCCAGGAAGTGACAGCAGCAGCGTAATGTCGCTAAAGAGGTATCAATCAAGAGTTGCTTAACAAAGCAGATACTCTGAATCCTGGTTGAAATGGATTTCCCACCCCAAATAACTACACAGTAAGCACATTGCTCTTCAGCAGCTAATTGTATTGAAGTAAATAAGCCAGAAGGCTTTCTTGTCCCATTTCTCACAATGTATAATAATGACTCATGAGTCAGAGAAAAATGAAAAAGGTATGTTGTGAGTAAGAAGCAGTAGATAACACTAACCACCTCTCATGTCCAGGAGCAATAGGGCCGTCTTCTACAATGGGAGGAAGCCACAGTTTGGGGTAAAAGGAGAAAACACCAGCTGTGTAAAAAAAGTTTTCACATGTTTATTCCCACAAATTGAGACCAGTGAATGGCTATCACAAATAGGGCTCACTATCAGTTATAATCATGCTGGCCTGATTTAAGTGGATGGAAATTTGGATCTTCTGAAACACAAAATTATGTAAAAGGGGAATAATGAACTCCACCCTGTTGTGGAAGAACAGGAATAATCCAAATAAAAAAAAAGTTTCTTTTTTTTTTAATTCATGTTCAACATTTTTTTTTAACTTTCCCAGTAATTGTGACTTTAAAAAAAGAAAGAAAAGTAGAATGCCAAGACAACCTATCTTATGAACAAATTATTTCCAAAGATTTTAATTTTTCAAGTGCAATAGACAAGTGAAATTGCTTTTATTTATTCTCAACAGCAGGAAAAAACCCCAAGTATTACCATAAATCTTTAGATATAAAAAAGATGCTTTATTATTTAATTTTTCAACCCCCCACTCTTATTCATCCTTTAATTCCCTAGCTATAATTATATGTTGCATAACCTTTAAAGAAAGATATTACCTTTTTTATTTTGTTAATGCATTCATTATTTTCATCAGTGAGGATAACAATGGCTTAATAGATAAAAAGCTTCTTCATCATTTTTTAAATGCATTCATACCAAAAGCTGTTTTTTAACATTCTTCTCTACAGTAATGTCTCAACAGTACTTTTATTAAATGATAAATGACAACTTCAGGTGCCATGAAGTTGAACAGTGCCTTTTGGATTACATTTAATTTTTAAACAAAATCTCACAGTTCTAAATCTGCTGAAAACTAAAGATTTGATGCTTAAAATACACTATATAACTTTCCTTCCCCTTTTCAAACCAAATCCAGAGCTGCGGAAGAAAGATAAAGGCCATATCTAAACCATCATGCAGAGGTATCTATAGCAGTAACATGTATGTCTGTGATAAAATGAAAACAGCAGGAAGCACAGTAACTACAAGCCAGCTCATGCAAAGTCAGGACTTCTTAGAACAGGTTCTGCGACACACAAATTCAGCCTCTCAGGTCCCAGGTGATCAGTAGTGCTTTCTACGAACAGTTATGGTCAGCACGAGCGCAAAGATTTTTACAGCATCTCTACTGAAAAATAACTTCTTCACTGCCTACATTTAATTTCCCTACTGTGCAATATTTTGCCAAGCAGAAGAACATTCTATTCAGCTAGAATCTTGGTTAATCAATTTTTTTGTTTTGTTTTGCTTTTTTCCTGGTCACCAGATAGATTAGTTCTAACTCAGCTTGCTTGCCAAAATGCAGAAGCATATTCATATAATATCAGGTATGCATGTTTAATTTCAGAAATGTATTCATGTATTCTCCCATGTATGCTACATAATACAAACTTGAACTCAGTGAAAATGTGCACGTGCTTTATCTTGAAAAGAAAGTTAAACCCCATTATTTACAAAATATTCTCCTTCTTTTCAGTAAATATTTTCCTTCACTGATGCTTCTTTTGCACAGCAATTTTTGGTTTTGGATGTAAAGATATGTTCTTTAAATAATGAGTAGTCATGTTACATCTTACCAAATCCTTTCAGGTAGGTATGATCAAAAGAGGTTCTCAAGAGTTACTGCTTCAGAAATTCAGACAATTTGTCTGATTTTTCTTTCCACTTTTTTTTGTTTTCTTCTCAAACAGTCTCTAATGACTTCTCATTGTTAACTTGGTGAAAACATATGAACTAATCTCTCAGATCCAATTTACAATACCCTGATTCTGTGATACATTGCAAGTGAGCTTCTTACTATTAATGGGACAACTTGAACTCCCACTGAATAGAAACTATTATATAGTTGGCATGAAACAAAATGGCATTATTTAGTCTTCAGACATACTACAACAAATTCTACAGCACTTGGAATGGTAAAATATAATTAAAATCAAACACATGTATCAGAAGTGCAGCCTTTTCAACCTAACCCAAGACAAGTAAATTGCAGAGGTAACAACTGTTACTAAGAACCATAACTAAAAGATGTTTTCTAGTTAGGTTGACTGAGACATGAGCATACATTAGTCACAACAGTGACCAAGTACTCAGCACAGCAGGGATTGCTAGTGTCGTACATTGACACTCATTTTGTCTGGCAATCAGTGACACTGACTGTTACACTGCAGAGTCCTCACGAGGGTAAAACATATTATTTGATCAGGTAGCGCGACCGTCACTGCCCAGCCATCAGCAGCAGACTGCACACATCTGCCATGGGTAATCACTTAAGTAAAGCACTTGTGCTGGCTGGCTGAGTGAGCGTGCATGCTGTGCCTCTGTGCTCACTCCAATTGGTAAATCAGGCAGACTCTGATCAGGGACAATTAGAATCAGACTGAAAGGTCCTTTCACTTTTCTCTACAGCATAGTACTGTTATGCGGAATCACCTGCCCAAAAGTTGGCTGTGATTTTTAACAGCTCCTTCTGACGACCTTCCCAATTTGCCTTTCCAGGTCAACTTTCTACATACCTCTAAAGCTCTGGCCTTGATTTATGCCAAAAATGACATCATATATTCACATCTCAGATTTATATTATGTGATGTAGAAGTTAGTGAGCCAGTACATTCTTATTTCTGTCCTGACTGTATGGAATCAATTTTTTTTTCCCTTTGACACCAATTTCTGACAAGGTTTAAACCCTGAAACACATCTGCATGCAGACCTTTTCATAATGGGACTCTGTTCTGGTATAAAACTTTTTATAAGAAAATTTGATCTGTTTACAGAAAAACTGATTGATTTTGTCTTATTTCTACAATTATGAAAAAAACTTAGAGCTAAACAACCCACAATGTATTATATTATTATTATATTATTATTATATGCAGTGGTAATACATGACTTCATTAGTTTCCTGAGGAAACATTTAAGGACTTGCAAAAACTATTTGTTTTCAGTGGAGCTCATAATCCAGAAGATTTACAAATCCATATATTTATAAATAGGCTCATCCATTCAAAAGATGATCCCATCCACCTTTAGCTTTAGGGAGTAAAAGGTATTAGGGACTCTAAGATATTTTTGAATTTCATTAATGCATCCTTACATCCTGATACTTCTTTGAAATCTTGTCTGCTCTTTCTAGTACAAAATTTTCTCACTTACTTCACTCCAAGTATCTGAAACAAGAGTAGTGCATGTATCTTGCTGCAGAAAATCAACTCTTCTTGCTCTACATTTTTGTCTAATAAACTCTCTCCTGCTTGACATCAGCATTTTCTGCTAATGTAATGATAAACAGTATATAAAATACAAAAGTGTCCTTGTATATGACAGACATCAACTTGCCATCTGAAGCAGCTTTTCATAAAAAACCTTCATCTAACAAAGCAACCAGTCATTCATCTTGTCAATCACAGTGTCACTTCTCAACAAATCAAACTTAACATTTTCATTATCACACTCCCACTATGTTTTCCTCAAGGCTAGTAAGTTATTAAACAGTATCAACACTTTCACCCATGCTCTGACTAAAATAATTTAACTGTGCTGTGTCACAACTTCCATCAAAATGGGAGGAAATTTCATATACAAGTGTTTAAAATGAAATCTCTGATGATACATCACTGAACATATTTAATGCTTATGTCTCCAGTTCATGAAAGTCTAATCTTATCACCTATGTTTGTTGGATTTTTTGGCATATCACTAGCTAGAGTAGCTACATCTGTAGTGTGCTAGCCCCTTTCAGGAGAGACGTTTGACCTAATACTAAAAAAAAACCCATCTTTCTTTATTAAAAAAAAAAAAAGAAAAAAAAAATATAGCATTAAACAGAGTAGAATTCTTGCTTGAATTTAGGACATTTATTGCATTATTTTCCAGGGAAAGATTCTTAATTAATTAAAAATTAAAAATCTTGGCTTTATGGAGGACAATCTTTTCATTTATGAAGACCATGTAAGTTCTGTTAATGATTCCAATATGACATTCAATGTGCAATCCCTTTGTATTTTTTTAAGGTTTGACATGCATCTGGTCTATAGTTCTTCACCTATATCTCCTCTTCACATCAAAGATCTTACACCTTATATATGTTTGCACGGCAAACGAGCAAACTATATGAATGCATTGCACACTTTGGAAAATTTTACAGCAGTAAACAGCATCCACAACACCAACAATAACACCTGAATACGAGAATAAAAAATTAGCTCAGTAATTACATTTCCTAGCCACATTTAATATTTTTGACTGTGAAATCTTCACTGTGAAAGATATTTCACTTTATTAGTATGCTTTGAATAGTAAGGAAGCAAATGAATTATTTAAACTTGACTGCAAAATGATTATGAATTTCATCTTTGAAGCTTTCAAACATGAGGCAGGAGCACCATCAGACTTAGGCAACCTCATTACTTCAAATTGTATTATTGGGAACAAATCTGTCTTTAGAAATGGATTACATTTACATGCAAAATCAATTAATTCAGCAAGTAAGATCTATTACATTTTCTCTTTTTAAGGAACTGCATATTATTGGATTAAATTTGTTATTCACTGGTATTTGTAGAACATCAGATGACTGTAGTTCTGAAATGTTACCCTTATTTTCCCTAGGCAAATATGAAGCATTTATATAAAAGCTTTTACTTAATTTTTTGCCATACAGGCAGTAATATTAAAGAGCTTTAAAACCTTAATGGACAATAAAAAGATTATTCTAGCCTTGTGCCTGAAAGTGATGATTGTACAGTAACCCTTTCAAATGCAAGAAAAAAGTGAACTTTGAAGAGCTGATATTCCTCTTCCATTTAATGATAAACAGAAACCAGGAGAGGAAGCATCAGGACCTTATTCATGGCAGTCTCTGACTGCAGATGATAATTGGCACAGAGATTTCAGAGCATGAGGAAATTCACACTAAGGGATCATAATGGAAGAGGATTCCTGCCATTCTCTTCCTGGGGTACTCAGGTGAAGTCACCAAGATATCTACTGGGAATCCTGCGTAAGGTGAAGTTCCCAGTAAACTCAAAAGACTGAGAGTTTACTTAAATATAATACACAGACTTAAAACGAATTTAGCAGTAAGCACAGTCTCCAGGGGAAATGAAAAATCAGGAAAAGAAATTAAAATCACTTCTACAGGATTCACACAAGATTTAAGTGCAGGAATTTAAGGAAATTAGAATGGATTAACACTAACCCTAAAGAGCCTAAAGAGTCACTGCCACTGCATGTTATGTATTGGCTGTGATCATGTACATATGCAGTCGTTTCATCTGTTTTCCCTTAGCAAGCCTTGTAGGGTTAACACCTGTGAGTCAACTAGAGCTAAACCTAGTTTACGCTTAAAAAATATAAACATATATATATACTTTATATATATAAATACTTTACCAAGTCTAGACTCTATCATCCATTAATGTTATCTAGCAAAATAAAACATTTTCTATTTTATTTTTCTCACAGATGTTAGCAAGCATATTTTTACTAAAGTTTGAGACATTAAATGATATTTCTAATATGTAAAATGAAAATTATGTTTCTTTCTTTGAAAGATCTGTACAGCTTAAGAATAAACTAAAAAGAATGGCTGTCATGGTTCAGACTGAAACTCGAGAGATACACTCAACACCTTGCCTCCTCTCCGATAACAAATTGAAGGCAAAGCTTAGCGAAAAAGGAGAAAAGGTGGATATTATGCATTTTTCTCTCTTCCATAGGTCTTAGCAGTCATCAGTTTAAAAGCTATTTTAGAAAGCTAAGAAATTATTTTACAAACTCTTGGTTGTTGTATGTGTTGTTCAGCATAATTTACTTATGTGTGAGAAAACCAGATTTTTCATTCAGAATTCAAAATATTTTGTTTGGCTTTATGTCATAAAAGTTGTGTCCTGTTTGGGCCAATTACTATAAATATGTGAAAAAAAATCTAAAAATAGACAAATAGAGCATTTAGGAGAGTAGGCAGGATAAAACACTGAAAAAAAAATTATTTATTGACAGAATAGGCGTTGAAAAAACATCCTACATTTCTACTTTTTTGCAACGTTAAATGCTGAAACAGTATCCAAGAGAAATATTTCTATCAAAATGTATACATCAAAGTTCCTTCCTTCAGCTTGAGCTTTTTGATTGCTGTATTTCATCCATGTTGTAGTCTAATTATATAATTAGCTCTTGTAGGACACGGGTTATTACATGATCTCAGGTGTAGCACAGACATAATCATTAACATTTCTATCTGTACTGAATGGCATTTCTTATCAGCAATTACTTTTCAGGGCCTGTAGCCAAACGAGTAGAAGTAATTTGAAGGCAGGCAGGCAGAGATCACAAGTGTGGGTCTGATATGTGCGGTGTTTAGTGCTAAAACTTGAACACATGCTTAGTTTGGAAGCTCATATTTATATTTTTCTTCAGATTTATCTAGCAACCTGCCCTTGGGAAGTTGTTACTTTTGTCAGAAGATAGCAAAAATAGCACTGTTTGAGAAGAAAGTAATGCTTATTTCCAAGGGTTATGTTACACAAAATATGTCTTTCTCATGAGCAGATAAAGGACAAGGCTTGACAACTGACTATCACCACTACAATAGACTGCAAATGGGATCACAAGGGTTGGTTCTGCAATATTTTAAGAGGGATGGCACCCTCAATCACTAATGGATAGTTTCATGTGTACCTGTATCATCTGTTTTAGTTTCACAGACTGGATTTTATTGCAGATGCCTTCTGTCACTACAGTGGAGCATTGCCAGCCTAAACCATTGATCTTGCAGTCAGCATCTGACTCCTGCTGCAATGCAACTGCTCAAGTTTCTCTTGTTCAGTTTTTCTTTCAGGCTGAAGAGAACAGGCTATGCTGGAAGGAAGCCACAATATTTGAGTTGCAGAGATGCACATCTTTAGTTCCAATTTTTCCAGCCAAACTTATTATAACAAAGTTTAAAAGTACTAAATCAAACGCAATAGACTGGGAATGCCAGTCTGGAATGGTGTTGTGTAATTTATCAGACTACTTAGAATGGGGAGCTACTGTATTTAAGTTTTAATACCCTATCTTTCCAGGAGAAAAGGTGGATTCTGATAAATGAAAAATGAAACAGTTCAGTTAAGTTCATTAATTGTTTTTTAAATATTCATACATTTACACATGCAGAGTTCAAGCCCATGAAGACTGATAAACTCTTAATTCTTAAGACAAGAAACTTTAGGCTGTCTTATTAATAAAGAGAAAAACACATGTCTAAAGGTAATTTTAGCCTGGTACTACACCTCCCACTTCTGGATAGCATAGCCTGACACAACTAATTTAATGCCGTAGTCACCACAGAGGAAATCTGTGTTAAGTCTGGAAGGATTCATGAATGTGTGTAAACTTTTGGCAGTGGCTCCAAAACTGTTTTCTCTCTGACCAATTTTTTATCTTTAAATGGACTCCACAAACATTCTCAAGAAGGAGTATTTCTTTCCAAATGCCACTCCAATATGTTCATACTTCTTTTATCTGATTCTTTCAGTACAACTTCTAATTTTTATATACAATTTTTCCCTCTTGACCACTGCCTGCTTATTCTTCATATATATTTATAGTTTAGTAATTCTCATGGTTTAAGGGTGAAAGAGACAGTGGTCTCCAAGATGAGGATGTAAAACTCATTGTTTATCCATTTGTCCCACAGACTATTTCCACTTACCTCGGCTGCCCTGCACCCTCCATTCTGCTCCTGCAGTTCTCCCCTCTGTCAGCCTGGTGCATCCTACAACTGTGGCACTGGCAGTGATGTAGAGAAGTCTGAAGTAACATCCAATATAAAGAATGGGATGCAGGGAATAAGGGAAGACTTAAGGGAAAAAAAATTACAATCTATCAATTAATTGTTCAGAGGGCATTATTCCCTCTGTGCTTCTCAGATTCTTGTGTCTGAAGAATATAAGAGAAAGAGACACTCATAAGAAGCTACCAGGTAAAAATCTGAAATGTACTCTTCCAAAAGGAAACAAAAATAGAGTCTGGAAAAGAGTATATAAATTGGGGAGAGTTGGCCAGGAGCTGCTGATCACTGCTCAGGGACAGTGGATGGTAAGCAGTGGTATTGTACGTCACGTGTTTCTCTTGAGCTATATTCCTTTCTCTCTTTTTGTTATCTTCCTTTCAATTATTATTACCCTTATTATGATTACTATTACCTTTGTTTCAATCATTAAACTGTTGTTACCCCAACACATAAGTTTTACCTTTTATTGACTCTCTTCCTCACCCCACTGAGCTGTGTGTGGGAGGGTGAGTAGGTGGGCAAGCAGCTGTGTGGTACTGATTTGCCAGTGGGGTTTAAATCATGAAAAACCTCTTTAATCACAGAAATTAAAGAAGTACTATCATTAACTGCACCCAACTACTGCTGTTAAAAGTTTAAGACAATCACTGAAGATCCCTGATTTCCTAATTCCTAGAGGCCCAAATAAACTTTGATATTGAACAAGTTCCAGTTTCCTCCTGGGATTGTCTGATTATGTAGTATTCACAGTCAAAAATGAACAGTTAATTGGGGAAAAAATAAAATAAATTAAAAAAAATCCATCACAATAATGGCAGCAAACATAGATATGGCAAATTATTGCATGGACAACATACTGATTTCTTTTGTAATTACATTTATATTAAGCATCCTATTTATAGGATTAAGTAAAGCTGACAGAATCTGTACTCCATTGCCTCAGAGTATGACAACATCCAAAATTATGACATGATATCTTGGAGTCATATTTCATTCATCATTCTATAACATAAGTAACTGCTGTTGGAATATATCACAAAAGAAGGGTAAATTTTAACTACATCTACTCTATATAATGTATGAATTCATAATGGTGCTCCTAAGGAGTGGAACTAGTGAATCTGTTCCAAAGTAATTCGGGTATATTTTAAAATTCTACCCAGTAAATGTAACAACATTCAAAAAGCTCTGATCTAACTTCAGTAATGAAATTGCATTGACAGATTTTTTGCCCAGTGCTTATCAGTCAGGTACCAAACAAGATTAATGCTTTTTAAATATTTATGAGGCAGAGAGAAAAAAAGAACTGTGCTCAGAGAGAATGGATCACCTCTTTAGAGGAACTGAACATTCCTTGATTTCAGCAAGAGAAATTTGACAAGGCTGACAAGAGAAGAAAGCATGTGGGCAGGAAATCTTGATTCACAGCTCTGTCAATTCATCCTCAACAACCTTGCTATGTGGCTGAATAAGTGGCAGTTTGGGATATTTTAAATAAACACCCCCACTGACTGTTGAAAACTGTTTTTCCCCACTGCAGTGAAATCATTAAAACTCCTGTGAAGAAGTTGTCATATTTTTCCACCTGTTATCAGAAAGAGTAAAAGGTCAAGCTCTAGCAAGTCTTGAAGCTGGTGTAATTTTTTTTTTTTTTTCACAGCACTTACACAGGCTGCACTGTTAGGAGGTGACTCTGTAACAGACTAATGGGTACCCACCACTCTGTGTTGTTCTGCACACCTGGTGCGCTCTGGGGAAGAAGACAAGAAGCATCAGAGGATGTAGATGCTTATATCTCAGAAACAGAACTTTCTATTCATTGAGTTAATGACAGCCTGTGTTGACTGATACTTATTTTTCGCACATTGGCCTTCACATGAAAATAATGAATCAAGGGAGAAAAAGAAAAGGAAAAAAAAATTACCACTACAAAACCAAACAAGCTAACAGACTGTCAATAACTGCATAATATAACAATCTACAAATACAAGCAGAAGTAACTTAACTCAGACTAGTAGCCTGTAACCTTCAGTCAAAAGGAGAAAGCCCCATTTGAAAAATGCCCAGGACAAAAAAACCAAAACAAAACAATACCGAATACCTCCCCTACTTCCCCACTCCCAACATCACCAAAACTCTTCCACTTTAGGTCAAGCTCTTATCATTGAAGCTTCTTTTTTCAAAACTGCTTTCAGTATAATCTAAGATTTCACCTTTGAATTTTCTCTGGAGTTCCTGAAACACTAATTCCACTCTGCTGTAATCAGGGAAATGGTCACCTGAAAAAAAAGGTAGGATTTCAGCAAGCTGTCTCCCAGGAGAGCAGTTCCAGAGCACTCAGAAATCAGAACTCTCTATAGCTATCTATACATGTACCCTCATCATTCTTCCTTTCTCACTTGTAGTTAAGTGCTTTGCTTTTAAAAGCCACATTCTTGGTGCCACACATTCTCCAGAAAAGACCACATAAGTGCCAGCTGGAGTTTTGTTTACTTTCAAGAACAGTCAAAAGCAGAAGAGATGTACACTTCCTAACAATCTCTCTAGACAGACATTGACAGGGCATTGACTTTCAAAGAAAACACAACCAGGAAAATTAAAATAGTTCCCTATATTTGCCAAACTGCAATATTTGACCACAAAACTTTTGTGTAGCCATATGCTGTGTGTTGAGGGAAAATATACTTGATTTTAGCATGCATGTACAAATATTACACAATTCAGACAGGTCTGTACCACATCTAGGAAGATGACTGATGCTAGAGAAACTACCTAAAAGATTTCTTCATATTGTTATGAAAAATGGATGAATTGTATGCATATGTGTGTGCCAGCACGAGGTTCATAGAATCAAATCCTGAAGTGCACTTGAGAGATCTACAAGCCTCATTCTGATCTCTTTCATCTCTGCTGTTCAGTGCATTTAAAAATAATTTAACAATTTGACTGAAGTTCTTTAAGCATATGTCCAATTTGACATGCTGGCTTTAGGAGAAATGAAGAGAAATTTGGGTTAGTGCACAGCATTAATACTTATGACTTCTATACTTTGTGCTATTTCCCAAAACTGATGGGGTCAAGCTCAGCGATAAAACCGAAGTTAAGTTATGCTTAGCATGGCAGATGCAACCGTATCAGAGCAAATTTAAACACTCTGAATGCTTAACTGGATTCCTATTGTCAATGCTGAGCACAGCAGCTTCTCTATCATCTCACCTACTCTGAGCATCACCCTGTCATTGTACAAACTGTCAGTATGACGGGAAGAAGCCTAATCAAACAAAACAATCTACATTTCTTCATTTCATGGAAACAGAGATTTTACTAAAATAAATAAATAAATGCATTGGGCACCTTTACATGGCAGCATTACTAGTTTATCCTCCAAACTTTTTTTTTCTTACTCAACACTGATATAGGCTATTACTTTCATCAGTATTTATCTGTTTTGAAAAGTTAAATCTACTTCACTAGGAAGTGCAAAGAGCCATTAAATAGTCACAGATGAGAGCATATGCTTTTATTCCTTGTCTACATTGCAATGCTTCGTCCATGCATGCAGTGACACTGATCTTGTCTCTAGATAAAATGGTGCTGATGTGAGACTTGGTTTTGATCACTCTGTGTCCCTTTCAGTCTCCCTTGACATCTCCTCATCTTCCTTCTGCTCAAAACTTCTGGCTGACTTGGATCTCAGGATGGAGTATTCTACTTTCTCCCTATTCTCCTTCTTGCAAGGATACATCTAACTTGAAAATGAAATGTAGAAATAGCTTTCTGAATGTAGACTCAGCATCTGAGAATAGGATGCAGCTGTTATCCTGCTTTGTTTTCCCTACCAAATGAATAAGCATCATCATAGGAATTTTTTCAAATTATAAAGAGGCAGGTTAGATTCTTTGTTTTCTCTGCACTTTTCTAGGAGATATAAGCAATTAGTATAAAAGATGGAAGTGGATACAAGCAGGCTGTTAATTATACAGTTCTGATACTCTTACAATTAATACCGTCTTTCTGAACTAGTCCCTCTAACTTCATTCAGATTTACTATTAGTAAGCTATGACACCAGAATTCAGACTTCCCGATATAGAACATTGGCTGAATATATGTAGAATGAAAATATTCAAACACAAAAGAGCACTAAAAAAAATTAGGAAAGTAATATTTTCTATTATTTGGAAACATCATGTAAAAAACATTAAATGTATTTAATACACACAATGTGGTATGCATTTCAGAAAATTTTTTTAGGTGTTATATCCTGAACTCAAGAGTTTGAATGTCAGTTTGAGAAAGAACAAATAAAAGTGACTTGACTGAAGATATCTTATGATAAAAGCTATAAATATGTTTTCTTAAGGTTACAGTAAAGAAATCAAAATAATTTTTTATAAAAGTATCTATTCTATTGAATATCAGTTCTGCTACTGTACAAGCACAATCACTTTTGTGAACTTCTTTGGATTTTAATGAAATAACCAGTGCAATGTGGATGAATTGAAATAATAAAAAAAAAAATGAGAAAACTCAACAGTTTAATTCTGCACAAGGTTTTCCAGGTGAAGTTCTTCTGCCAGCCACACATCCAGCATTTCTGGGCTATCTTAGCTCTGATTGTCCTCTTTACTTCAAATTGATCCCCTATCTGAATCCCTGCTTCAAGCTGCTGTGGATGCATGCAGACACAGGATTCTCTCGCTCTTGGACACAGTTCCCTTTGTAGTTTTTTTTCATTTATCAACTAAAGTTTATTTGTCAGACTGGAATTTAATTCCATGTTTTTCAGAAAAGATGCCAATCCCACCAACCAAAGAACTTTTTAGTTTTTAGACCTAATGTTACTTATTAAAAGCATCTACAAGAAAAAGAAACATTCAAATAAATAAATAAATGAGTGAATAAACAGTTTTAAACAATCTTTGAAATAGGGATCCTGACCTATATAAGTTATCTATTGACATGTCATAACCTCTGCAACGTGTAGAGTTTACTCCCCCCAACTGTCTAATCACACCATTTTGTTATGTTCTTCTTGTACAAACATTTCAGTACCTATGATCTACTCCTAATCCTTGGTTTCATCAGAAAAAGGCTCTGTTGGACTCCAAATAAAGGACTCAAAAAGCTAATATTTTTCCCTTACCACAGAACTGCTATTCTCCGTGCTTCCCCCCTTGCAATCACTTCTCTGTTGCTTCCTGTGACCCACTATAGTACACTGAAACAATTCAAACAAAATAAAATAAAAAAAAAATCCAGGGATGAATAATGTCATCATACTAATCAAAAAGAAAGAGTGCTCAGAATAAAATCTAGCTTCTTGAAAATCTGGCTTCAACACCTCTATGTGTTACTTCAATGTATAATAAGGATGATTAAAAGCACATGCAATATTCTTGGACAAAATGTAAGAAATATTTCTAATTCATTTTTAGATGTTGTGGAGAAAAGCATCCCATATTTCCCAAAATAAACTAATAAAGTATATTCTGATTCAGCTTGGTTAATGAAGAGTTGCACTGTCTTGGGCAACGTACGGAAAAAAGCATTTCCAAACTGCCTGGTGCAAATGGATCCAAATATTTGAGCAAGTCTGATGAACAGTGTCAGGATGACTCTTCCTTTTCTTGCTTCAGGGGAACAATGCTCTTCCCCTTCTTGCTACAGTGGAATGATGTTGGTGAAGTCATCTGACAATTCCTTTTTCATCACCAAGCAAGAAAAGTGCCTATAAATTGTCTTTCAGAACAGATGTGGATGGCAGAGATGTTGCTTATCCCATTTTTTTTCCTCCAATTCAGTTGTCATCTTCGATATCAGACAATACATATAAATGTACAAGCATACTAGGTCTTTGCTGTCTGCCTTGCAAAAGAAACCACAATAAAGGGTCCAATAAGTTAGTGACATAAAAGCCTTTTTTTACTTCTCTTAAGTTTAGATGAAACTTTGCATTAGCATTTAAAAGGGATCATGAAAAAAATTGGGTTAAAGGATCAAACTGACTTAAAAATTCAATCCATCTTCACTTTCAATGGAGCGCAATTCCTACACTTTATAAGTATTTCAACAGGTGTAACTTATTTGCTATGTAAGGAAATAACAAAATTCTGAATTAATTTAGGTGCTGATAAAAGATTGATGCAGACTGAAAATTAATTTTAGTAAATTTTTAATCTCATAACTGACAAAGAGGCTTTTCTATAAGCACGTGTCTTATGCATGTGTTATGCCAGGCAGAACTCACTCATCTCTGATAACTGGTATTACTAACAGATGCAATTTCAAATAATTTCCGTATTTCATTTTAAAGTTGACATCTGAAATAAAAAAAAAAAAGCCCTTGGTAAACGAGGGTCTCATATACTTTTCCATATTTATGTTCTTTCCAGTACTTCTTTGTGTCACTTGGTAAATATCAATGTCAAGCGTCATCATTCATAAAGGGTTTCTGGTACTGTGCATATGTTGTTTGGCTCTCAGTGGAGTTGCCTTCCCTAGTTCTATAAAATCAATTGCAGACTTGAAAGATTCAGAAGAGATCACAGTGAAAGTAATCATTCTCACAAATATGTAGCTCAGTGAAATATTCTCCACTCTTTAAATTCAAGGAGGGAAAAATGAAGCAATTAAAACAACACAATGGAGGAACAGCTGTTACACCAGTATTAGGAGGATAGTTTTGATAAAGCCTTACATATCATTCCATACAGAAAAAAGAATTGATGATTGCAGAGGATGATTTAAACCAGTAGTAAGAGGTGAAGAAGGAGCAGAAAGCAACAACAGCAACGGTAATGAAACTGATCCCTTTCCATGATTTATTTCAATAAAATAATGAAGTATTTAAGTGAAGAATAGCCTCTATTTTCCCTTGATTATAAATTTAATGTAACAATTATCAGATAAAGTGCTTATGTTCTGTGTTATGCATAAGGTCAGACTAAGTTAAAATATTAAGTTTCCTGCTTTTAACACTTCCAAATCATTTTGAATGGAAGTTTTGGTCACTGCTAACTTAACAGACTTTTATTTCTACTGCAGAATGAAGGAGAATCTGAAATCTCAATTAGACATTCTATAAAAACATGTTCAGTAAACCTTATTAAAGAGGCAATCCCACGTAGGACATTACAGAGGTGATAACAGGTCTCTTAATTCAGTTTATGTATACACATTTAGTGCCAGGAAATCTCATTTTTCCTGAACCCATAATCAAAAACATCTTGTAAGTTTCCAGTTTCACTATATTAATATAACAACACTGTAGGTTCATAATTAGATATCAGTCCTAATTATCTATTATCTTCTAAGTGTCAGTGAGATGGGTCTACACAAATAAATATAGAGCTAGACCAAAAAATATTTAGTTGTAAAAAACAAGATGATCGTCCTCACGATCTCTCAGCCACTTTCTCAAAATTTTGTGAGTAAATCACCAGATCTTTCCGTCTCAGAAATGCAGTGTGCTACACAGCAGGTGCAGTTGCAACTCCCTCTCCCTTTTGCTGCTGTTTCAGAGAGGCTGGCAAAGTGGTGCAGAAATAGGCAGAGCCATCAATATCTGGGCATAAATTTGTTTCTAACTAACCTTCACCATTTTTGGCAGGTGCTAGGTGCATGTCAGTTTGTCCACATTACTTCATAAATTTACTACAAAAAAAGAACAGACCTCATTGCCAGTTGAAAAATATAGAAGGAAAACACCTTCTAAAACTGCTGCACAAAACTTTCAATGCAAATAAAATTTGTGAAATGATTACCTCTGTCTAGAGGGGAAAACTACAAATAAAATAAAATTATAATTAAAAAAAAAGAAAGACCTTCCATACTATTTCTAAAAATAAATGTACTTGAGTCTTGGATGGTTTTAAAAATGCTAAATTATAGTATCATAACAGCATCTAGGGGCAGCAGGAGTTCAGATCAATCAGGATGAGCACAACCTATCTCCAGCTTTTAAATTTCTCACTGAATAGTACTGCTCTAGGAATACTCAATGCATGATAAGAGAGAGTTCCCAAATGTTCTTCTGCTCTCTTGAATTATTATTTGGCTTTCTTCTTTTCCTAATGGCTAGTATGGTGATCATGAAGCTGGATGTATTCTGCACCAGGTTTCCTCAGAAAAGTCTTGGTTACTGTACTGATTTATCACAGTCAGTCCAAGTGCTGCCCAAAAGCTATCAGTAGGAATGAAAGCAGTTGCAGTAGAGGATTGGTACTGCTTACAAAACAGGATACAAGTTTATCAAAGGGCTATGACAGATTTTCTTTTTTTTTTTTGTCAAATAGACAACCTGTTAGCAAAAGAGATAATGTGATGCAAGCTGTTTACAGCAGTTAAAAACTGGAACTAGATGCACAAGTGTAGCCACACAGAACCACAGATTCCAAAGGAACTGCAGTGAGGAAAAAGAAATCAAAATACGATGATTCCTCCTCAGATTTCCAACTTCAGTTATTTTGGAAATTTTAGACTCTTCAGCAATATCAGAAAAACAAAATCCTCCATAAAACAGAAGGGAAAATCTTCATGGTCACTGTAAAATTATGATGCTTAGTGAAAGTCTCTTGCTAGTTTGAAGACAATGAGACGGTCACATTCCTTACAGGATATTTGACAATTTCCTAGGAGTTCATGTTAATTTCAAACACTGGGTTGTTAGCCAAAATCTGCAGGAGATGCCTTTGCTGGAATTCACTCTGACAAGTTTTCAGACACAGAAGTAATACAATACACTCTCACTGGGGAACTGATGGGAACAGCCAGGATTCATAGCCGCTTGCAGCAATCCAGTGCTTGAGAGGAAGTGTTGATACCATTTCATTTTTATCAGTTGTAACAGTTTATATAATTTTGAAGGTGTAGGGAACATTTTAAACCATTCACTAGCTCTTCTGCCTGCTCCGAGTAAGAAACCTCCTCACCTTGTTAACATTTACCCATCATCTCGTTTTTTTTCTTTTTTTCTTCAGGAAAGTTCGTAATTAAATGTCCAGAAGAGTAAAATTACTCTTGTTTGATTCTCCAGGATTTAAAATTTTTCACAAAATTGTGGATTTTTCAATTTGAAACTATGCATTTAAAAAATAATTTGTTCTACAGACATATATTTCATCTGCACATAAACAAAAATCTGAAAAAATGCTTTCAGAATTATTTGTACTACAGTGAAAGAAGCTTTGATATTTAAAATCCAGAGAAAACAAACAAACAAAAAAAACCCCCCAAAACAAAAACCCAAACAAACAAAAACCCAAAACAAAATAAAAATCAAAACCAAAAAAACCACCAAACATCTGATAATTGCTTAGGCAGCTGGAATAAATTATTTGGAACAGTGTTGTCATGCAAACTGCTACAAAGTGAGAAGTAATGTAAATTAGGATTTCAAGAAAAGAAGGTTGAGGATTGATTTAATTTCATGCAAATTTTCTGTTCTAAAATTCTAGGAATCTGTGCAAATATCTATATACACAGAAGTAACTGAGCCTAGCAAGACCATTTCCTGGAGGCCAATTCTCACAATACACAACACCAAAATAGCATTAATCTTCATTCTGCAGACTCATCTCACCACCGCAAAAGCCTGTGTGCATGACAGGATGAGCATTATACCAGTATGCTTTCAGTTCTGAACACTTCTAAAGAGTTGTAGAAGTGCAAAGACACATGTTTAAGAAAGGGACTTGATTGCTGAATGAGAAATACACGTAAAATAATGAAGAGTTACAAACGATACGAGGACGACAGTGTGCTTTTCATTTTAAACAGAACACTGCAATGCAAGAAGCCTAGTTATTTGATTATGTCAGGGTAATCTCAAGTCTGTTTTCTCACTTGTAGAGGAATATAAGAATAAATTACACCAAGTACTTCTAACATCTCAGATGATAAGCAAAGTGCAGAATATCATTAAAGGTACCTATTCTTGACTTGTGGCTTGCAAAAATGATCTATTATTTTTCTTATTATACTCATCTTTTTAGAGTAGCACCTATAATTGCCTGGAGGCCTGTTTTTGATGTATTTATTATATACTCACAGAAAACAAGTCACTCTATGAAGAAAGACTGCAACAGAGCTTGAGTTTTCTATACTTTGCCTGCTAACTCCCACCTGGATAGACCAAATGTCTATATATGTCTTACTTCCTTAGGAAACTAGACTGTAACTTGGTATTTTGCTTAATTCTCTCAGATATAGGCAATCATGCTGGCTTGCTTTTCAAGGGGAAAAGCACTGTTTTCCCTATTGTAGACAGATGCAAAAATCACTGTCACTGAGCTAACATTAGGTTGCTCAAGGTCTCTACATACCATGTAGGAGTGTTATAGGAGCAGAACTGGGTTCAGTGCTGTTTCAGGTGGGTTTTCATCTCCACCACCTTGGGATACAGAGCAATAGGCAGTGACAGAATGACAGACAGCATATCAAAAGACAGAGGAATGATTTTCGGTATTTTCATAAGTAATGAAGTTTACCAGGTGTAGGAGTATTCTTTAAGAAAATTAGTCATCAAAGTAGGTTAAAGCCAACATAAATTGTAATTTATTAGGTTGACTCACAGGAGCGGTGTTAGTTATTGGTATCATGCAAAAATGACCTTGATACAGAGTTCAGAATACCCCATTACACCTGCAGAAAGAAACCAATTCAGGTATATTACATTTTAAATGATTACAACTAACATGGTACTGAACTATCTTCTTTTTCAAAAGGACACATTATGACAACCTTGAAAGGAGAAATTCACACTAATAGGCTTTTTATTATGTAATTCAACACAATTTATGTTTGTATGGTGTCCTTCATACAAGTATATAAAGAATGATCTTTGCAGTCAACAGTAAATTGAAGTGAAGACAATAGCAGATAAACTCAATGCAAAGTGACTGTCCTATGGGGAAAAATGTGTTCTAAGTAGACAGCAACAGGGAGGACTGGGAAAAAGCCCAGCCCTCATTTCATGAGATATTAAAACACAATGAATAATGAAGTGATCATATGAAATATATTATGTTCATTTTGAGTTCTGAAAACCTATTCTTACGTTAATCCAAGACAAGCAGGGAATCATTTAAAGAATCAAAAAGGTTAATATGTAATGATAAAAAAAAGAAAGTGCAAAATGTCTTTTGTCTTTCCTCTACACTTGTGCCTTTCAAAAGACACTAGGGATAAACCAAAAGTTGAGCTGAGACTCTTTTCATGTCTTGCAGCTTCCGAAGTGATAAAAGGGATAATCAAAATTACTTCTAAACATTGTTACTTCCTCAGGGAAAAAAAAGAAACAAAACGAAAACAAACCCACCACATACTGTAAAAGGAGGTAGGCAATTTACTAAACAGTACAGTATTATACTTCCTCTAAATATTCTGAGAAGCACTGACAGATAACTGCTATAAAGTTGTGATTTCCAGGTGCCAGATGTGACCCCCATCAAATGATGTGAACTGCAAGTTGAGATGGGGAGAAAATTTATTCTTTAAGAACACAGAATTCACTGAGCCTTTGAAGAACAACATTTGAGAGATATAATTGTTAATTTAACCTGCTTTCAATGTTCTTTTCTGAAAACCCCATTTCTAATGCTAAATAATGATACACGTTTAAAAACATTCTCTTATGTTGAAGATTTCAGACAATATCTGCAGAAAAAGTCATCGCTGTGATTTCATGTTTGAGTTTCTGCCTATCAAGGTTGTTACCTCAGAATGCTACATCTGCACTTGTACACTTTTCTGTTACATAAGAAAGGACCCTTTAAAATTCATCAACAGCAGTGCACACAAAAAATACTTGCAATTGAACACAAAAAGGAAATACAATCATTAGTCTGCATTCTTAAACTAGGCTGTGGACAAATTCATTGAGATCCAATGAACACTCTTCAAGTCTAAAGAATATAACCAAAGCTAAAGTAAGCTAAAACCAGAAGCAGCTAAAAGTAGAGCATAAAAGAAGTTCTGTCAAAGAATCAGAGTGACTGACTCTAAGTTAGCTCTGCTACAGATCAGTTCATTAGCTCTAAATACTGTAGACCAACTCATTGTGGCCTTTTTTTCAGACACCAATAGCTAATGCAGTATCTTTGGAACTTAATATCCATACTGTAGAGAGTTAATACAGGGATCTAGTCCCAACTCATCAACTATTTCAATTAATTTATACTAAATAATTGTTAAAATATTAATACTGTTCTCTTCCTTGATCAGAAAAAGATGCTCACTAATGGAAAGTTTATAAAAATTCATGCTTTCAATGTTCTAAAATTATCACAGCAATAGAAATTTTCAGATAATTTGGGGGGATTAGATTCATTTTAATTCCAAAGCAAGAAAAAAACAAGTCATGGAATTAATTAAAGTGCTTAGCAACTGTTTTATTTATTTTGCATAAGCTCAAACTATGAAGAACCCAATTCACTCCACTGAGTTGGAAGAAGAACTTCAGATTCCCAGGTTGTTGTTTCTAGAGAATTAGAGAGTAAACAGGAAGAGAATACATGCACAGTATAAGTGTGGCTCTCCGATGGCACAGCATGCAGAAATCCCACAGATAGTGAGAAGTGGACTGCATATCACTTTGAACATTTACACACAGGACCTGTCTTACCACTGACTTTATAGCTTATGTAGATACTCATATCAGTTGAAGTGATGTGTAAAATGGCACTAAACTGCTAGCAAGGGAGGAATTCTGAATTAATAGGGCTTTCTACAAAAAGAGCTCAAGTTGCAAGTGAAAAGAGTAGTAAATTTGGCAAATCAAGTTCATAAACTCCTCAAGATCCATGCTTGCACTTTTCCATGGAAAATTCTTTGTGTCTTATTAAATTTACTAATCATCCATTTCAATATCCCCAAAATAATAAAAATTATGCCTGCATTACATAGCAATGCTATACAGCAGCTTAAGGTGCAAGCTTCTGTGATCAGACTATAATAACTTATGCCAGTTTCTCCTTGAATTGTAGCTATTTCTGAAGTAAGTTATCTTTTCCACATTCTGGCTACAGAAGGAGATGTAATGGTAATCTCTGTGCAATGCCATTTGTAAGCTAAATTTATGTTCCAGATTTGCATGTTAAGTGCTTTAGTGGTAAAAACAGCTCTGAAAGACAGCATGTTTATGCTTCCACTTATGCTTAAATTTGAATGCCAAAGCAAAGCCAAGTGAAAAAGAAAATCAGATGACTTTAGAACTTTTTGTTTCAAGTCTAATATGGATTGCTTATTTTAATTATTGACTAAGCCTCCTTTTTGGGGGGATTGGGATGAACCAACCAACTCTTACCATTTGCAGGGTCTGGCTGGATATAGTTATTTTACACTTGGGCTGTCTCCTCAACAATTTGTACTCAGGACTGCATACATGTTTGAAGATTGTAATGTTTAATGTCCTGCCTGCTCTCTCTGTAACACCCCAAAATCATATCTAATGAAGTGCATGTAGTTAGTAATATATTTTAATTACTTTTTTTGGATGATTTCTCTCTTCCAAGTATCCTTTCTGATTGTAAAAGGAAGAAGCATCACTACTAAAAAGGCTCATTTGTCACAATTTGAGATTTTGTTGGTTTAATTTGGAAGGCATATTCTGGCATATTTTCCAGGTTTCTCTAATATGAACTAATTATCTCTTGAGAGATTATAGTCTTGAAGCATAAATACTGACACACACATATACTTATGACCAACAGTATTGTGCTCCACCAAGAAGCCCATACTAAACACTTCCACCATAACTTATTCCCTTACACACTTATGCACTTATGCACCATTCTTTCCAAGTCCCATTGCAATTTTATCTTTAAATTTCCCTTTATCACAGTTGCTGAAAGGAGCTTGAAAATGGGGCCTTAGAAAATCAAATCATCCCAGCAATTTACAAAACTAAATTTAACAACTTGTAAGCATATTTCTTAAAAGCTTGGTCTTGTAATTCTTTCATTTTGACAGCTGTCTCTGAGACAGTCTAAGATTCTTATTATTTGGTGTCAAAATATGGAAGAAGAGGCAAATGTAAGAGGAAAATTAAAACGAAAAACTTAAAAAAATGCCACGTGGTCTAATAATTCCTTCTTTCTGCAGATTTTTGCAGGGGATTCTTTGCAAGAATCATCAGAAAACTCCTAAATTTTTCCAGAGCTTCCTTTTGTCCCTGCATGTCTGCCGTGATCCCACAAAAAACACCAGACTCCCCATGAGAGCCAGAGCTGGTGGGTCTCTCCTGACTGAACTGCAGCCTGTGGAAAGGAGCTCAGCTGGAGCAAACCCAGAGGAATTCTCCAAGGTAGTTCCTTGGAGTCCTCTCTTAAATGTTTCTTTGTCCAAATCACAAACATCCTATCCTGCCTTACAGATTTTTAGCTCTATAAAAGTGGAAAAAATACAAACTTTGGGCTACTTGCAAACCTTGCAGTTACTTTTTTATTCTTTTATTTTCTCCTCCATTTATCATCTGAGATTAGTTCAGTTGGCTAGAGCATTGAACCCCCACCAAGGTACGGGTTCAATCCCTGTATGGGCAAATCCCTTAAGAGTTGGACTTGATGATCCTCGTGGGTCCCTTCCAAATCAGAATATTCTGTGAAATCTCATTTATACCTTATTGCCTCTTGCTGCCCTTCCTTACTGTTCTCCTGTCACCCTGTGCACACAGTAATGTGTAAAAAACTAAATAATCTTGTGAATGGCCCTGACATGACACATCCACAATAGACTGAGCTAAATAAAATGAAGTCTTGAATAAACAAGAGTCAAAGTTATACTTTTTGTCAAAGAGAGATGGGTCAATGGATTAAGGTTATTATTGCCAACAAGGTTTAATGTCTTCTTTTTGTACGTCTTTGGCTCAATGCTCCATTGTGGGAAGATGCTTCTATCTTATTAGTTGGCACTCTGATTACAGTAAATTACTAAGAGGCTTCAAAAGAAGCTATGCTTAGTTATTCGCATCTGGAAGAACAGAGAAAGTGAAGATGAATAAAATTGTAACAACATAAAAACCATTGCTAAATCTACATGCAAGGTGCTTTTCTTTAGAAATGAATAAAGAACATGTCTGCTTCCAGTTGAAGGAAATTACACGTCATTTCTCTCAGTGTTTTCAAGCAATATTTTTTTCAGAGAGAACTCAAAATTGTTCAAATATGTTCATTAAAATTTTTTATATTTTGATCCCAGATTTTCATTATGCTTTGAATTTTGTTTAAAGTTCTATTGAGAAAATTCTCAAAGTAAAACTTGTTTTTTTACACTAATTTCAATATTCCATTTCAAAAATTAAGATTCTAGGGGTTTTATTTGTTATATTATCCCATTTCCCAACATCTCAATATAGCTTTTGTGCATAACTCAGAAATAATATAATCTGGAAATTGGAAAGCATTTTAACTAGCTCTAAATAATTCTAATTGAAATTAAAAAATAAGATACTATCTCTACTATATACATGTGATTACAACCAGCATGTCATAATATGAAAAAATAAATTAATCCCTCTTTGAAAAAGTTTAGTAATTACCGTGAAAATTCAGATGAAATCATGTAATTATTTTTCCTCCATTTTTTTTTTAACATCTTGAGATTTCTTCTCCCCTCAAACTTTCAATTTTTGGAAGATTTTGTTCCCTTTAAAACAAATTATTTTAAAAATAATTTTTTAATTTTATCATTAGTCAGGAAGAAGTGGTATTTCTTTTCCTCTGATAAGATTTGGAAGCTTCAACACAGTCTTCTCAGAGATGAGATCATACATTATATTCACCAAGAATAAGTGTAAACCAGAAATTAATAATAAATAAATTCCATAGGTACAGAGCTTTTGGAGTCAGGTTCCTCCAACTGGGAACAGTGGGTCAGTCTCTTCTTACTCCTGAAGAATTTTCTTTGCAGAAAACCTCGCTACCAGAAAAATATGAAATAATTTTTTATGTTAAACAGTGACAAGGTCATGATAATGAATGAATAAATAAAAATTATTCCAAACATTTTCATTGCAGTCTTAACTGGTGTTTTATTTCACTGCTGAATTACTAGATTTTGATTATTACTATTTTTTCTCCCTGAAGAAACTAATTCATTCTCTGGAAGAAAGAACTGATCTTTACCTGGCTTAATCTTTCTACTCCACTGCAAGTACAGTCTGCAACAGCAGTACTACGTGACCAATCAGTCAGGAATTAAAGACATTTCTTGCTGCATTTAAGTTAAAATCCTTCTTTGAGCCTTCTGGAAGAGACTGGCTGGGATGATTACTGGATAACTGAGGGACTTCCAGGTGGGACTGTAAGGAACCATTTATGCATCTTAATTAACGGTTTGGCCTGAAGGCATGCATATATACTAAACACCAATTCTCTTGAAAAACTGTAAGAACTTAACAAAAAAGCTGAGCACTCCCTTTAATTTATCTGTAAATTGAGCCTGGCTTAAATCCTAAACTCTGATCCGCCAAAATTATTGAACCCAGTGAGACTCTGCTTGTAGCCAGCCGCAGGACTCAGCTGTCCACTAAAAATGGAATACTAAGGAGGACCTTTCTCTTCCAGTCCTCAGAGGAGGACTCCTGTGCTAGGGAGGTAGTTACTGCTGCTGAGCTGATACCACAGCAGAGGTGAAGGAAGGAGGTGAACCTGTGCCACTGTCAGATTTTCTTTCCCAAGTCTTGCTCCCTGCCCAAGATAAGTTGCAACCAGCCATGACACAGCATGAGCAAGGGATGCTCCAGCCCCGGCTGACAGTTATAAACATAGGATGGTGCAGCTGCAGGCCGAATTCTTAAATGCTGCTGAGACACAACCCTGAGTTGATCAGAGCCTTGAGAAGGGTCTGCCTCAGCTTTACCACATAGCATGGTTCCAGAGCGGCAGAAAGAGAAATTTTATACTAATAAAACTAGCAGTCAACCTCTTTTTAACAGAAAGTCAACCTCTTTAACCTCTTTTGAACAGAAAACCAGCAACTAAGTGGGACTCCTCCTACGCTGAACTGCTTCCAAGACTGCTTCCAGGTACCTACTTCAGTGACCTTCCATGCTACAGCATACTTCCTCACTGCCTCCTTGCACCAGTGACAAGGGCCACACTCTCCCTCCAGACAACCCCAGCACCAGCTGCCCATCTAGGGAAGACCTGTCTGGTCTCCAGGATCACCGCCATCCCAGGAGGCAAAACACAAGAATAGAAAGACCAAAGATGCTGTATCTTCTGGGTAAAATAATATCTATTCACTGTTATAGCTCCTGCTGATTGGAAAGAGACAGGTTTTTTTGAGGAAAACTCAGATCTGCTGAAAGGAAATTACTCATCTTAGAAAGAATGCCTGTCACCCATCACATGGAATTTAATTAGAGTTTCAGTCCATCCCTTTTGACTCTTTCAGCCAGCAGTAGATATTTTAATTCATACTTCTTTCCCATAAAAATAAACAAATACAAATGTATTTGCATGAAGAAAATATTTTGGGATGTCAAGGCCTTGTTCTTCATGTGATTTATATACATTTTTCATTCATTTCCTCATCTATGAGCAAACATTCCTGATACAAACTCATCCCAATCAAATAATTTTCAGAAGATTGAAGAACAACCTCAACGGTTTTAATTTATGAGCTTCTATTTCATAATTTCAACTCTTCTTTTCAAACCTATTGAGTATTACATTTTCTCATTTTGCCTGTCTTAGAAGACTATTTTTCACATATATTGTTTTTCATATTTTATCACTAATGAAGGAGACATTTTGCTGGTATTGACACTGATAAGGAACAGGTGTACCAAATTACCAGAGATTTTGTTTCATAAAAATTTGAAACATTTAAAAAACCATCAGTTTGTGACTGAAGTGACTGCTATTAGACTTTAAATAAACATACTACAATCCTACTGTTTAATGTGCTGCAGTAGTGATCCAAGGTTATTTTGCTACTGCTTACAACTGGAAAAAGAAGATGCCATTATTTATAAGCCAGCCCAAATCAAATTTATACAATAGTATTCTGTTAGTATAGCTACTCATCCAATGTAAATAATTAAATCCTTTGATTTAAATCCTTTTAAATCCTGTGAGGTCAAAACAGTATGAAACATTTCTGTTTCCTCACCTGTCTTCCTACTCTAAAAACTACCTTAAAAAAATATATTTCCACGATAACACAAACAAAAATTTTAAAGCACTCCTTAAAGAACTCCCAGTAAATTCAAGTTACTTCCAGGCTTGCATGAGGATAGAACTGTAATGATTTGAAGTGTTCAGTACCTTCACTGTAATATAAGGTACAATTATAAAAGAAAGATGGAAATCGCAAGCCTCATCTAAGTAAAGCTATTGACATAACTCCTGGATTTTTTTTGCTTTTAATCTGACACTGTGTATTTTAAGTACTGTTAAATATTAAAAAGAAATGCTTTTGATTTAATAAGAGCAAGTTTGTCATCGCTTTTAAGAGTTACTACAAATACTCTATCTAAATAACCAATTCTCAAAACAAAAACCTGTATCAAACTAATCAGTATTTATTGAGCAATTATTTCATTATTCACTCCAGAGAAAAATCTCTAAATTTTGATTTAATGTAATTTCTGCCAAGAAAAGCAGATATTTGCCATTCTCAGAGGAAGTCAACATCCTCCATGATAAATTGTCTTTTCTTCTAGCACTACTAGTCAACCAACAGCAATTTAGATCAACTGTATTAAAAGGCAATACCTTATGGGAAACCCTAGCTCTATAACTTCTCAAGACAATGAAGTTCAAACACTGCACGTAAAATACTATAAAGCATTCTCCTTCCCCTCACCATCCCCCTTGCCTAGCCTCATTTAAAGGGACAACATGTATTGTGCGAAAATTCTAGTACTAAGTGTATCTGCAATACAGTTGCAGAAATTATTTGATCACACATGTAACTGAGGTAGTTTTCAAATAGCAAGTTCAAGTAGTAGTAGCAATGTAGTTATGACAATGCACAGTTCAGTTAGGGTCGTTTCCCCTACTAATATAGTACTCCAGGAGCTGCACTTTCCTTTTGGCCTGCAAATATTGAATATATGATGAGTGACAGCAGATACAGACCTACTTTTAACATTTGCAAGGTAAGCTTGGATGTGTGTCAAGGAATCTCTCAAGGGACTAATAGAATATATACTTTTGAGGTTGTTTTGAGCAAGGGAAATTTTGATAAAGGTGTAATGAAACTGCATCCATATCACCATTTTTATAAGGCATATTCAGTACAAATAAAATCAGAGGGAGATAGAAAGCTTCAAACTCCTACTGCACTTGTGATATTTTGAGAAAAAATAATTAATCCCATAACTCTGTTTGTGATGTCAACATAACTTCACTAGTTATGCTAGAGACATGGAAATACTTTTTAGACACTTATTCCATGTGTGTGCCTGTACAGTCTTCTAACAATAACAAAACATTTCCATCAACTATGAAGTAAGTCTACAGTGATACAGATGTGGTAGTACATTGTCAAACTTTCTGTAGTGATATCATTATATTGATATCATTGTAATAGACTTGGTGATATCTACAACCAAATTGACCATAATTTTGAATACTATGATTTTATTATTGCTGACAGAAAAAAAAAAATCAGATTTTCTAAACTGTTCAAATACAACTGAATATTTGAAGACAATCCTTTAAGCAAGCAGTGGACAACCAGTGTTGCGAGCAGATCTTCTAGGCACACTGCTATTTTTCTTACAGTACCTGTAGGCTAACCTATCAAGCTGTACTAAGGGGTTTTTTTTTTGAGATGATACCAAAGAATCTTGTCACACAAACTCTCCTTCCTCTTCTTTAAACTGGAGAATGGACCGGAGGCAGATCAATCAGTCGAGAGAAGAGTATGAAGAGTGTGATTTATCATTCTTCAACAAGGCAAGCCCAAGAAGAGCAATTAATCATCTTTATTGAAACATGAGCTAAGTCCATTTCTTTCTGAAGATGGATTTACCTGAATGCATCCAGAAAGGTATCTCTCAACTCAGCAAAAACTTAGAAGTGTGCAAAAAAGCTCTAATAATTGCCTTAATGTAAGATTTACATTCTTATCTGGCTAATGTTATCATATCAACAGGCTTTTATTGATTTTTATTACCCTGGAATCTGGTTTTCACTGGTTTCAGTTCTGGACATACCTTCTAAAAATATTAATATAGCTAGAAATTGATGGGTCAGTGGATGCCCTACTGCTACTGAAAGAGGAAAATTTGGAAAGGTTTCTCAATTTGAAATTTATAGCAGCTATTAAAAGAGTATACTTTCTATAATTACAGCTGTGGGGGAGGAGGGTTGCCATACATCATGTTGCCAGTATATCATCTAGTGAAACCAACATCATAAGCTATTGTAGATTTAATCATGGAGGACCTTTCCCTTTCCTTTCCATTTTTTTTCCTTTTCCATCAACTCCTGCATGAACCACTCTTCAGTTTTTTGCTCTCAGTTTTAATAAAGAAGATCCAGCACTGAAAAAACATGTCAGAAAGAGTCAAATTTGAACAAATACAAAGATAAAATGTACTGTGGTCAAACTCAGTAAAGATATGTAGAATGCATTAGTGATTTAGTTACTAGTGATAAAGGCTTATTTTTGATCAAGACTTGTCTTGCAGTATCCACGTAAGGTCTACACTGCTGTATTAAAAAATGTCTGAATATTTAATGGATCAGGGGTTGAAGTCACATGCCAAGGCACAATTTACAATACTCCTTGAAATATGGATGCAGGCTACTTCACCAGTTTCTTCTCATGCTTAGCGTGCAGGAGAGATTGCCACCTGTGTGAATTTGGGTGCCAGTAAAGATGCAGTGTGTACACACTGTCCTGGAGCCCTAGCACGTTGTAGCAAATGAAACCTCTGTCTTCAATTTGTGCTGCACTGGCGTTTAACACAGAGGTAATAAGACTGTACTCAGTTTGAAAACCTACCATCTGGAACTCCTTTTCAATTCTGCTTCAAGTAATAGTAGGGCTAGCTCCAGCATGTCTTCTACCGCTTTGGGAAGGTTTTAGGTCTGCAATGACTGTTGATTTATGGCCAACACACTTGTAACTGAATTACTGGGACATGCAGTGGAAGCACTCTGTGTGTAAAATTACAGGTGTTAAGTCTAAAACCTGATAGGATTCCCAATGGCAAGAGGAGGTACATCCTAGTGTAATCACACTAATCAGAGTCACTGATCACCCTAAAGTATAGAATCAGAGCCTTTCTATAACTGTATCCATAAAATATCACACACAGAATTTCCACTTTTCCTGGTGTCAGATCCCTTTCTGACTTCAAAGGTCTATATAAATATGTGGCAATACTGGAGATACTAATCAGAAGAGCAATTGTAGAAGAAAGTCAAGACAAGAGGGCTCCTTCCTGGTGTCAAATTCAGATAATTTTGTTTGATTACAAACTAATGAAATCAAGTCAACATGACTTATTCTGTGCTTCTCATTTCAACCCAAGTAGTAAAACTTTTGTGTGAACTCTAATCTTACTTGCTGTGAAGAAAAGAGGTTTCTTAGTTTGCAGAGTGTATTCGAATTAGGATTAAAATGGTTCTTAACACCCCTATTGACCTTTTCTCATTTTGAGCATGCAGCCTTTTAACAACTTCTGCAGTGTTCAGGTGAGAGCAATTAAAGAGGGGATTTTAAAAAGTCACATAGGAAGCATTAAAATACTAATAAATTAATACATACATAGAAAATAATAACTTAAGTAGTTAATTATTATTAACACCACACTGCTGAAGTTAATAATAAAGACATTTTTCATTTTGCTATTTATGATGCTTTGTGTTGTTGCTGTGTCATCTTTGAGGGGTCCATGGCATTACATAGTGCAATGCTGTCCAGTCAAAGCAACCGCAGGAGATATATATTAATCTTGGAAAATTCTTTTCCCTCTCCCTTCTCCTCAATTGTGAGAGCAGATTGCAACATGTCCTAGCAGTATACCCCATCTTTTCATGTTTTCATGCCTGAACACATCTTGTTATAAATTGCTAGTTCCTTTTGGTAGAATATGTGGCCTCTCCTTGTACAATAAAATAACAATACTATTCAAACTGCATTTAAAAAGTTGTAAAGAAACAAAATGCATTTAAAGTGATTATTAAGAAACATTTCAGATCACAGGATCAATTTTGCAGCTGAAAAGAGGAATGAAATCCTGCCACTAAACCCATCAAAAATTGAACTATGAAATGGGCCAGAAAATATACTGCTGAACCTTTTGCCAATGGCGAAACTCATTAAATCAATGAAAAAATATTTGGGTAATTAAATTTTTATAACCTGTGGTAAGAATGTGATTTGTCATAAACAATAAGCAGTGCCTTCCAAGTTTTTGATGAAATAATCAAAACTAAAATATTAGTGTTCCTAGATTCTTCATTTTCATCTGTGTATCCATCCCTAAGAAATGATCTCTCAATTTGCTGTCAGTATGAAAGGAACTTCTGTCTCATATGAACAGAATAGTTGCTCTGAGGTTTTTCCAATAATTGTCTTTTTTATTGAAAAATATAAGTTCCCCAAAAAGTATATGCATCAGGAAAATATAATAGTTATAATTTGGCATAAGAGAAAAATTAATTCAATAAGATGAAATCTGGCAAAATCTTTAAATATGTGCTTCACCTAAATGGTCCCATTGTCTTCATTTTGCTTACGGTATGTGGAGAAAAATTACTCAAGTCACAAGGGCAGCATGAACAATCAGATAAAAGACGTTATTCATTCAGTTTTAAAATTTGTCTGTCAGGAAAGCATTTGATGCTTCATTAACAAAACCTGGTTACACAATATCTCTAATCTATCAAATATAGATATGAATAAACATTCTTCCTTTTCAAACTTCCTGGTCAGATATGTCCCTCTCAGCATGCAACACTGGTGTTAAAGGATTAGAATGTTTTCAAATAAATGTACATCTTGTAAAACATACTAAAGAGGATAAGCATATAGTCTGCATATTCTGTAATTTATTTTAGGTTGTATGCTCTACATACACATTAGTGTCTAGTAAGAATTATAGCACCATGAATAAAAAGGGGCTTACTATTTGCTGCAGTGTCTACTTTCAAGTTAGCAAAGCATTTTTCTAGATTAAACATTGAAAGCTTTAAAAGACTTTAAGGAAACTGTAAATCTGTTCTGATTTAGAGTATTGTCATCCATCAGTAATCTCTTGAACAAACAAACTGCATTTATTACTTGTTTCATATTCATAAATGCCAATGGTTTAATGAAAATGTTTTAAAAGTACAAAGCACAGATTTTTTTTCCACAACTAAGCTTGAATTAAACATGCAAACATCTCCTAGCCATGACTTATGGTGAATAATTGACTTAAAGAGGAAAAAAATGGGCAATAATTTACATCTTATCTGGTTTTCCCTGTCAAAAAATCAATTGACGCCAGGTGGAGAACAGAATGCTGAAACTTCTAAATTCCGAGGATTTTCTAAGTTTGCATAATACATGTGAAAACCCTCCCACAGTATTCCTTTTATCATATTAGTTCCACAAACCAGTTTAACTGAGTGCATTGTTCACATAGAAAAAAAATCTCATTTATTAATAATTGCCTTATCAACTGAAACTTAATTGCATTATGCTGTAAGGACCTTTGATGAAACTTTAGAAATCTGCATAAACATTTATAATTTGAGGCCCTAATTAATAAGAAAAAAAAAAACCAAACAACTTCAGAAGGAATGAAAAAGTTGGTTTTGACTTCCTTTGTACAAACTATATGGTATACCTCACCACCTCTGTTTATATAGTGAAAAGCAGTAAGCATGAAGAATTTGTTATGAGGAATTTAAAGGCATCCAATAAGCATGCTTTCTGACATTTAAATTTCCAATAGCTAAAAGAACCCCTTGATTAAGTTTTAATTTTCCAAACAAAATGTTTGCAATTCAAAATTGCTCTGATTTATAGGGAAGTTGATATAATCAAAGATTTTGTCACTGAAGTATTTTTATAAAATAGATATATTTCTCCACGCAAAGATGCTGCTAGTGTAGCTTGAGTTGTGAATCTTTTGAAGTCAATGGAGTCTTGAGAACATAAAGCTGAAACAAATTTTTTAAGAAATCATATGCAGCAGCTGAGAAAGAAAGAAATCATACTAGGTGAAAGCATTACCTCAGACAGGAACATCGTATATCTATGCAGAGAGGGGGAAATCCCCAACAAGTCCCAGTGTAAGAAGAGCCTTTTGGGCCTATCAAGAAATGGAGAAGTATCAAATAAAAAATGCATGGAATTATGCTCTTTGGTCTTCCTACACCAGGAAGCTACACCAGAAGTGCTAAACAGAAATAAAGTGGAACATGTTTCCAAAGCCTAGGAGGATATTTGTACAGGTACCTGCTGGGAGTGTCCCAGACCCCGAGGCTGAGCTGGAGCAGTGGATGAAAGAGTATCCACCTAAGGGACCTAAGATGGCGGCCAGGCATGAAGGACTCAGTGCAATGTAATGGGACTTGTGTTTCTTCCTTGCTTTAGTGGTGCCCAAAAGACAACTTTTCCACCATATTGGGGCACCACAAATGTATCCATTCCTCAG
>JAWWLV010000088.1:54055618-54073212 GCA_035041135.1 Platyrinchus mystaceus | reverse complement strand
AGCGCAGGCTGTGTCTCACCTAAAAAATCCATTGCACAGGCTTGAAAGGTAAAAAGACCTTTCCCAAATCTTTGTTCATGAAGACTGGCCACAGTATTTAATGGATGTAAAGTTAAGAAGACTATTAACTCCTCCTTAGCCACATTTTTCCAACATCCTCACTGAGAATATTCAGTGCAAGGATATTAGAGTGTAGCCCTTTGACTCCACTTTATAGCCAGTAATAATCAAAATATATGGTCCATATATTATTTTTAGCATTCTTTGAAATATTTTTTTGTTACTGCTCAAGATATCATTCTCTGTTTTAACTGCTCTGAAATACATGCATTTTTACTTTTGCCTTTCAAATGTCCATTAAGGGCAGCTAATTGATAAAGAAAATAGAGTCATTCACCTCTCTTCAAAGTGGAACATGTGTTTTTCTTGAAAAAATAACCTCATTCAACATCTTTCTACTGGAAAGGTTGCTTTTGAAGAAATGAATAGGAGAAAGATTTACTTTCTAGAGATTTCTTCATCCTTTTCATCCTATTTTTTTTTTCTTTTACAGAAAAGCTAATTATATTTTTGCCTTTTTTTACTTGTTTTTTTGGAGTATTTTTTGATAAACCCTCAAAGAATAAGTTCTGACTTGATTGTAAGATGTAAGAGAGGGAAAAATATAAGTAATTTTAAGATCTGGAATGCTAAAATAATCTCTCCATGATGAAAATCAACTGTAGGAATTTTGGGTTTTCTTCAAAAATGTATTTGCTTGTTCTGAAATTCTAACAAGGGCCTTTATACACTTAGGAGGTATCGACAGTCTATTACATGAGAATGTTTAAGGAGACTAACAATTAATCTAGTACTAGCAGCTGAAAAAAGATGAACATTTTTGATATACCACAGTGCAGAGAGTTTCTCGTTTTGTCTAGTATGCATCTGGTTTTTGCTTTTCAGTCTCATTAGCCTATATATAACTTTTTCTCCCCAGAGTCTACAGTGTGGTCTTATTTACTCATTTTTATTTATGGATAGAAATTATTAGGATACAACCTATGCACGTATTTCAATCACCATGTTTATTTGTTTGTTACATGCAACCAGTCAGTGCAATTCAATATAAGCCAAAACTAAATGTCTAAGGTCTTAGGTCCTGAGTCTGTAGGATGATATGTGCATAGTTAAAAATCAGATTCAGATGCAAACTTAAAATATACTGAGTTAGGGCTTCAAATCATAGGTAAAATGCAACAGTGACATCAGGACAAGGATCTGTTCAAAAGGTTTGTTTACAGATCAGATGTAGAAAATTTTGGAACTGGAACTGCATTAGATATTCTTGAATCTCTTATTTCAGAATTAGAGGAGGATCTCTCATTCAGTTTCTCTTGATTAGCTCCACACTTTCTTAGAAAAGGGCAGCCAACTAAATTATTATATAAAGACCCCCCTGAGTTGCATCTGCAGCACCATACATGCTTTTGGAGGAAGCAACCAGATGCCTGCTAGACTACTGAGTGATCAAAAGAACAGGCAGACCATCACTCTGTCTACAGTCTAACTAACAGAACAAATCACGAGGAAGGATATCACAGCATTTTGCAATACATCAGGGACAGGAAAGAAATCACAGATATTCTTTGTGCTGAGCATTACGCAAACCGAGGGCACAGGAATGGCTCTGCTCCAGAAGCTTATAGTACATACCTGCTGCCAGGTTATTTGTAAAGCTAACCAAAGTTCAAGTGTCAAGGAAACCAGTCCTCTTGTTTTTCATTGACTGAGCTGGCACCTCTGCATTAGACTGTGGGGTAGAGATAGCTGCTGTGGAGGCATGCCATTTGCATTACAGACAGTGACTTTGTGCTCTGGAGAGATTCTACACATTTATTCAGATGCCTACCATCCAACAGCACTTAGTTAGCATGCAGTAATGGTGCTTCACAGAGCAATTATTAAATTACTTTGTTCTACTGTAATGACCAATGATTAAACTTTCTTAACATTGACATTACACGCTTTATTTATCAGGCTCCTATACTTATTAAATTATTGGGAGGATGGGGAGGGATCTTAATAGAAGTGAATTTGTGCAATTATCTTTCAAGGTCAAAAACTGTCTGCAACTGTGAAAGTATGCAAAACACATGAAAATTAATTAAGAAGTATTTAATGTTTAATCCTTGCATTCTCTACATTGTCTAAAAACAAAGGTTATGTAGTTTGCTGAAACACCTGCATGCCACCCAAAGAGAAACGCACACACAGCTGACTCATCAGGGACCAAGATTCAGTATGCTGAACTTGAAAATAAAATTCCAATTTAAGATGACACTGTAGAGAGACCGAAAATGATCACATCTATGTAACTGTATGCATTCACTATCACAGAGTCATGGACTGGTTTGGGTTGGAAGCGACCTTAAAATCATACAGTTCCAACCACCCTGCCGTGGTCAGGGACACCATCCACTGGACCATAGCTCCATCCAACCTGGTCTCGAACACTTCCAGGGATCAGGCCTCCACCACTTCTCTGGGCAACCTCTTCCAGCACCTCACCACCCTCACAGTAAATATTTTCATCCTAATATCAAATCTAACGCCACTTTCTTTCAGTTTGAAGCCATTCCCCTTGTCCTGTCACTACATGCCATTGTAAACAGTCTTGCTCCTATGGCAGCATGCTACGCACACACAGAGCACGTAAAGTACAAACTCATGTATATGATATACCAGTCTGGAGGAAACCAGCAGAACAAAATCTCAGACAGGAAGTACTGCTTACTACCGACAGTTCTACTGAGAGATGTAATATTTAACAAATAATCCTAAAAAATTTGTTCTTTTGCTTCAGCAAATTGTCTTGAAGCTTTAGATAAAAAATGTACTCAAAATTTTCTTTTCTCCCTATATTCAAGGACAGATACTTACTCAAAATCCCTTGAAGGGGAATACAGTATGTAAAAATTTAGAGGCCATATTCTTCTGTTCCTTCATACATGTCACTGCAATGCAAACTACACTTTTGCAGAACTTGCATTGCATATCTGCTTACCACATTACTTCATGGATAATCTTTCATTTGGAAATTAGTTTGTGCATTAGTAATAAAAGCATGTGGTTAGCATTGTTTTGTTCACTGCACAACTCCAAATGAATCAAAGCAGCTCTGTTTCATAGAATATAAACAGCTCCCAAAGCCAAAAAGCTCAGGAGACCATTAATATTAAGTCGTGAATTTTTAAACTTCAATTATATTTTTCTGAAGCTCCCTGCAATGTGTAAGAGATATTAAATTTATAAGCAGATTATTTCAGTTTGTTATAATAAAAAAATAATATGAAGGACTTGACCTGTGGGGGAGTTTATGATGTTAATCTATCTATATTTTTTACATCTACTCTGTTTTGAGCCAAAAAGCTCATGATTGGTCACAAAATCTCTATTAATGTACCTCTGTTACTGAAAATATTTTTTTTTTTTTTTTTTTTTTTTTTTTGTTAGTGAAGAGGACATTCTTTCAAATGCTGTTTAAATTTTGGAAAAGTAGCTGAATATTTAAGGATTTTAATGCTCCTTCTTGCCAACAGCTTCAATTCTATTCCAGCAGACATCTTTGTATCCTTGCTTCAAGGGAGAGGAGAAGAAAAAGCCAGCCAACTCAAAATCCTATTAGAGTGCTGGTTTCTGGAAGGCTTGAGAACTTCATTAAGTAACTTGCAACCACAGCATGCTGGAGGAGTTTCAGCCTGTTAGCTTCTCACCAGGTAAACAAGTGAATGGGTATTGTAAAATTATAAAAATGGAAAGAAACAAGTAAGAGTTCTTTGGAAAAAAAGGGAAGTCAAGAGAGGCATTAAATTATTTTATAGAATAAAGCTCTGAAATTTATAACAATTTTCCTAATTTTTGGGTTCTGAATTTGGCAAACAGGGTGAACTGTCATGAGCTCCATAGAGATAGAAGAATGGAAAAGAAGCACAATATGAAGAAGGCTGGATATCCAAAGTGTAACTATGAACAGAACAATTAATCCACATAATAGGTCATCACAGTGTAACCTCTCGAGAATGCTCTCATAAACTATGGAGCTACTGACTCATAATGTTCATTAGTGTGTGTATGCACAACATTAAAATAATGACACAGTTAAATAGTTTTGTCTTTAAATGAATTCACTGCGTAGCTGGAAGACTAAGCATGGCATATTCATAGTATTTTAGAAATGGCAGGATGGTTTTTGCACCATTAAACAATTAGACATATTTTCCACAAGTCCAAGCACCTCTTATATAGCATGATAACATAAATACCTGATTAAAAATAAAAAAAATTGCAGAGGGCCAAAACAAGCAAAATTACTTCAAGATGATGGTGATGGAAAGGAGAATAGGTCTTAACTGTAAATAGCCTTACAGCACTCCAAAGGATTTTTAAACCAGGAAAAAAGTCCTCTATGTCATTCATAGGCTTTTGACTTTTCTTTGATGAGGAGGAACACTTGAAAGACTCCCTGTAGCATCTCTTTTTTAACAAAATGAAATACTTTTCTCCATCACGTTCTTGTAGAGCCATGACTCTGTAATCCCTTCTTTGTTTACCTGTGCCCCTTCCAGAATATTTCTTGACACTTCCATCTTTAATATCAGAATAAACTAAAAAGATTCAGGGTACGGTAATTACAGTTTCAAGTACTGTTCAGGTGAAGCATCAAAGAGTTTGCTGAAAAAAAGAAATGTACTTTTTTTCTAATATCCTCGAAGCTCTACTGAATTTTTCATGGTGTGACAGTGTGATTGGTTTTGTGACAACCCTCTTTCTTCAAGCACAGTCTTGTTCTGTGTAACTATACAGGCGATGAAGAAAATATACAAGGATCAGTTTCAAGTTCTCTAATATACTTGATATTTTTAAATGCAACTTGAACAGGGGAATTCTGGGACAATCTCAACAATATAGCATGTTATTCTCAGCCAAAACAAGGAACTAATTATACTCTCCATTCCTGGTTCCACTGTGTTAAAAATGCAACTGTTAATAGTATCAATATGTTCAAACAGCAGGTGCCTTAAACTGACTGGCTCTGTGCATAGGGGAGAACAGTGGATATATAATCAAAGAATAGAATCAAAGAATAGAATCATAGAATAGTATGGGTTGGAAGGGACCTTTAAAGGTCTTCTAGTCCAATCTCATGCAGTGAGCAGGGACGTGGTAGACAGTGGATCAAAGTTTGGTTATAAATATTATTCCTCAAGAGTAAATAGTGCTCAATAATATTTTACATCTTCATCCATGACCCAGACAATGCGAGACTTGGAAGCTCAGCAAGTTTGTGGATGGCACCAAACTGAGCAGTTGTTCATACACTGGAGGGTTTGGTCTGCTATTCAGAGATCCCAATAAACTGGAAATATGTGCTAGCAAAAAACTCATGAAGTCTAGAAAATGCAAATGAGCACTTTGGCACCTGTGATAGAATAAACTGATGACTTGGTATAGAATGTAGATTGGATGGCCGGGTAGCAGCTATGCAGAAGAGGATCTGAGGGTTCTAGGCTGAGGGTGAGCAATGCATCCTTGCAAGTGATAAAGACTAACCACATACTGAACCGTATTAGCAAAAGCATAGCAAGTAATTTGATGGTGGGTTATTATTTCCCTTTATTTGGCATCTATGAGGTTGCAGCTGGAATCCTTTATCCAATTTCAAGTCTCCTAGCACACCAACAAACTGCAGAGTACAGTGGAGCATAACTAAAATGGTTAAGGGCTGGAGCATATGGTAGTTGAATAGTGACAAAGATGATTGGTTTTGTTTAGCCTGGAGAAGGCTGAGGGAGAGGATCTAATTGCAGCCTTTGACTACCTAAAGAGTGGTTACAGAGAAGACAGAAGCAGATGAACAATGAAAGCATTAGCAGTAACAGTCAGAAGTTGCTGCTTGAAAATTAGAAAATAATAGTAATAATGAGAGATGCAACACTGAAACAAGTTGCTCAGAGAGATTGTGAAAACCCTATCCCCGAAAATTTTCAAATCTCCATAGGAGAAGCAACTCTGAGCAAAATAATCTAACTTTGAAGCTGTTCCTGCATTGAGTGGAGTTTGGCCTATGTGACCTCCAGAGGTCCCTATCAATCCAAATATTTCTGATTCTAATATCCTATTGCTATCTGGGAGGTATAATTGTCCATCAATTTACAGATCCTACTCCATCTGGAAGTAGACCTGACGTACTTCTATATGCTAAGTCAGACTATTCCTTAAGCCATAAATATTACAATTGTATACTGTCCTTTTGGTCTCAGTGAGAGTCCCTGTTCAATGCTAAAATATACAACTAGTGAGTTCAGTGTACCTAAATACAGGGTTTGCACACTACATGTGGGAGAATAGAACAGGAAATCAAAGAAACTAGTAGAGTCATGATGTTTAGCTGAATGCTTTTAGTCTAGTGAGGAAGAGAGATCAGTTAAAATGAACTGCTGCAAAAGTCCACTTTCAGCTGGGCAATAGGAAGAAGATACCTCTGGAAGATGAAGAGGCTTCCCCTTGCAATCTCTGCCATTCCTTCTTCTGCCTTTTCCACTTGCTACTTCAGCAATAGACAATAGTTCTTTCAGCCCAGGAGATAAAGTGGGGAAATGTTGCAAGGTACTCTTTTCTTTCAAGGTAGCAGTGGAATGATGACAGATTTTTAAAGATTTAGCAGCCCATTATCACTGGTTGCCATCTCCATTACGACAGATAATAAATGGAAATGAAATTAACTCTAATGAAGCCTTCACTTTCTTTTATCTCAGAACTGGCTGCCCGAAGGATGTTCAAGTATCTCTAAGCAAAGAGCTATGAGGTCCCAGGTTTCTGGGCTCACTTTCTTCTTTACAAGGCCCATTACACCGGTCTGAGTTGGTTCATTTGTTTTTCTTGTCACTAAAAGGCTTATATAAAGGAGGTTATCATTACAAAAGGGGGTCACTTGTGTCGTAGATTATGTTCTGATCATTTAATGTCAGCTTAATGCTTGCAAAAGTGGGTAAGACCCCAGATTTTTTTTTGTTATATAAATGTTGTTACCTAGGTAGTCCAGACAAGAAAGTTAATTGTCCAGGAAGCTGGCTAGATTGGCCTAAATGTACTGGTTCTTCAAGTGTGAAAATGAGCTCATCTCAAGGGAATACATTAAACCTCATGATTTCAATGTCTGTGGTAGTTATTCTTCCTGGGGAAGTATACAAGAGTCCTTTAGAAATAAAATAGCAATGTAATAAACAACCCTGTTTGCAGAGAAAGTGACTGATATTATTGAAGAGCAGACAATATTGACAGATAATAATATTTTGATAAATTTGAAAAAGATCCAAGAAGGTCTTTTTACAAATACCATGTTCTCTTCCAATCTTTTCTCATATATGCTGTTTGGCTTTCTTCTTATAAAGATAGCTTTGTTTCCATATCTGAAAGCAAACCTATGTTTGGAAAATTCCAGATGGACTTTTTAGTTGATACATTTGCTTCAGGCTTAACAGATCAAAAACTTCTCTAGTACTCCGTAGGTGGAAATCTGTTTTCACAGGAAATGTTTATTTGGATATGTACAACTGAACCAAACTAAACTAAAATGGCAATAACATTCCATAAGTGTACACATTCTTGATACTGTGTTTAGAAGGAAAACAGTGAGTCATGGATAAAAACCTAACACAGAAAATTGCTGTGAGCAGACAATGAATCAAGAAATAATTAAAAATTTGAAGATGTCATTAACAGTAGCTTGATTTCCAATGGTATATATCTATTCTTAAGGTAAATTACAAAATCTTTCTGACAATACTACACATTTCAAAAATCTAAGAAAATTAATTTTGAATAGAGTCTAAAAAAAGAACAAGACTGAACATTAATCTTTCTTTTAAGGTGGTTCTGTGTATCTGACAATCTCCATCAATATTTAATTTGGTAATTCAGTTATCCAGAGACTGTGTCCTGTACCGTTTCAGCTACTGTTAGCTCTAGGTGGCTCTCTAGAAACATGTGGGTCTACTATAACTTGTATGCCCTGTTTGTGAACCCCTTCCATAAGGACCAGAAACCCTGCTGCAACTGGTGCTATGGTGCAACGGACTGCTATTTAAGCACTCAAACCAGTTCCCAGGTATGTAGCACAAAATAAAATTTGGGGAAAATATTTTTATTTTTAGCCTAAAGAAAAGCATAAAACTAGTCTCTCTCCCACAAAATCTTATGACTCTGCTCCTACAAAGGCTATATGTGTAACTTGGTTTAACTTCATAATAATTATGTACACAGATAAAATCTTTCTTATACTATAGGATTTGTGAAATTGAGGCTTCAGAAAAATTATTTATTATTAAATTAATTATTATTATTTATCTTTGCATATTTCAGATAGGATACTGAAATTAAACTATCAGTTGCATATGTGATTCTAGACAATTTTTTTTTCTGTTTTGACCATTGCAATATTGGTCTGGCACAGATATTTCAGGATTGCAGAAAAAGGAGGTTCCCACTGCTTATCATGCATCCTTCTCTAAGCTTAGAATACCTCTAGCTAAGCTTAGAATACCTCTAAGGTTTTCAATCACTGGTTACAGGAGTCATACATAAGTATTAATGTTGCATAAGTTTTCCAGTTTTGTTTATTTTTAATTGTTTCATAACTGCAATTCTGAAATATTGTTTAAAAAAAAAAGTGCTGCAAGACATGTTCCATTTAATCTCTAAAAGACAAAACAAGCTTCTTCTTTTGGAGCGTGGAGTATTTCTGGAGTTCTTAAAAAACATTTATGAAAATAATACATGTATGAACAAAATATTTTTGAATGAATCATACATTTTGCTCAATTACATATGCCAAGGGGTTTGTTTAATAGAATCTTCTAGCTATCTGACCTGTCCTTCCATCAGAGCTGTTAAGTGCCTGATGCCTGAACAACTCTCACAGCCAGCCATTCTCATCCTCTTCATTTTCTCTGCTGTTCTTTCAGTATTTTCACCTAAAAGAAGTAGGACATCTTCACCATGATCACACTTGAGAGGCAAGCATGGAGGACTCGAAATCAAGCCTGCAGGCTGGCTGGAAGGCAGAGAGCTGTATGCCTGAAGCCTCACAGAAATCAAAACCGTATCTGCAGCCTGGAGAGCTCGTCCTGCTGTGCCAGGGCTTTTCAGCCATACCAGAAGACAGCAGTGTGACATTTCTATTTGCTCTGTTCTGTCTGCACATAGGACATGTTAAAGATGAATACATAGCCATAGCTTCATATTTTACAATTTCATTGGTCTGTTTTGGTCATAATCTTAAAAATTGCATATTTGAATTAAATACAACTTGCTTACTATTCTATTTCATTCCTAAACAATTCTTTTATTATGATGTTGGGTTATTAACAGCCTGCTTCCTCTCAGGCATAGCCAATTGTCAAAAAATGACTGGCTGGAGCTCAAGGGGCTGTCGCATGTGATGTGCAATGGATTGTGCGATTCAGCTTAGCTGTGAGAGACAACAAGGCAAGTGTTAGTGCGAGATAACATATGCTTTGTGAGTGTTGTCAGAAAGAAGGTGAAGCCCTGTGCTTTCAACATGTGGTGCATGTTATCACGCATTAACGCGAGCCTTGATATATCTTACAATGATTAAAAAGTGTATAAATAAAATGCATCTATACGTTAGTGGATAATTCACTAATGAAAAACTAAGAACCTGAAATGTTTTCATGAAGAATTTTCCCTTGAGCTGTAGGAGAAACTGAGAAAAAGTTAGGCTTCATATTTTTATGTCATGTGTGTATATTTTTTTCTCTTCTACATGCTTCAAATTTTATGCTGCTGTATTTATGGCTTTGGAATGAGAAAACAACTATGCATTATTACACAGATGTTAAAACTTCTACTTTCAAGCTACAGTACAGAATACACATTATATTCTATCTAATGATTTTTGAAGTAATTTTAAAATAGTTTATATAATAGCAGCTGAGCTGTTTTTAGGAGAGCTTGTATGATCAGAAAACCCAGTCTTCAGCTATTAAAATAATTCTCATTAAGCCTTCTGGTGCTCAAAAAGTGCGAATTTTGAAGATGAACAATTGTTACTGTCCTTAACTTTTAACCGCTTACATAATCATGCTTCTACTCTGAAGACAAAGTTTTGGTAATGATGATGAAAACATTCAAATGTTCATGTATTTATTTATGGAATCCTAATTAAGCATTTGTCTAATCTTCTCTTATGCCTAAAGTAATATACTTCACATACTTTACATGTATGTAATCAATATTACCTATAGAAAATACCTTTTTCCACCTACTTTTAAACCCCTGAGAATGTTCTCACAAAAACACTGTCATATATTTAATATTTGCAGCAAGGGAGGTATGTGAGAGATCATGCAATGAGGATGTGTACAGGGAAACAGCTGCCATTAAATCCCTGGGCCAAGTTCAGCAGCTTAGTTGTTCAAAGAGAGGAGTTGGTGACAAATTCCAAAGACAGATTCCCAGACACATTCTTTGTGAAATTCCCAAATATATTCTTTGTGAAATGCCGCAATCACTGAAAACAAAATATAACAGGAAAAAAGAAAATGTGATCGCAAACTTAAGTCATAAGGCAACAGTGTTGGAACAGTAAGATGACAAGATATTTGAACTAAATTTCTGTCCTGCCATAAATCACATTGTCTAGTCACACCATTCTCATGACAATGTATGTTCATTTCAGACCTGACTGAAAAGCAGCATACCTCACAGACTTGAGTAAAAATTGCAATTGCCCACATCAGAGACATATATTCCCCCGAATTCTATATTACAGCAGGTGATAGTATTTCACCACCACAAGTTCATCTGAACTTGTTTTACCAGTAAGTTATTGGGAAATTAAGCCTATGATGAACACCCACCACGATGTATGAACATCCATTAGTCTGACAGCTGGCTCAGAGAACAAAGAGCAAATATATATTGACCTATTTTCTACTGGCAATATATTAATGAAGCCAAACAGCTGTGGTTGTTTATAACATTAGAATATGCAAATTGGATTTTCTCATGCCTACAAATGTGCTTGATATTTTACATAATACCCGGAATATGCATTTCTAAAACTCCATACCTGGTGCTCAATGCAAACTTCAGTAATACATACTGCAGCCTTAGGTTTCCTAAGTGAGGGAAGCAGGACTGTTTTTTTCCTGCTTTACAGGTACATTCAAATAAGGCTTTTCTTTTATAAGAACCAACTAAACACACTGCACTTCTTCATCAATTTGTACATTTGGAGAAGCAGTCTCTTCTGCACACAGAAATTCACCATCAGGAGGAAGCACATGTGACTGGTTCCAGATGAGTTGTCATTCCAAAGTGCTCAGACTTTGTGTTTCTGAATTATGGACATGCATAACAGTTTGAATTTTTATCTTTTTGTCCTGCCTTTTCATTCTTGAAATCACAGAGGCATTGAAGAGCCTCCCATTTTATCAGGATTCACACTTTTTATGCTGCAGTGAATCTGGTTCTAAACACAGCATAACAGCTCAGCATTTTCACAAAGATCAGATATCCCTTACACCTTTATCATCGTAACTCAATGGGAGTATAGAAACATCCAGCTGGCATTGGAGCTATGAATCCTGAGGGGCTGTCTGACATCAGATGATGTCTTCTCCGTGTTTCAACACAATCAGGCTTGAAAACAAGGCATACACCTAAAGTTTCTCCCTCAAAACACAAATTTGTTTTGTGGAATCTAAGTGTTTGAAGTTCCAGAGGTTACAGTTTTATCATCAAGTGGGTGTCCTGTTCTTAAAGGATAGAAAAGTTTACAGAAATAGTGCATTTAATCATTCTAATCACTGCACAAAATCTCGGCGTATTTCATGGCTGTATTTATGTGTGACCATAGAACAACAAATTTAGCTTAAAATATCTATATAGTTATTTTACACATGGTATTATATTTGAAATACTCCTACTTGCAGCACACCCAAACAATGAGGGAAGTTCTAAGCAACTGGTTTTATTCTATGATTTTTAAAAAGTAATCAGAGGTATCCAAAGCAATCACACATGCCCGAAAGCATCTCTGTCTCAATTAATTTTAGTTTGTTTACACAGTTATTTGTAACTGTTGCATTCTGGCAGACAGATTACAGTGTTTCTTATAGCTCCTAATAAGATGCAACATTAATACTTCTCAAAGAATTCATTTTCCTCTCACCCCTAAAAATAATTCAAAAAAAGATAGCAAAGTTACTCCACTGACACAGCACTGGAGTTTTTCTTCAGGAAACCATGTAGCATATCCCACAATGCCTACAAAGACTTAAGTTGCAAAAATGTCATCATATGTCCAAGTTGTACCTGATTGTTTCCTCAGAGTCTTTCACAAGTCTTAATCTGCACTGTTTTGTTCATTCTATAACATTTTTACATGCATTTTGTGGATACACAATTGCATATATAATGCGATACTACATTTTTTTTTTTAAATACCTTTTCCGCTGGAACAACTATACAACATGCACACAAGGAAAAGGAAAAGAAGCAGTCTCTAGGAAGTACGGAAGTCTCCAATCAGTTTTTACAGTGTTTAGATTCCAAGGTTCTTCCAGTTTTATCTGTACTAAAAAGGTTCTTCGAGTAACAATTTCAAATGAATGTGCTTTAGCCTACTATCCTTAGAGCTATACATAGTATTACCTCACACACTATTAAGAAATCTCACCACAGTGATTGCTTTAGATCCTTTCTCCTTGTTAGTTCCAATAGCACCACTTTTTCTTTCCTTCTTTCTTCTCTGCCCCAAAAGGGAGCTCAAGAACTCTCTGATCTGTAATTGTTCAATGTTCAGGACAACTGCATTTCTTTTAGACAGATGGATTTTACAATGACCTCTGTGACTGTGATATAATGGGATCACTTTCACAGGTAATAATTTGTGGAGAATGTGATGTGTGAAGATATGGAGAATATTTTTTTCCTTACAAAAGGATATAGGTGTAGAACAACTCCCCAAAGAGAGTTTCTAAAAAGAGCCACAAAAAGCAAAATAATGTGCACTACTGAAATTGTTTGAAAATAAGAAAGCATATAGATCAACTGAAAGGCATATTGAAAATGAATGAAGAAATACTGTAGAGGTAGAACAAACTACACTTTTGTTCCTTCTCTTGCAAGTCACCCTTTTAAATATGCTAGTTATTTTAGTAAAGAAGACAAGTCTAAAGAGCTAATAGAGTAACTTTGCTATGACTTAAATGATGCAGAAATAGACAACAAAGAAAATAAAACAGATTTGTGCTAGGCTACTTAGATGGATGATCTCTGAACCACTCATGTTATAGCATTCTCCTCCTCAGTACCTAGCAAGCAATTTCAATGGAGAAGTACTGTAGTAAGATTTTTCTCCCACACACCAATTATTATTAAACAGAAACAATTCTGTGGGAGAAAGCATGGGCAAATAAGTCACAATGCACTTATATTTACCCTTAGATGTGGGTGGTTTGGCAATGCGTGCATATAACAGCCTACAATGTCTATTGCTCCATGACTAAAAAAAAAACCCTGAAGTTTCTGAAAAGGTGTGAAAAGAGTTCAGTCATCACTATTTCAGACATTTATATATATTAGTCCTTGAAGCTCCTCTAAAACTTCAGTAATCAGCAGCTTCATTTTACAGACACTGAATAAGTTAAAGTGTGACCTTGGCAAAACAAAAGTCCTACATGTGGCACAACCTGCAAACTTATGTCAAAGTCATGTACCACTGGTCACTGGACCTGCATTTTGTCTCCCACTAAACTTAGCTATCTCTTATCCAAAGGCAATTCAAAATATCCACAAGAGCATGTGGGCAGGATACTACTTGCTCTCGTAGCACTGAGGAGTTGTGACTATGCCTATACTAGTAAAGAAAATTCACCAGGGTGTATTCTCTTGTACTGGGGCCACTGCACAGCACAGCTGGTGTCTACACGCCAGAAATACTTTATTCCTCAAAATGTTTTGGTGGCATCCAGTCTCCTAGTTCGGAGTGCAAGGTGGCCTGTGCCTATGACCATGCTAATGATTAAACAGTATGGACAATCAGATACCCTGACCTAACCCCTATTAGCTTGTTGATATTGATGCTGCCTGTGACACACATACAGACAGATGAGCACAGCAGAGCCTGGTGAACACTCATCATTAATATTGTTAACCATACACCGTGTTTTGACAGATAATTGATTCTACTTAGACCTGTAGGGTTGCATAATTACTTCAGCAGATAAATTACATTAGATTTGGTTGACTCAACCCGACACAAGTGACACTGCTAAAAAGACAAAACAATAAAAAGATGAAAAGGTAACAAAACAAACATAAGCAACTTTGAAGTGCTTATTAATAACTTAGTCATACAGTTGTAGCAGCTCAGCCACTGCAAAGTAGTAAGATCTGCTGAACAGGAACCAAAAGGAGAAATTCTTCCAACAGCTCTTTTTCTTTTACTCAATATCACATTTCCACCCATTCAACAGATTTAAAAAAACTCTGCTGGGCTCTTAACTTCAGTGTTATCTTTGGACAATAAGCTTCATAAATCTAATATGTTGGATGATCAGTTCTTTTCCTCAGTTTGAAAATGTATTGCCTTTCAATTTCCATGATTATTTCCTTCTCCTTATGTGATAAGTAGTAAATAGGAGTCACCATTCATCTTGTCAGTATAGTACATTATTTTGCAACTCATACGCCTTCTAGTTGTCTTCTTTCTCAAAATATGATAACTGTTTAGTCCAATCTCTCTTCCCACAAATCTATCACTGTGTCATTTACCATTCTGGCACCTTCCGTGAATTCCACACAGACTTCTGCTAGTCTTTCTTGATTCAGACTCTTTTCATCTTTAATTTACATTGTAATATAGAAAGTGATTTATGTAAAAGCATTATAAGACCTTAGATAACACTTAAGTGAAATGCCTCTGTTTATCTCAAACCTGGCATTTTGGAAGAACAGCCATGCCATTCCTTCCTAATTACATTATCTTGTACATTCAATTTATTCAAGATACATAATATTAAGGGATGTAATAAACTCACGGTACTGTATTAAATAGCTGCCCATCAGCAAGTTAATATCCCTGCAGCATCAATCCCTCACTGGCAAACTAAAAGCAAAATGAACAGTTTCATTTCCAGATAATTATCTTCTCCCCAGCCATGTTTATTCTACAGTCCTTCAATGTGATGACTGCAACTGCATTATTTTGCCAAAGCAATATAACAGTTTCAGTCCCAACCATAAATGAACACGTCCTAAGACATCAGATCTAAATCAGACTGGTCTGCTCTTTTATTCAAAACATGATCTCATACTGAGCTTGTGCACTGGGCTTTCCCACAGAAGTGGACATGCCCATGTCCTTGTATCTGAGTCAAGGAAGAAATTTAATAATGCCTTCTTCAGTTCCAGAGTTTTCATGTTTCCTTCCTATTCTTCCAAAACTCACAGACTCATAATCATTTACAAGGGCAGGTGTCTGTTTATGCAGTCCAGATGCTAGATTTATTTTTTTTTCCCTCAAATGAAGGCAGCCAAGTGCCAGCTAAATATAAGACCCATTTGGCAGCTTCATCCAATAACCCACATCAGGTCAGCTGGATTTTAACCTCAGGTATGCTAGGATAACATTTCTGAAACAACTTTCTAAACACAACACCACAGGGCATCGAGTTGCAGATTAAAACACCTAAAAGCTAATTTGGCACATTATATTGAGATGCTACTCATACCTGCAGGAACCCTTACTTGATAAGTATGTTCTTCATTCACCATTACTTCTCTTTCAACTAACCTGGACTAATATAGGATTAGCCAGTTTTGTTTAAATCTCAGGGCTTTCCATTGTAAAGTGTCATTTCAGGTACTAATATGGGAAGGGAATAATACAGCAGTTTCAGCAAAGCATTCAAGGTACTAATCAAGAGGAATAATTTCAAAAAAGTCAACTTTTTTATTTCTAAAGAGATTTATTTTCACAATTTGTATCTTAAGGAACATGAAAGCCAAAGTTGAATTATTATTTTTTAAATTGACATGACTCCTGTTTTCAATATGTTCATTCCAGGGATATTTTGAAGCTTGCACACGGACACACACACACTTGTGAGTGCAGACTCATATAAATATTTAAATCTAATTCAGTGTGTTAATAAATTTTTCAATGTTGAATTTGCAATTCAACACATTTGGAGTACTCATTCAATTTTATTAAAACCAAATATTGTATTATACTAGGTTTTAATTACTTTACATTATGCAGGTTAGTTCAATTTTTATTAAATGAAAATTTCTCAAAGCACGTATTAATATATTCATCTACTTTGCTTAAAAATCCATATGATCACAAAGGAAAGCTTTCAAAGTCTGCGCACCAATCACTGATTTTTGTAAATACCTGTAAACTCACCTTTCTTTATGTAAGAAAATTTACTATTCAAAGCATGTTAATTATTTTAGATAATCTCTTCAACAATTAGTTCCAAATACAAGTAGAGCTGCTATTTATTGCTAAGCTTTGAATTTGACACTGTAAAACACTTATAAAATGGACACGGGCACATATCCACATGGACAACTCGAAATTGGACACCTGTTGCATCTCACTAAAGAAACAGGATGTGAATAGAGGCATATTTCTTGTTAGGTTTTAAAGTTGCTGAGTAAATCAGTATTAAGAATCTTCTTAAATTGAATAAAATTGTACTTAATCTGTACAATGAATGTTTCAACCATTTTATCTCTAATACACTCTTATTTACTTTTTTTTTTTTAATAGCCATAACTTCATTTATATTGTGCAACAAAATCTAAAACACATTTTCTCCTCACTGTGGCTTTTTCAATTTCAAATAGTGTTATTCATCATCAGCTTCAAATGACAAATCAAAACTCAGTAATACTGTAGTCCATGTCACTGACTGCTCCTTTTTCCTTGTAGGTTCCCAAAGACTCCTTGCTAGTATAAAACAAGTTGTAAGTGCATTTTATGTTCTGGATAACACGGTGTTTGTTGGCCAGTCTTAAGACGAAGAATGGAAACCACTTGTCACTTGCAGAGTTATGGGCCATCTACTGAATCTGCACGGTTTCCTCCAATTAGATTGCTTCCGAGTGACTGGCAAACATTTACTGCTCAAGAAATGTATCGCATGCCAAAAACTGAATAGCAATTAGTCAACATGACTGCATTGCTGATATTTAGTTACTGTCTCCCAAAGGTGCGAAGTTCAACTTGGGCTCCTAAAGCGACCCTCCGTAGTAGTGGAGTTATATGTCTACATGCCCTTCCTACATTCATTAGCAGGGCTTGCGGGGTCCCCTGGTGGCATAGCGGTTAAGGTGCGGCGCTTTCACCGCCGAGAACACAGGTTCGATTCCAGCCCTGCTTCAGGGACACCCCCGGGCAGATGGAGCTCGTCAGCCCCTAAGGCCATCCATCTAAGGAAAGGTCACTCGAAACAAACCTACGTCCTGAGGACCTCACTGCCATTGTCCAAGCCTGCTTGGCCCGGCAGATGAAC
>JAWWLV010000088.1:54036725-54055518 GCA_035041135.1 Platyrinchus mystaceus | reverse complement strand
CACCTAAAAAATCCATTGCGCAGGCTTGAAAGGTAAAAAGACCTTTCCCAGATCTTTGTTCACGAAGACTGGCCACGAGCAGGGCTTGCATTGTGAGTGTTGCACCAGCTTTAGATCTCTATAATTGGGTTTTGTCTTTATTCTCTTTTCCCTTATCTTGTATACATTTTTTTTTTTCTTCACCCTGGGCACTACAAAGAATTTGATGTTTACCTAACTCTTGCTGCCACAAGCAGTCTTTTGAAATCAATTCTATAATTATGCTAGTTGCATCTTTTTTAAGATCATAGGCTTCAGCTAAATGTTTGAAGGCAAACACAGTATGCTACTGTGTACTCCAGAACACATCACAAAGAGGCTGTGATTTCCCTGAGGCCGGTACATACTAATGCTATATAATCATAGGTTCTGTCTAGAAAGTCAGCTTTTAGACATAATGTAAGCAGTAATTACTGCAGGTAAGCTCATGACCATGCACTTCAAGGCATCTAGAAATGTAAATGAAAAAAGTAGCTAAAAGAAAATGAATGACAGCCAAGAGAATTGAGTATAGGTTGAGAGCAAAAAACAATTATCAAACATGCTTCCACCAAAGCAGAAATAACTAGAAGAATTTGGGAAAACTCTTTCCTGCCCTATAAAGGAGAAGAAACAAAATTCCATCCCAATTAATAAGGGAAATGTAATATTAAAAATTAGTTTTTGAAAAGTAAAAAGGAGAAACTGCAGGAAAAATCACATTGAGGTTTCAGAAGTGAAATTTGTTCCCTGCATTCTGGTTGCTTGGTACATGGTTGACCTGTGGAACTGGCCTTTCTGGCCCTCTCCTTATCAGTATCTGAGACGACAGAGAAATGTGACAGGATGGCTATCCCACACAGCTACCAGCCTGAGGAAGGCTGTTGGAAAGCCAGCAATGCAGGTTTCCTTGTGACTGTCACATCCCAGCTCATAAAACACGTTCAGTGAAACTCAGAGCCCAGAAATGAAAAGAAAAATCTGAAGGGATTTCACATCTCTTGCCCATACAACTGAGGTGTTTATACAGCTTATGTTATAGCTCATTATCCAAAAGCACTCATGACTACCTTTTAAAATAAACCAGATACTTACTTTCTATGCACTGCATGCTTTCCAGTTTGCAGGAAAGATTGTCACTTTCAAAGGCTATTTCAAACGTATGGGAGAACACCTCTCAAAGACATATTTAAAATTATATCCATAAATCCTGTAAAAACAGCTGCTGAAAGGATAGCGTTATTTGGCTGATTTCCTATTTGTTTTAATAGGCATTTTTTGCATTAGTTTTACACATCATGTAGACAGTTTATCATCATCATCATTCAAAGATATTTAGCCCATTTCCTGTGATGTTTTTGAAAGATGTTCAGTTCCCAAGAGTAAGATGATTAAATGATGCAAAAGGATTCAAAATGTGGCATTCCAGGATATTTGAAAGATCTTAATTGAAGCTGTAACTACAAGTTTGACTCTCTGATACCTGAGCCTCATGCTGCTTAACAACATTTATTTCTACTGTCTGGCTCTCCTGTTCTCCTAATTAAATATAAATCTATTAAAACAAACCAATTTATTTACATCATTTTTCATATCTAAAGGAAAAAGACAATTTGTTTAAGATTATTTTGCATTTTTTCTTTCCATTTTAGTAATTTTTTTTTCAGATGATATAAACATTTATCTTCTCACAATTTAAAATTGTGTGTCAAAAGATGTATTCTTGAAAATTTCCTTTTAATTTCTAAGTGGCAAATTGAAATACAGGGAGATTGAATCCCTAATTCGCAGTGTGATATTTAAAGTTATTCCTATTAGGTTGCACTGGGCATCTTGACAGTTTTTATTTTATAATAAAGTTGACAGAAGGATGGAGAAATCATATATTATTCTATACCTGTACTGGAAATCAAAGAACAGCAGATTCTTCCCCACTTTTGTTTCAATATCCATAACCACCATCTCCCTGATTTAGAAGTCCACCTTCAACAGTGCTTAGTGCTGATCTGATAAAACAGGGGTATATTTTTTGTTTCTTTTGTGCTGCTCATCTTATCTCTGACTTGATCAAATATTTTCAATAATATCCCCTTTGTGCCTGAACATTGGATGATTGCAGACCTTATGTCCTGCCAAAAAGCATATAAAGTCTTTTCCTTTACTGATCTATTTGCACTATACACAGTAGGATCTACCATGGTAAGCTGGGCATATCTGTGGTAATCAGCTTGCTTTGCCTTAAATGAAGAAATAGATAGCCCTCTGACCAGCTGCCACAGTGCATGTAAAACCCGTCCTCAACTCCCATAGGTTCAGAAAATGTTAACAAGTACACAGGTATATATTCTACAAACATCCTAATTTAGAATTCCGTGGATGTACGCCTGTGTGTTTAGTGTCCATCTATCAGCGAGCTCTTCAAGGGCATGCTTCCAAATTTCATTCCTACTCAGGCATCACTAAAAACCTGGGCTATTTCCCAGCAACACTGCTTACAGGTATCAAGAGTGCTTTCACACTTTTGCATTATGTGACAGAGAAGATGCAGCATGGAAGATGATAGCAGAGCTAAAATCAGCATTACTGCTTTTCCCACAGTGTTAAGATGATTTGAGTTACAATAGATTTTTGAGGTGTTTTTTTTTTTGCTTTGTTTTGGTTTTTTGTTTGTTTTTGTTTTTGTTCTGGGGTGGGGTTGTTTGTTTGTTTGTTTGAAAGGGAGTGTTGTTTGGGATTTTTGGTGGGATTTTTACTTATTTTATTTTTCTATTTGTTTGCTTATTTAATTTTTAAAATTTATTTATTTTTAAAATCAGATTTCTGATCTGTTTTCCATCTGTTTTTGTCTCCTACCAGTATTGTCTGCTTCAGTATTGTCAGCTTCAGTATTGTCTGCTTCCAGACCCCTAGATAGATCAGTGACCACATCTACATCACATGAAGGACACAGCAAAATGCACTCCTCATGAATATTACTAGCACCTATTAGGGTATATGCAGATTCTCATGGCACAGGAATAATTTGCTGCTGGTGAAAAAAAACCTGGAAGGAATCCAGGCAAAATATATATGGTTTTACAGGGTCTGTTCTTTACAGGGTAAATGGTAGAGTGTAATTACATGACACTGTACACATCACCCTAAGGAATCTCAGTGACACAGAAATAATTAATAAAACTTTCATATTGTTGGAGAAATTTTCAACATTTCACATATGCTATCAAAAGCAAGACTGTTTAACTCCATTTGAAATACAATACTACTGTATGCAGCTTAAAGATGAGAAACTGAGATATGTAAGTCACACTCTGCTATTGTTCTAGGTCATAAAATAACTTGATCCTTTTTTTTCCCCTCAGTCTTGCACTTTGAACAAGACAGATATAAATCATCTGGTTAAAAGAAAAAGCTAAGTATTACAGGAAGGAGTTTGTGTTTATTTTCCTATTTTTATGGGTTGAGGGGAACTCATCTTTGCCAAAACAAGTCAAAGAAACCAATGAGCACAAATATTACTTATTCTTACCATCAACACTAGGAAAATCTTGTTAGATACTAATAGCTACTGGTTAATTGACTATAATTTACTGTTGAATCAAATCTGTAATAGTCCTGCTGTCCAGAACATCTTGCCAGCTAACGTACGTAAAACTGTACAACTCCCAGCAGCAGGTGTTTAATAAAAGATCAGATGATCTCTGTTTTGCCAGGTTCTGGGATGTCAGGCTCTTCAACCTCTGGCCTCAAAAGTATCGCTGCAACAATTTTCATTACTGATAATTTACCGGAACTCAACCAAAAAAAAATGATATATGGACTGTTGGTTCAATAAAAATAAAAGACAAGCTTACTTACAAAACCAATGTAATGAAGAATTTCTCCTTAGGAGAAACCCTCCTGCCTAAACTCTACAATTCCAGATCGCAATCCGAGGGAATTGAAAACGCATTTGCTTGCAGGGATGACTGACCTGGACACCCCAGGTAGCAAAGATTTTAGGTCACCTTTTTTTGTTGAAGATTACTATATCGTTTTTAGTCATTAATTCTGAAAATGTTACACTTATTAGCATTTCATTCTTTGCCTGTGAAATAACCTCTGTCATTTACTGAGCTATTTTAAAAGCATTGAATAGATTTGGGTGGGGTATTTGTATAGGTATTTGCAAAATTTGGGACAGTCAAATGTATTAGTGATTTTAATTAAACTGGACAAATAATTGTAACCACAAATGGAAAAAAGAACCCAAATAAAGTTCCACAACATTGCTGTTGATTCAATGTATATAGAAAATTATTCTGCATTTCTTTGCAAAGATGACTTTACACTGCTAATGTAAACCAGTCAAAGAACTTCTTAAAGTTTTAAATTTAAGTCTTCTTAAATCCTTATGAGTCAGAGAACTTGGGGGGGAGAGGAAGGAGAGACAGGAATGAAAAGCTGATTGTTGGTTTTTGTCTTGCAGTTTAAGTCACCCAAAACTGGGAGAAATCAATCACATTTCTCCTTGAAGAAATATTTGAATATTTTTTAAAATGCAACAACTCCAACAGGACAGTTTCTAAAAAATTCTTAAGTTCATACTCTGTAGAATACCCATTAGTCTCCTAAGATAAATCTCCTAATGAAAAATGGGGCAGAGTCTTGAGCTTATTTCTAAAGCAGGAAAAGATGGATTTTAAATCTGTCTCCTACATCCCACTTGAAAATTCAAATCACTGAGCAAAGGACACAAAGAGAATGCAATCTCCTTCTCTTCTATTTTGTGAAGGACATCTGTGCTCAAAAGTATGTTCAGATGAACTAAAAATAACAGTGATCTATCATATGACAATAGTTGGGAGTGTTTTCTCATTAGTGTGTATGCTAGACCTGATTTTATTTTTATTTAAGTTCACACAGGTCTCAGATTTCCAAGCAAAATTCTTCTATTGAAGTATTTCAGACGAACATGTGTGTGGGGAATATTCAGGCCCTGTACCCCCGTTTCTTCTCTTAAAGAAGGAAGCATAATATGGATGGTAAACAGTGTGTGGGGCAACAAAGCAACACATATTCCTGTTGACATATTAATGTTGGGAAGGGCTGCCAGGAAAAAAAATAGTGTGAACACAATATTATTTAAAATTGTTTTATTGTTTGTGATAACTCCTACGACATTTGACCTAGAAGGTTTCAAAATGCAAAGAAAGGTAAATATCAGCAGGGCCTAATTTCAGCATGCTATGGTCCCCTGCTAGGTTCATTTAATGCAAGGGATAAAAATGAATAGGATATGCTGGGATGCCCAATATACTCCCAAATGCAATTAAATCATGCCTTTGTGAAATCTATTACAATAACATACATTGATAATTTATATAAGGATGGATTTAATTAGATTTCAGCATCTTTTAATAAAGTCTAGCAACTAGTAGAATGGGGTAAATGCTAGTTCAGTGCAACCACACACTAATTCCCTGAGAAGCACAGATCTTTAGGAGCACTCTACAATTACTATGCAAACTTAATTAAATTCTTACCAAAACTGGTCTCTCTAGCTTGATACTCCATTTTCAGAATATGTCATGTCGTATTATTTAAAGAATTATAGAAATTATGAAAAAATCCTTGGTACAGAAGCAGTTAGACAAAGCTGCATTTTGACAACCTGAAAAGCTCCAGAAAATGTATGAGATAAATAATAATAAAAAAAATCTGATTTATTCAATGCATTAACAAAACATCATTTTCTTGATCAATCACAATGCAGTTAAGATCTTCTAAGTGGCAGAATAGAATAGAATAGAATAGAATAGAATAGAATAGAATAGAATAGAATAGAATAGAATAGAATAGAATAGAATAGAAAAGAATAGAATATTGTTCTATTCAGAATGGAAGCATTAACTACTTCTCTAGGAAATCTATTCTATAGTTTGACCATCCTCTTCATCAGCAATTCTGACTCCCGTTGAGCCTTCTGTCAACCAGCACCCCCAGAACCCGTTTGCAGGCCTGCTGTCCAGCCACTCTTCTCCCATTTTCACAGAATCATAAAATATGCTGAGTTGGGTGGAACCCCCAAGGATCATCAAGTCCAACTCCTGGCCTTTCACAGGACCCTTACCAAGAGTCACATCACATGCCTGAGAGCATTGTTCAAATGCTTCTTGAAGTCTATCAGTTTGATGCTGTGACCACTTCCCTGGGGAGCCTGTTCCAATGACCAACCACTCTCTGGGTGAAGAAACCTCCTAATATCCAACCTAAACCTCCCCTGGCACATCTTCAGGCCATTTCCTCAGGTCCTGTAACTGGTGACCACAGGTGGTGAATGCCCCTCCTCTTTCCCTCACAAGGAAGTTGTAGACTGCAATGAGTTCTTCCCTCAGTCTCCTCTTCTCCAGAAGAGACCAAATAACCAAGAGACCCGAACAGACCAAGTGACCTCAGCCGCTCCTCATATGGCTTCCCCTCAAGGCCCTTCACCTTCTTCATTGCCCTCCTTTGGACACTCTCTAATAGCTTAATATCTTTCTTGCATTGTGGTGACCAAAATTGTACACAATATTTTGATTTGTGTCCAGCATTACTCCATCCCAGCTACCTAATCTGGCATTTGTTCTTGTTCAGCTTCATGACACTGATGATTTTCCAATACTTCAATCTATCCAGGTCCCTCTGCAAGAATAAAGTATTTTTCCTTTTTATTAGGGTACAATCTACAGAACTTTCACAGGTATAATCTTAACAATTTCATCTAGAATTCTGAATCCACTACTTTGTCATAAAATCTATTCTTCAAGCATCTCACAGCTTCAGACATTACACACTTTGTTATTTACCTTGTTCAAACAAGAACTTTAGAAACTCACATTGCATAAGCAACTGCCAGTTAGTAGAAAAGGACAGTTTAGAGGAAGAAACATTACTCTTCTAAAATATTATTAATCAAACTCCTCTTAGAAGGTCTTAATAGTTGAAGAAATCACTGTAGTCTAGCTGCTGACATGTTTTTCACTGGGAACTAAGGCAGTTAAATGATCATACAATACTGCAGAAAAGAAATGCCAGTCAACACCTACAAACCTTTTTATTGCACAGTAATTTGCTGGGTACACATTGTTTTGGTAGAAAAAAACCCAACACCACCATATCATAATCACATTTCAGGTGGAAATAATAAAGTAGGCCAATAACATATAAAAAAGTAATGAAAAGAACCTCTTCCATTTACAACTGAAAATCAAAAATTAGTCATTTGATTTACCTCAAAATATTTAAGCTGAACTCCAGAAAGAGTTACTATCAGAATTTTCTGTGGAGAAAGAAAAAATTTGTGTTAAATTAGTCCACAATTTAGTCTGTTTTCTAAGTGCAATCCTTTCTGACACAAAACTTTAAATAGGTTAATCTTCAGCTGTACAGTAAAAAAATGTTTTTGAGAAAGATGTTTATATTCAGTAAGGAGACTCTTATAAGTGACAATTTTTTGAAACTTATGAAGACAAAAAAAAGAGAAAATTTAACAAAAAATACAACAAATTATCAGAGTTTTAAGAACAATGCAAGCAGGCATATAAATAGCGTCATTGAAGTTCATTCTAATCATTGAAAATAGCTAAGCCTAGCTATGATGCTGACTACTGCTTTTAGAGACATTAACAGTATTAATTTTAAAAGACTATATTTACAGTTAATGTCTGACAATCTAGTATCTCATTTAAGTTGTCTTCTCTAAAAGTACTGGAAGAGGTATTTAGTTTACAAAATGATTCTTTAATTTCTGCCATATTTCTTCTCAAAATCTATAGAATCCTATATCTTTCTCCATGTTCCCCAGGTAATGAGGACAAAATTTTTTCTCTTTATTTGTTGGGGCAGGAATTCTCACATACCACAAAGTATTTTTATAAGTCTACTTTAACAACAGACATCAGTGATATTAATGAAATCAAAATTATTTTGCAATGAATTCTGCCTCTGAAATTATCTCTGTGGAGAATGTCCATCTGAAGGGAAATGCTGTACAAGGTTTCCCTCATAAGCACACATACTCTGACCTTAAACCTTCTCAAAAGAAGGTTTATTGAGAATTAAATCACTGCTAAGTTTGGGTGACGTTCACTGAGGAGTAGTAAACTACTTCCTACCTATTACAGTTGAATACTGTTAGTCCACCCCAAATGTTTATTTTTATAGCCATCTAGATGCCATTTTTAATATCAAGATTCTTTTCAATAATCATCGAATTGCAATCTGTTCAAATACTGGCTTCTGCCTAAATGGTTCCTTTTCGATACTATGTTATTGGCCGTGGAAAATAGACTTCCAATGCAGTAAAGCACATAAGGTATTTTCATCACTATTATTGGGAAATCCTCTTTTAATTTAATACGGGTTTCATTTCCACAGTTCATGCACCTATCAAACATTACTCCACGGTCAAGTTGTGCTTTGTGGAACTTTGCAATACAGCCACTGAAACACTGGTTTATACAAATGAAAACATTTTTGTTTCACTATTTTTGATGCACAAACCTTACTGGGTAGTACCAATGCAGAGCTAAGAACTACTTAAAAGTCAGTAAATGTGTTCAGCAGAAACCCTTTAGTTGCATCAGCCTGGTTTGAACCATTTGTTGTCTTCTCTCTCCACACCTTCATACATGCTTACAGGATCTCCTAACAGCTATGTTTCATGAACATCTTTGTATGACCACACAGATTCTCTTTTAGGTACTCCAAACCTAGCTTACACAAAATGATTCAGAACTACTGGTTTTAAGCAGAATAATAGTAATAATAAAAAAATAAATAAATCAAAAGAGAAGTAGAATTCATCCTCTATTAAGAACCTTGTTTCCTTGAGAATAGCCGATGTTCATCTTCCCACAAATGCACAGATTAGGACTTTTATATGTTTACAGACATTCGCAGATATTGCCATGTCACAATCACATTTGGCACCTGCACTTTAGAAAGATGGCAAGTGGTTTATAGGCTCATTATGCCTGACATTAGAAATGCAACTGATTTGGAATTATGCCTCCATAAAAAGCAACCTAAACAAAAAAAAACAAGTTATCATCAGTCTTTCTAATTCTTGATTAAACATTTCTGCAAGCTAACAAAGTGAATGCAGATGCAAAGGTTTCCACTTAATGAGTCAGATTTTTGAAGGTCATCTTTCAAATTTCTTGCTTCTGGCCGTTTGACACTTTCATTCTTTTCACGGTAAGGAGAAAAACAATCATAAAAGACATCTTGCAATCCACCTGATAAACAGATTTACTCAGAAGAATAAACAATCTGTTAAAGTTTAGCTATCGATATATGAAAAATTAGGTTGCCAAAGCCACTAACTAAATGTTTTGCCATAAGACTGAGCTTCTTGTTTAATCTTCATGTGATTTTGAGAGAATTTTTAACAATGTGGTCAAAAAAATTTTATTATTAATATCACAATTCATGCCCACTTCCTCTGTTTTGTTACCGGGACAGTGCATCCCCCCCACAACTCCTTGGGATGTACTATGAACTGAGAAATTCTCGTTAGGCCTCAGCCTTGACAACCAGCGTCTGGGTTAAGCTCTTCTTGAGATTATCAGAAACATTGTCTGTTCCTGTGAACTAGAGCTGTCTAACAAGCTCAGGTTTTTTAACAAACAGCCTTGGAAATTTATTTTTCTTGTCTGAATAACAACCCAAGTGGAATAACATTTTTGTTATCAAACTTTCAAAGAAAGTTATTGCCCCTTATTGGGTTCCAGATGAAAAATTATTATGACTAAAGGCCCTATAAACAGCAGTCCAAAGTGAGACCCTTTGAGCTCTCCTGGACTACAGTGGGCTGTGACCAGCATCTCCCTTTGAGTAGGATGCCTCTCAGAGCCAGCAAACTCTCAAGTTTGCTAAGCTTGGAGGACTGGTGAATGATGAATTTTTATGTATTTTCTTCTTATTTATCACCAACATGGGAACTCAAGGACTAAAGTCAGAATTGCATTTTTCTGGACTTTCTACAAACAAACAAAAAAAATTAGCTTCTTCATGAAACAAAACACATGAGATACAGGTGAGATGTCATCTTCAAGCTAAGATAATCAGTCTTAACCTTTCACCTAATGTGAACTATTACATGAATTTGGAGTGTTATCATAACACTACCGACTCAGCACTATTAGTGTAAATTTCATAAGGAGATAAGTGTTTCTTGAATCTTTCATCCATCAAACTCACCATGAAAAGAAGGCAATTATCACAATTTTTCCTCAAATGTCAGAAATGGTTATTTTTCCCTAGCTAAAACTACACTGACATTGTGATTCAAAACCACCTGAAACAAGACTTCATGAATTTTCTAAGATCTTCTTCTTTTTATTAAAAATAAACAATAAAAATAGCCACATCAAAATATACAATTTTACTTATTTTTTTAAAGGGCAGGTCATAGTCCTATACTGACACTTTTTTTTTTCTAAGTCCTTAAACTGGAGACCTTTCATATTTCTTGAGTATGTTGGTGTCTGAAACTCCTCTGACTACAGAACTTCCTGATGCCTGTAACACCTGGTCCTTAGCCTTGTCACTGTATTATAAACCCACATCATCTCAAGGGAGATCACATGTAAGGCTTAATGGCAATCCCCAAATTTGTCTGCAGAACACATAAATACAGACACATTTATCTTTATTCAAATAATTATTGACCAAAAATATTCAACAAGCCATCAGATAAACAAAGTGTGCAGAAAAAGGAGCTAGTTTAAGTGCTGGAAAAGCCTTATTTTATTCTTGGTCTACTCGATGATGAAAGGTCTTATTAATAAGACTCCACCCTGTCACATTTCACTAGGAGAAAAAACATAAATTCACAAATATTCAGAGACCAGCAGGTGAATTTTATACTCACCTGGTAAGATCTCCCACAGGGTGACCACTTGTAGATGTGTTTTCTTAACTATGGGAGTTGCTTGATTCCCCATGTAACACAGCAAGCCTGCTACAGAAGTTACAATGAGCTAAGCAGTAAGTGAAGGAAGTTAGTTTGGGGAAAGGAAAGAATGGCACATAATTAAGAGTCATCTCTGTTTATCAGTCTCTCCCTGCACAGTCTCTCCTATAGCTTAATACTGAAAGCAGTAGCGATTAGGGTTAATTAGACTTTTCTCAACTTAATATAGTTTTACTCCACAACACACAGTTAAGCTCTTTGCTTCTTTTTTGATTTGCATTCATATTGACAAATCAGCTTGTTTCAGGAAAAAAAATAGCTTTTGTCCAGGTTGTACAATAGGTCTTTAAGTCATTTATGTAACCTTTCATTACTACTTCCCCCTTTAGTTTATATTCTAGAACTGGCAAACTTGTATTTCAAGATTTTTATTTCAGGACCATTCACTCTGAACATTCCAAAGAATCAGCATATTAATGGGAAGTCAGTCAGATAAAATAAAAGGCTATCCAGTTCCATATATCTTCGGAAATTTTTTAAATCACCATAAATGGTCTCAGGTAGGTCTACTGATAATTGATTAGATTTTTTTTTACAGTTGGCTTCAGTTATCTTCCATAATACTGATTCCTGGTACAAAGTTAAAAGGAAGACACCAAACTTTACTTCATCATGATAGAGTATATACATTTCCAAAAACTCTCTGGAAGTTTTACAGTATCAAAAAACATTGGTTTGTAAGACATGTAATGGGAATCTTTGATGTTTATATAAAATTATCCATTACAATACTTGGACACAAGCAAGTTGGCCTCATTATCTTGGAGGCAAATAAAATGGGCAAATAGTTTCAAGGATAGGAAAGGCTGGTAAAATTTTGTGGAGATTTTCTGGGAGGATATACATGGAACAGTTAGATTCTCTTTGGGTAATTTTAGGTAATGTTAGGTTAGGTAATGTTAGGTAATTAGGTAATACTACCTATAATTTTTTTTAGAAAAAATTGGGTAACGAGAACATTGATCACAATAGCCTTGTTCAGAGCTTAGGAAATGGGCATTCACCTCTGGAAAAGAAACCAGTAAATGGCTCATCCATTCATATTAAAACAGACACAAGAAATGTAGCTTGTCAGGGTTTATGCAAGCATAAAAACTGACCTTCTAAAAGCAGAGCCTGCTTACAGCTTCGTTGTTAGTTGGCAAGTAACATTGTAAATAGACTACATATTATATGGGTTACAAATAACTCACAGACAGAAGGAGTTTTTTGTTTATTTAAATTTTGGGTTACCTTGTAGGCAACATAATTGCAAAGATGTTATTAAGGAAGAAATTGCAGCCCCTGAATAGGGCATAAATAATTCTCTAAATTTCCACAGCTACATAGTTCAACCAGATAATTCTCATTAGTACAGTTCTGGAAAATATATATATACTCTCACTTTCCCCCTGCAGTATTACTGTAATTATTTTGCTTACAAGATAAACATATGTAAAATAAGTTATCTGTGAGCAAGTCATACTTCATATCAGACGTTTTCACTGTGCATACAAACAAGTAATGCACTAAAATAAATAGATGGCCTAGGAGGTTTGTAAAAGGGTGTATAGCTTTCTACCAGTAGCTTACCACCAGATTCATCATTAAATGCAGATTGCACATTATTACTATTTGACAACTGTTAGTTTGTCCAACATTTATCCTATTTTCTAATAGGCAGATGTTTTCAGGATGAAGATCATTAAAATCAGCATTAGATATTATCCTTTTGCAATCTTAGCAGAGAAATCAAGAACAGAAAGGGATATTTAGTCCTTTCATTTTCATTGCTGCCAAATAGAAAACAGGAGTAAAATAGTTTCTGAAGCAAAATAGAGTAATTCTTATGTGCTGAACTACAGATATATACACTGTAGATACACCATTTTTGTCTTCAAGACTAATGCATAGCTTCTGTCATAAGGAATTAAATTATATGAAGTGCTTAAAAATGGGCATACCGTATTCCATTTTATTACATCCATGGTATCTGTGGTATTTAGTATCTGCTGTTTAGATTTCCCTCAGGATTTTACATCATTCCCAAAAATAGAGCAAGTGGTACCAAATACTCCAGAGGATAAAAGAATAAATTCTGCAATTGGCAAGTTAAGAATTCATTTCATTATTTTCTGGACTTTGGCACTTTCAATCAGAAGGTGAGTGGTCAAGTAACTTCACTAGCAGAGCTAATTAATTCTCTAACATTTTTTTCATTGGTACAGCTTCAACCTCTGTGACACACATTTGATTTGTATGCACACATGATGCTGTTCCTGTATCAAAAGTGCTGTTGCCAAGGACACATGCAAAACACTATAAATTGTTTATTAAATATTTAACCCATTAGCAATCAAAAACAAAGCTCAGAGAGGCACATTGCTTTTATGTTCTGTGTGGCTACTCTAATATGGCTTGAGAGTTGTCGGAATGAATTTGCTCTCTCTGCATGCCACCCAAGAGCAAGTGGCAGATTCATTGCAATCCTGAATGAAAAAAGACTACAGGGAAAAAGATAGCCCCAAAACAAAGGCTTTTTTGCACTAACAGAAAAAGTGTTTAAAAACAATTGGAGAAGAAGTAAAAAAATAAAATAAAAACAAAACCCCCCACACCTATTCAGTTTCATAGGGTTTTGATGATTTTATAGCTTGCTCATATTGGTGCCTTGCAATTCCACCACAGAATATTTGCACAAACATAACCTCTTGAATAAGTACATTTTCAGATAAACCTTTGAATTACAAAGGGGCTATGGGCAATTTTTTTATTCCACACTTTTTCAGATGAGCAGAGTGTATGCAAACCATGTGATATTTGGTATTTTTTGTAATCCATTGTCTCTGTAGCCATCATGCTTGGATTATTCCATATCATTCCAATTAAAACACCTCTGGCTTTATATGTCCTTTCTCTTAAAATATATGCAGTTATTCAAGAAATTATGATGCTAACAGCATCATTATCAAATAATTTCTCATAACCATGAATTCATACAACAAGGCACACTGGACAGCATATGAGAGGAGATTCCAGAGTATCTGCATCAACCTCTTGTTTCATAGTCTCTAATGTACCATGTAAGTATTTATTTCACCATGATATGTAATATAAAGCTATTCAAAGGTCTTTCAAGGACCTGTAAAAATTGTTTCCCACTGTCTATCATTTGAGGGTGTTAAATTTAAGAACCATTGGTTGCAATGTAATTAATCATATCAAACTACAAAAGTTGCAAATCCCTCCCTGCCCATATTTAGGTTAAGATTGTGCCCTGTCTTTTTTGAACCCTTATCTCTTTTCTGTCTGGTTTAGCCAGTTGTCTGAATTTTTCATTTCAGATCTCCAAATACTGCAAGGACGACAAAGTCAAATAGGCTGGATTGTACTGTGCCTATAGAAATTATTAAGATAGAGGATATGAATTGGGCATGGAGGTTTCACAAACCACACTTGCAAAAACAATAATGTGCTTCTCACTGATAACTTTGAAAGATCCTTATATCTGAAATAAACCTCTTCTTAATTCTTCAATGACTTGGAAATTGAAATATTTGTATGGAAATCACAGTCACTTGTCCTTGTGACTGTGATTCGGATAAGACAAAATCCAATGTTTCTTGAACTGAAGCCTCAGCAAAGAAGTTAATTAATTTTCTAATTCAGCATAGAAATGGAATATAGTAACATCTGTACTACTTCAGGGGTTTTGTGCCAAGCAGGGAAGTAATTTATCAGATGGGGAAAATGTTTGTGTCTGTCTGTCTATCTATCTATCTATCTATCTATCTATCTATCTATCTATCTATCTATCTATCTATCTATCTACCTACCTATGTTTGTATATATAAATTTGCAGAAAACCACATATTACCAAAAACATATTTGACCCCAAAATGGCATATCTTTAAAATAATAGTAAAAAACACATCTATTTTACATGTCTTTGCATTTCTAAAGAATTACAATCTTTTATCTACAGATTTGTTGCCACGGATATTTTAAAAAAACTACATGTCCCTTTGTATTTTACAAGTTATAGGAGAAAGAGAAGAATTAATTTTGATCAAAATATTTTTTAGAAGTTCCATAATGCTGAATGCTGGAAACTGCTGATAGTGTATACATCAGTGATTACCTAGAGTAATTATTAGAATTATGGTTTAAAATAAATTAGAAATTGAGTTAAAATAAACATTTGAATTTCAATACAGAAATTTATAAGCAAAAACTTAATTAAATTTGGTCTCAAAGATTGCTTTAAAATTTAAAAAGTGAAAATGAATATTCAGATTTCCTCTTCCATTAGGGATAAGAAATTTCCCTTATAGGGAGAAAATTCATTGACACTATTTTTATGGCAGTATTTCGGCCAAGGCAAAAAAGCACAGACTTAAGCCTTTCAGAACTACACTCAATTAAAATCTGGATGTGTATTTCATACATCTGCTATGGTGCTGGCATGATCAAGCTTCACTCTAGTATATTATCCAAGTTTCTCTTGCTAAGTCATCTTCACTGCTTAGGTGAGCTCATATGGGAGAAAGGATGTCCTCTTAATCATGACAACGGAGTAGTCACCTGCTCCTCTGGTTACCCAGAGAGATTTTGCTATGTATGACTAAAACTAGGACAAAAAATGGCTCCAGACAAGACAGGAGAGACATTTCTTCAAAACAACAACAAAAAAACACAACAAAACCCATTCCCCAGGAAAAGGCAGTGAGTAAAGATGGGGAGAATTTTTGGCTGCTTACGAAGTTCAGCCCACCATACCTTTCTTCTTTTCTATAATAGCATTTATTTTCTAAGCTAGGACCAATTTAGCAATGGATCTACACCTGAGCTTATCTTTAAGTTATGCCTATGCAGCACAGTAAACCACTTGTAAATAGACACCCATATTTCCTTCCTTGTCCCACAACAAGAAAGATGGTGGCCATATTAAAGTACACTTGCACAAGAAAATTACTGTAGGAAAAACCCCACCCAACCAAGAGTAGCAAAAATAAACTCTATTTTGTCCTTTATTCCTAATGAGATTTCTTCTGTAACTAAAAATTTTTAACTTCTTTATAATATTAAAAAAAATTAAAATCAATGTCTAAAATAAAAAAACCACAAAACAAATAACAAAAACAAACAAACAAAAACACCCCCCCTCCCAAAAAAAAACCAAAAACAACCAAACCCAAACATAAAATCATAGAATCCTAGAATGGTTTGGGTTGAAAGGGACCTTAAAGGTCATCTAGTTCCAAGCAACCTGCCATGGGCAGGGACACATTCCACTGAATCAGGCTCTTCAGAGCTCCATCCAACCTGGCATTGAACACTTCCAGGGATGGGGCATCCACAGCTTCTCTGGGCAACCCGTTCCAGTGTCTCACCACCCTCACAATAAAGAATTTCTTCCTAACATCTAATCTAAACCTACTCTCTTTCAATTTAGGTTGGCATATGGTTTTTAATTGAAAATTAATTTAAGGCATTGGCTTTTTATTTCCTACAGTTTTATCACAAATATTTTTCAATATTAGCTGCTGTTTCTGTGGAAATCAGCAAATGAAGACAAGCAAACATGCTGATTGCCAGGATTATCTAGGGAAACAAATCCCTAAGGGAACTGTCTGCAGATCTTTCCCCTCACTGAAACTTCTCAGTATCTGCTGTAACTGCTGCCAGTGTGCCACACCACCACCACCACTGCTTTTGCTGAGAGGAAATTTGCTCACTGCTGCTCTTTACAGAGCATAACTACCCCTGAAACACTGAGAAACTCTTATGGGAATGCTGCATCAACAGCACTGCTTCCAGGCATTGAAGGGAAGAAAAATATATTTCTAGATATGGAGAACAGTATTTACTTTTGTTTTTGTTTTTTAAGGAGAAAAGTGGAGACCAAGACCTTTTTTTTTCCCCAAAATGTAAATGCCAATTTTTTGACATCTGCCTAATTTCAAACACTTAAAAAAATGTTCGAATTTTGAAATACATTAAAGATTCATCTCCATAGTCAGGCTTGCTATATATGAATTGAGTGTCTGAAAGTCTTCTTATGACTTGTTGAGATGAAAAATCCAGTCTAGATGAAATCGGAGTAAGGATAAAGTTTTAAACCGTGAATACAACCTGAAAAAAATTCTTTGCATTTCTTATTTTAAAAAAGCAAAATAAAATTTGAGAGATTCTCCCCTGCCTACAGGTAATATTTGCATGGCTGCAAAACAGTATGTCATTGATACTATGAAGTCAGATACTTTCAGTTTTCTTTACAATTGCCTAAATTAAGGTTTTGTCCCTTTTTTTCCTACCAGATAGCTCCTTACTAAGTGGCTATCTTAGGACACTGATGGCGAAAGTCAACTTCCTTAGGATGCTGGCTCTACAAGAGGAGTGACTATGCAGGAATTAGAAGAGATACCATGGGATGGTTAATCCAGATGGCAGCAGGGTAGTGAGAATAAGTAGCTACTGCGCAGTCTTGCCACGTCTTCAGGTTTTACAATAGTCTGTTTGTCAAACGTGCATATGTTTGACATTGTCAAACAGCAAATGCATACACTCCCTTTTTAGAGTAAAACTGGGTAAGATGGTATGATCGTGTTAATATTTAAATTAGTCTAATGAATGACCTGGCATTAATAACTTCTCTCCCCGGCTGTGAATGAGGTTTAGAGCCAAGATCCACACTATTAAATTCAGTGAACAGAGGTACACTGCCACAGGCAGTCAAAATATACTCATTGGGAAAGGTTTGTTTTGTATAAGTTACACTGCAGTGGTAATATCTGGTGCTCTGTAGAGATGAAAAGATTTTTCTCCCATAGATGCGCTCCCTTCCCACTTGTTCGTAGAAGTTCCCTTCAACACATTGTAAAAGGAGGCTGTTTGCTAAGTCTTACAAAGGCTTTTTGAACTTAAATGTAAATAGGCACTTCAAGGATCTCAGAAATACTACCATACTCCCAACAGACTCTTAAAGAAATAAATTTTTAGTCCTAGACAGCAAGATGTATTTATATACCTTTTAACTGTGGTATAATTTTCTTGGAGAAGATGTATCATGCAGAAATTATTCACACCTCCTATCCTGAATAGTTTAACTCAAAGCTGGATATGAGCTATGGGAAACATTAACATTTTCCACAGGCCTCATACTAACCCAGGAGAATTCTCACTGGACTGCCAGTCAACTGCAGCTAGAGCTCAGCTGGACATCTTTTTCCTCCAGATCTGCACCACTGAGAGATACCACGTGGAGTCAAAGTTTTCCCTTCATCTGTGCTGGAGTGGTGTCTCTCTCACCACACAGAAATTCCTTCTTCCTCCTGAACTCTCCAATCACCTCTTGGAAAGTTAAAACATGTGATAAGCTTTTGAGTGTGAATCCAAAGAGGGATGTTCTTACTTTTACCCTGAGAAAAAATCATGCCTCTCCTTTACTTTTGTTTAGGCAAGTAAATGCCAGTAATATGACAGGTCTAAGACCCAATCTTCCCTACCCATTTTTAAACCTCAAGAAAATACATATGCTTTCTCAGACATTCTTTTTTCTGTCTTCCCTTCCTTTGTTTAGTGAAGTGTCAATGGGAATGCCTCTTCTGGGTAGCTTCAGTCATTTTCAGCATTTTCAGTAGTGGAAGATTAACAACAAAACTCAATTTCAAATACTGGAGCAATATTGTCCATATCCTGAAGAATTACAAGGGAATTACCTAGCGGTTAAGATGCTGGTCTCTCAGCGCCAAGGCCGCAGGTTCAAATCCCGATCCTGCTTCAGGGTCCCCCGGG
>JAWWLV010000088.1:54025396-54036625 GCA_035041135.1 Platyrinchus mystaceus | reverse complement strand
AAAAAATCCATTGCGCAGGCTTGAAAGGTAAAAAGACCTTTCCCAGATCTTCGTTCGCGAAGACTGGCCACTTTACAAGGGAATTAAACAAAACACACATTTGAGGCATGAAGAGTCAAAGATGAACATCTGTAGAAGTTTCTTTCTAAGTTACATTTTATTTCCATATTTCTTTAAGATGACCTTCTGATTACTCATTTGAAATAACTTCTACTAAAAGAACATTGAAATATCCTGTTACTGCAAACACGATTTTCAATTACTGGGGGTTTTTTTAAGGACTTTAATAAACTAATATTTCAGTATGAGCATATTTTTGTTTGAATTTCTTCCTTAATATCTTTAGACTCCAACAAAGACCTAAATTATTTAACACCACTGATTTCTCAAGAATCAGCAATAAAAAGTTCAGGTCCTCATCCACTTCATGTTTGAGAAATATATCTTACAGTAAGAAAAATACCTCCCTTCCTTACTGTAACCCCAATATAGCATTTCTCTCTGATTAGTGTCCTGAACTCGAGTCTTTTGTATACTTACTAAGTAATATGTCACACAGTTCATCTAAAGGCATGACAATACACATTTTTCTTTGTTTGTCTGAAATGAAGGCAAAGTGCTGGAGCATTGACCAAGTGACTATCCAGGCAGTAATAGGCAGTTTGTGCTTGTTTACCTAATCCCTAAATTACCATATGTTAGCATTAGAGGAAAGAAATCTGTGCCTGTCAATTGAATATTTGACTCTGATACTAACAGTCCCTTTTATGTGCAATGCAATTTGAAAGGTTATATACTTTTCAGGTCTACAGCACACCCATAGTATACTAAGGTCGGTTTGGGGTTTTTTATGTACAGGGGACAGAAGAGGCCTTGCAGACAAAAACAGAAAAATCTTTTCAACGCATAATGAACACCAAAGAAAACCAATTATTTAACAGAGACAATTTCTAGACCAAGTTAAATATATTGACTGAAATTCAACTGTTACACTTGCATGGCAAAATCCAGGATTTAGCTTCGGGCAACCAGAATGCAGCCTCCAGCTGAGCTGAATACAGCTTGGTGAGTACAGGAACAGCACAGGGGAAACAGCTTCCCTCAGCTGAGATTTCAAATGCCCTGGGTAAATCTAGTCAATGAAAAACCTTGAAGCTATCTCCATGGTATATTTCAAAGCTTGTGATCTATCACTACAGGTTTTATAGATATCTTTACATTTGAAATAAGGAATACCTGTCTGATAGTTTCTTTAAAAATAAAACAAATGTTAAATGTTTGAATTGCACATTATTTCAAATAACAGACTGTTAAAGCTGCTATAACATCAGCAATTGTCTCCATCAGTGTGAGCTATGCACATAGCACTACTCTGGAGGAGGAAGAGCTTTCAGTTTGTCTTCATGGGTTCCTAACTCAGAGGGTATAACAGTAAAATAACTAAGATTAAAATGACATCATGTCATAATTTCCAAAATCTTATAATTAAAGAGTATTGTAATAGAAGAAAGCTTATCAAATGAAGGAAAATACAACTGAAATATTTTTGAACCAATCATTTTAGATAAGCAGCATACTAACAATAAAAGTCTCCTTACTGAGGAAAAATGCCTCACAACTATTTCAAAAGCACTTGAAATATTCATAATACTGCCTTGAAACCCAGTATTTACAGGAACAGTTGCAGAATACAAATGCTGCATTAATGAACCTAGGTAGTACTACCAACTCTGCAAATACCAGAGTTGCAAATTTAAGAAAAATAAAGCAACACATAAGTATGCTACCAAAATGCTAATATAGAAATCTATGGAGGAAAATCCAACAGGAAAGAGCTTTTTATTTGCATATGGAAGCTTTTAAATCACATTTTGGCTCCCCGTTTTGGCATTTCACACATACCACTTACTAAAGGGCTGTCTGGTTTTGGGTAAGCATTTGAGCAATAGGCAATGTTCAGCTTCAGTGTTCTATAGTTTACCTTAATACATTATTATCAACAATATGCAAATTAAATGTTCTTACTTGTCTTTTCTATGCTTGCAGTTAAAGTATATAATTACCAATTCATCTGTGCCTGTATTTGACATTTAAAGACCATGCAGCTCTGGCTGTGACTTCCATAAAACTTGGAAGATTTACCTGTCCTTCATTTCATATATTGTAGGCTACTACTTTTCTCTCCATAAACCAAAACCATGTTTCTTTCAACATTTATAAAAACTTTCCTGGTTCTAACTGACGGGCAGGTTTAACAGATGAATTAGTTCACATGCAATTTATCATTAATTTTCTTTTTTTTCTTTGTTGAGCTTCTTAACAGTAAAAAACACTGCAAGTGTCAGAATTTAGTGAAAGCTAGGTTTCCCGAAGTGAGCACATCTGAAATTTTCCATCCCTGTAAATAAAGAATTCTACCACTTCCCTGTTCAACCCAGGCAATTAAGGATCCTTGGTTTGTGTGCTTCAAGACCTAGTTAATAATTCACTAAGTTTTTATAGAACTAAAATATCAGTTTCATGTTGTTACTTCAGTTACTGCAAATGCATTAAGCATGACTATTTTTCATTAATTAGTCTCTTTCTTTAAAAAGAATTTACTTGATTGTGATGCAACCTATTCAGCCAATCTGACAGCTCATCTACATTCATGTCATCCCCAATTAAACTCCAAATATATTGTTATGCCAATGATTTAAGCAGATGTATGCTGTTATTCACTACATAACCATACAGGATTTGATTGCTGTAGCCTGCAGGATTTCATCCAAATTGATCTGCGACAACAGCGACTGAGAAAAATCTTGTTGGTACCTGTCCCAAGAAGAGTCCTTTTGGCTGTCACATATAAACTGAAGCTGTGGAAAATTGTTCCTTCTTTTGTCAGTATCCTTCTGAAACGGGAGTAATTCTTACTCCTCTCTCGCCATAAAAATCTTTCCTGTGGCTACCTGTACTGAATGAAGCCTCTGCCCTCAATCCCAGAGCTGCAAGCACATGCTGTTCTCTCCTCCTACTCTCTGTTCAATTGCCTGTAGAATTTGTTTAATCATAGACTTACAAATGGACGCTCCATCTCCAAAATATAAGGCAGCTATTTATCCAGAAATTAGAGGGGAGAAAGGTCATAAAGCTTGTCCTGACTTTGCTTCATGGTTTGATCTCAGTCCTGCCTCAGAACTTACAGACTTTCAAGTTTGGGGGTTTTTGGCTAAAGCTGATTATCGTCACTCGCTCTGTTTGCCCCTATTGCGACACTGCCTTTTAACCTTGAATCACTGTCCCGACTTGCCTTGGTATCACACTTGGCTTGCTTGCCCTTATGGAGCAATGCCCACCAATGTTGCTCCCTGATAGTCCAAAAGCCAACAGCCAGAGCAGATGGTCAAAAGATATAGTACGAATATAGAGGTTCAAGGAAAATTAGAAAGTAGCCAGAGCAAGATGTTTCTGCTGGTAGTTTCTCTCCTTGAAAGCAGGAGCACTTAATAAACAGTCACAGTGGAATAGCTTCACTGGAATTCTTGAAAATGGGGGACAGTGGGAGCTCCCCAGTTTTCAGGGAGATCCAGGTGGAAAGTGGCAGAACGTTGTGCAGCAGGTGTTTTGGAAGTGGAACAGTTGACTGTGCACCCTCAGATTGACAAAATCATCACTCTTACCTAGACATTTAAATTTACTCTGTGTGGAATTAAAAAGCCTATCAGATTATTTTGCCCTTTGAAAAATCCATGACAATCGCAGATATAACCTTCCAAAACCTCCCTCTTCAGTTATTCCCGTTGCTTCAAAGGAAAGGGTATGGTCCATTCGATAAACACTGTTCTCTAAGTGATCTTACAGTATCATGCTATAATTTTATAGTCTATAAAACAAAACTACTATCACACAAAAGTCTTGCTGCATTAAAAGATGATCTTATCCATTAATGCACAGGGAATTAGTCCAACTACCTAGCATGATAAAAATTCTATCAACAAGACTCCTTCAGCCATTCTGCTGGCCTCTGTGATGAGCAGCCATAACGGAGTAAACTGAAGAAAATTTAAATTGAGAACAGGGGAAATAAGAAACCTCTGACTGAACACTTCTTCCTTTTTCAAGAAAACTGTAATATCTTTTTCTGTAAGTATTTAATATTGCAGCTTGCACTTGCTGTTACAAGCACAGAAAGATATAATTCAAGTCATGCTAACATACTGATGCAAATGCAAGCCTAGTCTAATATGGCATTAGAATAATATAAACATAAATAATAGCTTCTCTGTAGCCCATAACAATGATAGGTAATTTCATTTTAATTAAATGTCAGTGTGAAAACTCTCTCTGAATTTATCGTATTAACTCTTCTGACCATAGGGGAAAAAAGGAAGAAAGTTGTTGAACAGTTATTTTAATATTCTGTTGTCATGCAAGATATCAAAGCTTCTGGCTTTCTGATTAGTACTGACTTCTTTTGGCATTAAGAAAAACAAAATCAACTCTTCTCACAGAAGACAGTGTTATCAGCATTGTGTAATACAGAGCATATAAAATACATCAGAGACACTGCTTGCCAGAATACTTGAGTCCCTTCCTCTTAGTCCTCCTACAGAAGGAGATATTCACTTGGATACCATCAGTACCCAAAAAGGAGTTGGGTCCATACCTTCTCACTAAGCTTTTTAGGAGCCTCATTTATATTTTCATGAAAAGGATGAGGGAGAAGAACCCAACTGCACTTCAGAGGAAAAAATCAATGAGGATGAAAATATCTCAATACAAATCTGTGAGCAGAACGGACTAACCAGGCAAGCCACCTCACAGAGTCAATCTGTAGTTCCAGTCTTGGTCTGCTAGACAGCATTTCTAGGGAGATGCTTTTTTCCACTCCAAATAGTGCAGATGTTGGACACCACCAGAGAAGTCATTTGGCCCTCTCCCTTGCAGGTATTTATGCACATGGATTGCACAAGACAATAAATCCAGGAAAAATGAGAGCAAGAGGCTACAGAAGACTACAGCAAAAATGCAAACAAGACAAAGCAATTAGAAATCCTCATTTACCATCAAAACCCTTTAAGGTATCCTGCCTTCTGCATGAGGTTTCTCTTACAACAGTTCTCCGTAACAATAAGTACCTTATTGTGGTAGAACAGTAATGCAACATCTAAGTACAAGAAACAGGGATCAGGCTATAACAGAGGCATAACACATAAAAAGATATAACGCTTGGCAACCTGACCTCTGCATCAAGGGATAACTCTGAAAGCTTTTCTTGATGCCCTGACCCTTTTCAAAGATAGTGTGAATTACACAGTTAAGTCAGGGGGTTGGTTTCTTAGAGCTGTTTTCCAGGATTATTAAAATTTACTTCTTTGTTTTAAAAAGAAAAACACCAAAATGACACAGTCCCTTCACAACAACAATCTCCACTTAGTAAACATGGACATTTTCAAGAACAGAAATGCATTTGAAAGTATAAGTTGCTGTTCAACAAAATGTTGATTTGATAATGTAGTTCCAAAGGAGTGTTGAATTTTCTGAAGTTATGCATTTTTAATTAAAACAGTGTCTGAAATAATAATGTTGATCAGAGGATAGCCTCCATAGTATTCATGTGGTTCTTTAATATGTTTAAACCTCACTAATGATCAAATTAAAAACTTATTAAAATAAAGGAAACACTTAATATCATATAATTTCTAATTTCTAAAGATCTAGAAGAGGACAGTCTTAATTTTATACAGACAACAGCTGATTTCTATGAAAAATACATAAAAAGCATATTTTTCTATGAAACAGATCATTAATATTTAAACTTATCAACTTTTAAAGAAAATCACTTTCAAAGAAAAGAATATGAAAAAGTTTAATTTAAAAATTTTTGAAAGAATCTAGCAAAAGCACATATGTAATATGCCTTAAGCAAAAAGGAAAACTAGAACCTGTCTGAATTACATAATTAAAGTTATGAATACATTAGGAGGAAAAACAATAGTAATGTGTGTTTTGAGTTAGAAAAAAAGTGTTTTGTATATATATAAAAACAGCTCCACAAGGTCAGACCAAAGACCATGTAGCCTTGTTATCTCCCATGCCACCAGTAAATAATACCACACCACGGAAGGACCATAAAATAAAGGTAAATAATAAATTGATCTTTTTCCCAAATGTCTGTGCATTCTGATATCTAACTCTTGTGTCCATGTCTCTAAAATTTCTCAGGATGGTAAAATTAAAACCAAAACTACCTATAGGAACTTCCTCCTTTCAGTGCAGAAAAATGACTGTTTAAGATGCAGGCTGCCATTGCCAATTTTTCAGTAGCCTATTTCATCTGAAAATGCCTTTATTCTTCATTTAGAGAAGCTGCTACTTGGAATATAAACTATTTCTGATATATATATATATATATGTGTAGCAAGATGACTACTGAACACATTTAAAACCAAATCAAAAATGGAAGAAAGTTTTATAATATCCAGATTAAAGGAATTCAGAGCAGAAAACATTTCCACATGAAAAAAAAGAAAGCCAGGACAAAAACATCTGAAAAAAAACCCTGATGTAGGTGGGCTGGCTGTGTTGCCCACATTATTTCCCTTTAAGACCTTATTTTTGGATTCTCAATGATGAACCAGCATTAAAATGCTAACTTTGGTAGACTAATTGCACTGACGAAAAAGCTAATGAGGCGTGGTTGTGTTTGGCTCTCCAGGCTGCTAACACACACTGCTCAAACTTGTAACCAGACAGTTCTTTGGGCATAATGTTTCAATCCATTATCTTTAGAATTCTAATTTCTTTTTAAGAAGGTTAAGCTAAAATAAAGTCAGATCTTTTAGTAGAAAATGTTTGTTGCTTTCATTGATTTTTTAAAGTGTACTGCTTATAACTACTGATTGCTGGATCTTGCATTTCTAATGCTATTTTAACCTACTATTTTAGATATTGTTATATAGTACACTTTCCTTGAACATTTCTACCTTGCCTTCATTGAAATTTACTTCTATTTATTTAAAAGAGGGGTGCCTCCTTTACTATGGTATTTATGGGGGAAAATGTCCATCTTATTTGACTTCATTAAAAACTAAATAATACATTAAATCATATGTATTGCACTCCTGTTTTAAGGACAGATACAAGCCGGCTCAAAGGAGCTCCACCCTTTCTTCTCTGTTGTTACTCCCTCATGCATTAACCTATACTGCTAATGATAGTTATGGATTGCTCTGGAAATTCTAGCACAGCCAGGTAGGCATTTCAAAGTAAACCCTTTTTTGCCCTTTTTAACCCAGCTGGAGAAACAGCCAAAAGAAGGAATACAGATTTTCTTAATCAGCTCAATCAGAGTGTTCAGGTGAGACTGATACTTGCAGTACTCGAAAGGGCTGTACTCCATGTTCAGGCACATCAAGGCAGTATCCTATTTCACTTACACTGCCAAATGCCTTTCCTGGGTGTCCTTAAAAGTGGCTACAGCATGCCGTGACCCCTTGGAAACATGACAAGCTAACTATGTCCTGAACTTCAGCACAGTCATTCTGCTGATAGCACATACACCTCTGTTTCAAAATCGTGAGGGGTCAAGTTTATCACCTTCTGAAAAAGGTAAGGGACAAGCTTTGGAAGCACTGATATTGCTGCTGTTTGTATGCAGAGACAAAGATCATCAACCTCCATGCACACATCTGCCCTACAGTAACAAACCACTTCAATGATCTCAAGATTGTCTGCAGGTTTCCAGTGAAAAATCACCTCAGAGCGCAAGTGGTTGAGCACAAAGCTTGATCTTCAGGTACAAAAAAAGCAACATAATGAAGTCCTGGAAACTCTCACTGGCCTTTGCCACAATGAATGTCATCCTTTTAATGCTGCACACATTTTCAGAATCTCACAGTATCAGACCCTAGCTGTCACAATCAGTATTTATAATACTATATTTATAGTACTATAATACTTTGATACAGAAGTTTCCAGACTACAGTGAGATACAAAACAAGATGTGGGATTGGAATATCAATGCCTTAAGTATACTATCCATAAACATTCAAGTGTTTGAATGCACTTGATACTGTCTTTGAAGAAGCATCTTATATAATATATAGATACATAGATACAAAATGGCATCTTGACTTTAAAGTTTAACTCATTTTTAATTTATATAAAATGTATTTTTCAATTAGAACACATACAATCAAAGGGCAGAGCAGAATCTTTTTTTTTTAACAGTAGTAAATAGTTTATTAAAACTATCTAATAAGTACAGGAGCTTTATTTAGGTAGCTACTTTTCACCCCAGTTTCAGCCCCACTCCAGCACATGCTAACAGGTGTGCCATCCCCAAATCTGCCATTACCACCTCAAAGAGGTATGAATTTGTCAGCTCTACATTTTCACATGTCAGCAGCAATCATCTGCACTTAGAAACATTGCTGCCATATGACAGACAGTGGGCTGGCTCAGTTCTGCTCATTGCTGAGTCTAGGAGAACTATTTGAAAAACATTATAAAGATTCATGAAAACATCCTAATAGTCTATGTTCTTAGGATACACTGGGATGCCAATATGAATAGTTTAAGCTACTTTCAAACACTGAGAACATTACAAAATCTTTATTTTGAGTAACTAATGAAGACTGTAGATGTAGAGAAAGAATTAATTTGTTTTAGTGGAGGTCCTAAAATTATTGATGAAGAAAGTGTTGAATGAGTAAAATATCCCAACACCAGTACAGTCTAGAGCAGGGGTCCTCAAACTTTTCAAACCGCGGGAACCGCGGGCCGAATTCCTATCCTCAGAGGCTGTCAGGGGCCGCAGCAGCGGCCTCGGCGGGGGTGCGGGGGCGCGGCTCTTTCGGCGCCTCGGGTCGTGATCGCAGCAGATTCGGCGGCAGATTCGGCGGACAGGGGGTGGTTCGCAGCGGCGAGCGGCAGCGGCGGGGCCGTGAGCACCGGCCCCGGGGCTGCCAGCGCTGAACGTGAATTCGGCGGCCGCGGCGGCGGATTCGGCGGCCACAGCGGCGGATTCGGCGGCGGCGGGAGGGGGCTCGCGGGCCGGACGGGCCGTAGTTTGACAACCCCTGGTCTAGAGACTAACTATTCAGTTATCTCAAATAAAGTATCAACTTTCAAAACCAGTTCAGAGAAGGACTAACCTTCAACATATTCCAAGTTACTTCTCAAGTTTTTAAAGTAAATCTAACATTCTCAAATATAAGTAATTAACAATAAAATACGTTAAAGGCAATGAAAATAAATCATCTTGCCTGCTTGGCTGCTATATCCTGCTTACACATGCTATGTTTGAGATGAGGAGTTTCCCACAGGCTAGATGGACACAAGAATACTGGAGTTCTGGCATTTGTCTGTCCTATGAGGTACAATTCACTTCCAAGTATATTCCTCTATGCAGCTGAATACTGGCAGAAAGATCTCTTCCTCTGAAAACATCCCTGTTTTCTTTTTTGTCATGATTTTAAGTCTTTCCAACTAAAAATTGCCTTTTTTTCCAGGGCAAAAAAGATATATGTTATTTTCATAAATAGATGGACTCTACTGTCCATCATGAGGGAGGGAGGCCACAGGGGCCTAATGATACAAATAGTGCTTTGTCAACCTATGCTTACATACCTTGTTACTAAGACTGAACCTATCCCAAGTGCTCCATACTTTCAAATTGACTGAGGAAACTGAGAGGCAGTACCTCAACCCATGGTTTCTTAATGGACTGCAATGATAATTAGGTTGGAAATGTAAAAGGAACTGCACTCTCACTCCTGTGCAAGGAGAGCTTTACAAATTGGTGACAGCTCTGCTAAATTGGATTTAGTATTGTGTTATTTCATTTGGCAACAAAACAAAGTCATAGGCAAAGGGAGCCTTTGAAATGCACTGTAACAAGTTCTTCTGTCAGTTTCTAACTTATGTAATTAGACCTCTTGATAGAAGCAACCAAGTGGAATTGGGCTTGCCTGAAGTGTAGCATACCCACCTGCTTTTCTATATATATATGAGTTCATACAAAGGGAGCTTGGATCCCATTTTCTCCTACCTAATCTATTTCCAGGCAATTGCTATCAGGCTCTCTGGTATATATATACTTTTTCCATTGGACAAATGGACAGAAATAAGAGTCAGTTCTCCTTTGCACTGTATTTGGTTTAATGACGTGCTTAGGTGCATACTTGGTGCAAATCCTCACCAGGACAGAACAAATTCTTCAAACCACTTAGAGGAAATGTTCGAAAAAAGGTGCAGGTAATACATATCTGATTGAAGGTCTGCTTCTGCAAGACCTAATGAACTACTCTCTCCTTCCAGAAGTGAACAAGTACCCTTTACACAATGCTGCCTAAATCAGAAGTCAGAGTACTTAAAATCATTGGGAGTGTCAGTGAAAAGACTTCTCAATGTCAATCCTCACTGAAACATTCACATTACTACTTTGAAACTGTTAGTTTCTGCTGGTTGAGACACTCAGATAATGCAGGCATATAAAGATAACCAGAAACAAAACTTCTCCAGCGTCTCACCTGATTAGCACTTAGCTGAAGGAATTTTCCAGGAATACGACTAAGATCAGGACTTTAGGTAAGCTCAGTACTATGATATGTGTATAAAGTCAAATATATTTGATAAATGAAAAAAATATATTCATCATAGAAGCTATGTTACTTTTTATCTGAACCTCCAAAATCATTATTAACTTCAGTTCCCTCTATCTCAAAAAGACGCTGAGAGGTATCAGTAACTTGCAGAAACCTCCCTAGGTAATTGTCACAAATGGAGGTTTGCTCAACTTACCTTTCTTATTTATAGACCTACCTAACAAACTTTAAAGAAAACCATGATGACCATTTCTAATCCAGCTAAGAATGGTACAGCACAAGCCCTTTGAAAAATCTGCTGACTTCAAGCATAAATTTGCTGTCAGTGAACATTTCAATTTACAGAATATGCCTCCGCAGAGAATCAGTCTGCTAGATTGTTTCCTTCGGCAAAAAGTTTCTCATTTCCACTACTTTGGCATTTCACAATGAAGCAATTACTGTGGGTGTAAAATGTAGGAGTGGGATTTTAAGGTTAAAGTGAACATGTGGTAAAGATGGCTTTTTGCATTGTCTGTAAAAGTCCCTGCTTGCTTCTTCTTCCCAAAACCCCCTGCGAAAAGCATTATCTCAGGAATGTCCCTGGAAGATACCTGGCCCTCCTGGATTGGCCTTTGTTAACCCCTTCCTATTGGCT
>JAWWLV010000088.1:54003210-54023014 GCA_035041135.1 Platyrinchus mystaceus | reverse complement strand
CACCTAAAAAATCCATTGCGCAGGCTTGAAAGGTAAAAAGACCTTTCCCAGATCTTCGTTCGCGAAGACTGGCCACCTTTTTTTTTTTTTATAATATAATTAAAATCAAGAGCACTAAAGACTTCATCCTTCTTTATCCTGATTGATTATTGAAGGGAAGGAATCCATGAAAAAAGCCTTGTACAGCACTCAGTCAATGTTTTCCAATAAATAAAACTAAAATTTCTATCTAACAATGTTCATGAAGCTATTTCATCACCAACTCAGCTCTGTGCTAGCTCAAATATAGCTTCACATGGGCCCAGAATATTAAAATCAACATCCATAAAGAAATATTTAACACTTTCCAAAATGAAAGCAAAACCCAGCTGACCATGAAAAAGCAGGTTTTGTATGTTCAGATTAAATTTAATTCCTGGGATTTTCAAAAAAATTGTCTAATTTGGTGCATATTGAAACCACAAAATTTTCAATTTGACTTATTTTTAAAAAAGAGTTTAGGTTGTCTCTTGAAAGAAATCTTTTAGAAATATAAATCCTTTTTTATAAATGTAACATTAGAGAGCATTCTTTTTGGAAATGGAGAACAACAGAGACTGAAAAATCACTGCACACTGAGAATCAGTTTTAATTGAATGTTGTTGATGATAGGATCACTGCCAGTAAGCATCTCTGCATGCACTGAGGAAGACTCCAAGAAAAGCTCTCACAAATAGATTGTGCCAAACAGTTGCTAATACACTCCAGCAACAGACCATAAAATTGCACAACACGGATTTAGACAGAATTTCAGGAGATGGATCAAAAACGTTTATCTGGGAATATGGAATACACATTAGTCAGTCTAGATGATACTCAAAGGTGCTTGCACCAAAACTTGGTTTTGTTTTATATCTCGTGAGAAAAATTAACTTTGTCAGCAACTTTCATTTCTATGGTGGCTATAGTAAATATTGCTCTAGAAATTAATTTCTTTTATCTATGTGGTTTCAAGTAAATTGATTCAAAATAATCTGAAATTAGGTTCCCAGGCAAGATAGCAAAATAAGGAAGGTTGCCTGAGTCCAAACACAAAAGTGTTTCTCTCAGTGCAAATCCACTGAAATAATGCATTTTTAATAGGCTGTAATGAAAATAAGCATAGAGCTCAAAAAATGGGTTTGCTGCCTTATTTAACACCATCTAAAACTTTCTGTTATTCAGTCTTAGCAAATTTTATGATTTTTTCTCTTAAATAAATTCTACTTTAAAGTTCTCTGCATCCCTGCAGTAGAATGCTAGGACACTGTCAAACGTAGAAGTCCCTAATCTCATTAATAATAATAATAATATAATAATTATTATTAATAATAATGATAATAATAATACTACTAATAATAGTGATAATAATAATAACCACCTTTCCCTATACTGTACTTTTATATTCTAAAGGCCATGAAATTGTAGTTCTTGGAATAAGCATATTGATGTAATACTTTCAATACTCAAGAGATCTCTTCTTTTCAAAGACTTCTGTTCCAAGGCTAATCCAGTATATCAAAAAAATAATAAAGACAAATGCTAGTGTGGAGTCATGACTGGAAATAATAATGACAAAAATTGCAAAATGCTGAATTTTTCCTCACCACATTAATCATGTTATTCAGTGCATTATACTTTAAATTATGTCAGCAGGGTGAAATTGTACATTCCATTGAATTATGGGGAAAAATAAATTTTTAAGTTTTTTTTCTTTCTCTATATATAGAAAGAAAACATATACATAAATCAAAAGTATCTTCCTAGTCTTCAAAAGTTGCAAGGGCTCAACATTTCTAAGACAATATGAGTTTAAGAAAAATTACTAAAGAAGTTCAAAAAGAGTGACATTACAAATATCCACCATTATTGCTATCCTGACCCTGCAGCATTTCTTATCATGCTTTAACAAGAAGGAAGCTAGAGGAATTACATTAGAAAAGGCAAAGGTGGTAGGAGTCCTGTCTTAAGAGACAACAGTTTTAAGTGGCTTTATCACTTCCTTTCTGCCTGAACTTTGACATTATGACACGCCTTTTCACAGTGTTTCACTACCTCCTAGGCTGGACCTCACAACAGGATGCAGGGTAACCATATCCATAAGCCTAAATTCTCTTTGTCTGCAAAAAGAAATGGCTGCAGAAAATTTTCCTGTTGCCTGTTTTCCCTGAGTAGTGTCTGGGCACTGTCTGGGAAATTGGTAGCTGATGGAAACCAAGACCATGCTGGGAGACATGCTGACAAATAAACGCTGTGGATGGTCACAGGCCAGTGGATTAACAACTTTCCTAGCTCTATTTTGATTAGTAAAATAGTTACAGGAGCTTATTTTATAAGCTCTGCATCTGTTTGGTGTTGCAATTCACCAACTTTGATCATGGGGTCTCCTGATCCAGGAATGGAGATAGTAATGAGATAACAGATACCAATTCAGTTCAAAGTAAACACAGATATAAAACATTGCTGAATAGGCATTGGTTTGATAGCTGCACCAATATGGCTTTCAACCATATTTTTTTCCTTTTGCAAGTGAGTTTGTCAGTATTCTATAATTCCATTTGCACTTTCTTAACAGTCTAACATGGTGTCTTTTAGGCTTTTGTGCCAAAGGCTTATACTACAGATTTAGACTGCTTAAAGAATGTTTTGTTTGAAATCCTCTCTATTTCATAAAACACTTGAATTAAAAATTGTGTGATCATGTATGAAAATGGGATAGTAAAAACTTTTTTTTACTTAGAGAAATATATTATTTGATAATCTGTGCAGAAAGGGAAGAAATGAGACCCTTTATTTTTGAGTAACATGATAATGTAAGCATATCAGCTAACCGGACTTGTAGAATATCACACCACTAATCAAAACCCAAAAAACTAATTTTCTTCCAGTGCTGAAGAGAAATCAGAATAGGAGTACTGAAAGTCTTGATACATAGATGGAAAATAAATATACATATGGAAACACACAGTATATTTGCAGTTCAGTTTTCTGCTTCATAGAAGATCATGGCTAAAAGTGACTCAACTCCTTATTGATTTCTTGTTATTTACTATCACAGAATAACAGCATGGTTTGGTAGATACTGTTAGAGATCATCTGGTTCCAACCACTCTGCCATGGGCAGGGACACCTTCCAATAGACCAGGTTCCTTAAGGCACTGACCAAGCTACAACTTCTCTGGGCAACCCTGTCCGGTGTCTCACCATTCTCACAGTAAAGAATTAACCCCTTTTCTGTCACCACGGGCCTTGGAAAAAGTCTCTCTACATCTTTCTTACAAGCACCTCTCTTTTCTCCCACATGTATCTCTTCCTTATAATAAGTAGATCCACTGACTGGAAAAAATATTCACTGTTCTTCACCATATAAATGTAAAATGTCCATATCTGAAATTTTATTATTTGAAAATACAATTTCTGTATATAGGGGCTAGAGTGCGGTGATGAGAAGTTGTATATGAGCAATACCGTCCAGTGCACCTGCTGTCTCTTAGAACTGACAAAATACAGCAGAATTTCCCAAGACTGTGCAGCAACCATTAGTAAAATTAGCCATGGAAAGACATGCAAGTGTAACACAGAGTGAAAAAAGTGGAGATGGATGGGATTCTCTTGCTTTGATGACTCAAGGAGGCTTTGGGGGGGAGCTCTCAGCCTTTTTAGTGGAAAGTAAGGAATTACATTTATGCCTTTTTATTTATACTCCTATGTAAAAGATTTCCTCTGCTGTTCATCATATTATCATAACAGTCCCAACGTGATTTTTTGGCGACATCCTTCATGAGAAAAAAAGTAGTTGTCCTCATCAGATATACTGCAAAAATGAAGCAAATTGGGATATTACTCAAAAAAAAAAAAAGAAATTTGTATTCATTTGCTTTAAGAGCTCCTTTATCTCTAAGAGTCACACAGGAGCTAATTCTTTTTTAATGTTAGTATTTTGTATTTGAAGACCTTATATATTATTCACAAAAGAGAGGAGAAAAAATGTTTAAAACTCATGTATCAAAGTTCTGAACCTTTGCATTTTTCATAACAGTTTCTGTCAGTTGAAATATTTCTTGAAGAAGAGTAGATGCACAAAAGATTTGTTCCTTTGCATAAATGAGAAAGCTTGAGGGCTGGGACAATGGGAGGGAGGGAAATGACATTTTATTTGTAACTTAGCAAGGTCTGGTTTTAATTTTCTAGACTAGTTTATCACAAAAATACATTAATTTCTCCCCCATGACAAGTTTAACAGCAGCTCTTACTGTACATTCAGTGTTGAAACTCAACAGCTCTCTGTCTTATTTTCTCCACTACTACAACTATTTACTCTCATAGAGTGAATACCTAGTCAGTTAAAAGAGTAAGTCTAAAGAGAATAATAGAGCAACATTTTTTAAAACTCATTAGTTAATGTGGCAAGTCCATCTAGATGTTTTAATCATAATTTCATTTTTGTTGACAAAAGCTGTTCTGTAAATATAGAGATTTTTTTAATTTTTCATTTGCTTCAATTATTGTGCAAGATCAGTGGTCTAATTGGTGAATACTGCAGAAGGATTAATGGTATCCTGCAATTATCTAGAGCTTTTATAACTGGGATTCCAACTCGTTGAAGTCGGGAGACTGTGTTTTGTAATCATACGTCAGATATTCAACCATGTGGAACAGCAAAAGAACTATTAAAGCTGGAAGACATTCTCACCATGTATGTAGTATCCAGAGAAAGTATAAAAACTAATCCTTTGAGAGAGAAGCACACATTAAAGACGTTAAGGGGAACTACTATATTTATTATTATATTTTTAGTGTTGCTATCATATTAATATTATTGTTTTAAATTATTTCTACTCAGATAAAGATTTACATATATTCTTAGCTGAATTTTGCAATTTATAATGCAAACTTTTCTTCTGCAATAGTTCCAGAAGTACTAAGATTGCCCATCTTATATGTAGGTAGGAGTGGCAGCTAGACCGAATGTTTCTCCAAAGAGACTAAAAAATATTTGTCTCAAGATGCTTCTCTAAAGAGAAAATTTTATTCAGTATTTTGTCTTCTAAAATTGTGGGATTCTAGCAACAAGATCTGTTTTATCTACTTCAAATAAATAAATTATTTTTTATCTCGGTTATTTTCAATACAATTCACTAAAATTTAGTCTTAGCCATTCTGTGAATGTAATGACCTGGCAGGCAACAGAGAGAAGAAAGAAAGGCTCCCACTTCCAGAATACTAAGCTCTGTCAGTTTACCCAGAACTGCCATATGGCCCCAGCACAGCAAAAGGAGCCACTTTCCTGAACAAGGTGCATTTCTAAGCCATAATCAACCTCACCAGCTTCTGGAAAATTGGTGCTCTTACCTGCACATTTTTGGTAAGTAGACATATTTCATGGCTTGCAGAAGGGGTTGGTTAAGCTGCAGAGCTCCTTCTGCATCCTCAAAAAGGACAGAAAGTGTGGTTCTTATAAGCAGGTTTCAGCATTGCTGAGAGGGATTTACTAAATCCAACATGTGCATAAATGAATTCAAGTGCATTTTAGCAACTCTACTGATTTGTTTAAAAGCCAGTCTGGAATTAAACAAAGAAAGAGCATGATCTAGAACCTTCCAGACATATGAGAAACTGATACATGATGTCTCTCTCCCCTAATTCCTACCTCTCTCAAGCAGGCTGCATCCTGATCAAATAGATTTTGCTTTGTCACTTGGAATGTTTCTTGAGGAAGAGTGATGTGGTTTCTACAAATGCTTAGTCTTAGAGAAGCATTATAAATAGTCTTTTCAGGAGTTTTATTTGTGTCTTGAGTCAGTAAAAAGTTGACAGTTGCAGAGGGTTACTAAGAGGAGTAATATTGAATACATTCCTTCCACATTCTGCTTGCTGTAAAACATATATCTGAAATCAAGAACACACTTTCCACTTCTTCTCTTTCAATTTGGATGACATTGTTTCTGATTTACATTTGTAAGTAAAGAAAAAGAGGTTTTGTATAAACAGTACTGCCAAATCCTTTACGTGAATTGACTTAATTCAGGATGATATAGGGCAATAAATAAGACAGATTGTGTGTTCACAGTGAACCATTCTTGTTTAAAAAGAATGGATTGCACAGCATCTTCAAATGAATTATGGAAGATAAAATAATAGTAATGACTTTTTTTTCTCTCTTTAAATGCAGCAATGGGGGAAAAAAGTCAAACCCATATCGTATAAAAAACAAACAATAGCCTTTGGAAGTGTTTCTTTTTATGATTTCCATAATTATAATTCATTTTCTATGACCAGAGAAAACAAGTCTCACAACGAATCTGCACTCCTAATTATTCCCACCCCCCCAGATTAAACCAATTTTAACTCTGTTTTTCTACTTTCTTTAGTAAATTAAAGGAAAGATTGCAAAGTATGGAAGAAAAGCCAAATAACATTATAATAAAATGCTCACATTTCTACTTTATTTTTCATTTTTCAAATGGCTCCTTAAAATATGGAAACTACAAGTCTTCTAATAGTGCTGTTTATTATGTTTCTTTGAATGAAACAAGTCAGTGCATAAATGTCAGATATTTATTTAATATGAAAAAACCTTACAACTGCTTTGTGTCTGTAAAATTCATGATGGTTTATATGTTGAATGAAATAATTTGCTTTTATTGATGTTTTCGTACTAAGTAGCTGCGCCTGGAGTACAACTCTGGGAATAAATTTAACCACCTTCAGGTGGGAGACTAATGCATTTTTTTTTTCTAATTTCAGAAATATTTCTATGAAATTTATTGATTATATCCCGATACTGGATAATTCTAGGTATTCGTGGACTCCAACTTCCATTTCACCCTCTCGCTTTTCTCCTACCTACCAGAAGTAACTCAAAGGGGAAATCACAGCAAGTTTTAAACTGCTACCCCAGAGACAGGTGACCAATGTCCTATAAAGAGAAGGTCAATATTTTATATCTGTACTTAGCAGCTCATAATAATTAAATGAGCCTTATTTCAAGATGCTGGTTTAATGAGAATGTGCAAATTAACTGTAAGTTAGAATGACATTTTTTCAGTGTTTTTATTACATTGACTCTCTTTACCGCTTCATTTCTATTGTAAATTAACACTGAAGGTATTTTTTTCAACAGAAGTTTATCCACTTCAATTTTCTAAATTTCAGGGTGAAGATCTTGTGGTAAAAGTATAATTATATTTTATTCATCTTATGCTTGACTCCTTTAAGGAGCATCTTTATTCTCATGATGGTCCAATGGGCTATGCCTACTTTATATATATTCAGATCCTCAGCTCAGCTAGATCCATACAATTCCATTATCTAAAAGGACACAGGTGAATGCAAAGTATCAACAGGTAATTTAGAAGTCCCAGAAGGGATGAAGATTCACTGTACCCTATGTGGAGACTAACTTGCAGCAGTCCTCCTAAGGCACATTATTTGCAAACCTCCTCCCCTAGACGCTAAAAATATTTTCCAAAATCCAAAACTCACATTGGCTTCTCTTACTTGGTCTTCTCTTGTAGAAATTCTGAGAGTTTTAAAAATATCAGGGAGTATTAAATGGCACAGCTCCTATTTGCTTTAATAAGGCCCAAAAACTCATCCTTTAAAGTCATGACCACTTGCATACACACAAAATATACTTAAACTTTTTGTAACAGTATTGTTCTTAACCAGGGTCTGTCAAACTTTTTAGACAGAGGGCCGGTTTCACTGCCTGCAAAATGGTCGCGGGCTGGTTTGTATCCAAGAGGCGCCCCCTGGAGGCAGGTGGAGAACGAGGCACAGATTAAGTCACTGCGGTGGGGAGGGGGGTGCGGGCCGGGTTCAGCAGCTTCGGGGGCCGGTTCTGGCCCCTGGGCCATAGTTTGAGGACCCCTGTTCTTAACTATAAAACAGTTAATATTAATAGAACTTAAAATAGTTTTCTTTTATATCTTTGAGAATTCTGAAATTTGATTTAGCTTTTGAGTTGCTTGAAATATTTTTAAATCATTCATTACATGAGTTTGTTAATGGGATAGCATCTTCCCAAGCATTGGTATTTCTCAGTTCATACTGCAGGTTTTATTCACATTTATTTGTTAAGAGGAAACATTAAGTAAAAATCTCTTGATCTGTATTGAATGCAATATTAGTAAAAGAAAAAACTCTATTGCTTATATAGCACTAACATCTTTAATAGTCTGACAATAAATACCACATTAAATTGTGATTCAGAGCAAAAGAAAATGGAGTTTTCCAAGGCTGACTACAAAGGAGTGCCTATACTAGAGTTGCTGCATCAAAAGTGTTTTCTTCATCCTTGGTTGTTTTATAATACTCACAGCACTTCATCTCTTAAAAATGTAATTAAAACATTTATATTTGTGAACAACAAATATATACATTTTCTACTCAAATGCCTCAGACTCAAAGCCCCTCAATCACCATAACATCCTAAATTAATATTTCTCATTCTCTCATTGTTTTTGTTTGGAAAAGCAAAGTACATCATGCCTTTTAATAAAAATAAATGGACTCTAAATCTTTCCTGGCATTTCTAATCTAATGAAAGGACAAGGAAATAAATTGTCATGTTTCTTGTCATTTTTAGCAAAGCCTTTGAAATAAACTTGTTCAGTGTAGATAGAGTAATGATGAAAAGCACACAATGAAAACCTCAGCACTTTGACAGGTTTTCAAATACTTGTGCGGAAGCAAGAAAGGCAACTTCTACTATGACAATGCTGGGGAGATCAAAAGACACATTAGCAGTGAACAGAACAGCATTACAAAAAAAACAGAGGCAGAAGGTTAGGAAATAATGGAGGAGGCTGTTGCCCTGATTGGTGTCATGAATGCAGAGACAGATTGCCAACCATGTAATCAAACCTGTAGCACATTGTGAATAAAAATCCCAATGATTACATAAATATGCTTCACCTAATATTCAGGTGGGCTAGAGTATTTACTGCAGATGGCACTTTGATTTCACACAGAACTCATCAATCAGTCTCTTTTTTTTTTCCTCCCCTTGCCTGTAAACAAAAGGCACCAGGTGAAATCACAGATTGTGCCGAATTGGAAGGGACCCACAAGGATCACCAAATCCAACTCCCGGCCCTACCATGTGACACCATGTGCCTGAGAGTTTTGTCCAAATGCTTCTTGAACTCTGACAGCTTTGGTGCTGTGACCACTTCCCTGGGGACCCTGTTCCAGCACATAACCACCCTCTGGATGAAGAACCTTTCCCTAATATCCAATCTAAATCTCCCTGACACAATTTCAGGCCATTTGCTCAGGTTCTGTCACTGGTCACCACATAGAGGATATCAGTGTCTGACCCTCCTCTTCCCCTCACAAGGAGGTTGTAACTGCAATGAGGTCTCCTCTCGGTCTCCTCAAGGCTGAACAGACCAAGGGACCTCAGCTGCTCCTCACACAGCTTCACCTCAAGGTCCTTCACCATCTTCATTGCCCTCCTTTAGATGCTCTCTAATAGCTTCATATCTTTCTTATATTGTGGTGACCAAAACTGCACACAATGTAGATTCTATGGTGGGCAAAAGCCTCTCTTCTGCAGCCCCAGTGAGACTAGCTATACTGCAGACATAAATCAATGCTGCAAAATTTGTGATCTATAGGACAGGCTAATATTTTGTGTGGGAAAAAAAAATAAAATTGAATAAATCTGATTCCTGTTTTCTCTGCCCCCTTCACCCTCCAAAAAACCAGCACGGATCATGTGTTTATTTTAAATCCAACAACTTTGTATTCTACTGCAGTAGAATACAAAGATTTGTAACTGAAAAAATAAGGAAAATTATCTGGAATGTCTTGATGAAAGTAACAGCAGGCTGCACTGTGGATCAAATGTTTGTTACTTAGCTTTATGTAGATGTTATATAAAATACTCAGAGGACAAGAGTCAATAATCACTAGTTGCTGTAAGACAAATTCTGCCTGGGCACAAAGAAAAAATATTTCACAATGAAAGTGGCTAGAAACTGGAACAGTTTTCCCTTTCCCAGAAAGATTTTATTTCTGATTTTTTAGGGGGTGGGGGGAGACTGAGTCTGTGTTCAGATAAATCTTGATTTTTTAGAGAAATTTGTCTGAATTTTGAATATTTCAAAATTAAATGGGACAAGACCCTGAGCAACCTTCTGTAACTTTCAAGTTTTTTCTGCATCAAGTAGGAGATTGGATTAGATGAGTTATGGAGGTCCCTTCTAACTAAATTATGAGATCTCTGTGATTCTGGGACCCCATTTTTCAGTTCATCTGTTCTACTGACTATATCTCAATGATTTTGTCCTATCCGACATTTCTAACCAAAGCACTTTGTTTTTCTAAAGCTCAGCTCAAAGGCTTATTAAGCCATCAGCTGTGCAAGATTGTGATTTCTCTATTTGTTTTTTCACTATTTGGCCAAAACATCAAAAATATTCTTGTACCTTCTTAACCACTGAATTTTAGCTTTCTTTCAATCCATTAGTCTGCTACCATTCACATATGTTATTTTTCACTGCTGCATCTATTTATCTCTATCTATAAAGTAACTTTTATACAGTTATAATGGAATTAATTTTGTAGTATTTTTATAACATTCCACATGAAAGTACAATTGTTCTCCTAGGTCTGTGGCTTCACAGAATGTACTAACATAGAACATGATAATTTTCTATAGGGGAGCCCTTCATTTTCATTTACTCATGTTTTGAACTTACAGCAATGCTTAAAAAAAGTGCAAATACATTAGAATAGGATTTTTGCATGCTTGGGAAAATGCATCCTAAGTAATATCCTGAACCCATCAACACTGGCAGGTTTCCCACAGGATTTCATTCTCGCAATGCAACTGTCATATTTAACACAACAGTAAACTAGCTGTATTTTATCTTTGGGCTGAATCATAAAAATGACATGAAGTCCAAACTGTCTCCTATAAAATTTTTCCATACATAAAGGTTTTTCTATGTATCCATCTTGAACTGAGGGATGTAATGTCCCTCCTAGCTCCTTTCTCAGCTTTCTGAAGACAGTGTTCTTCAGAGAACAGTTCTGTCAAAAAACAAATTTAGCAGGGTCTTTTAAATGGAGTTGTTTCTTTTGGCAATCTGAGAAACATTATTTTACATGTCAACATATCAATAAAAGCAGTGCAATTTGGACTTTGAGAAAACTTAAACACATTTCTTCATTCAATAATTTCTGTAATTGCTGAACAAGTTTTCTATATCCTTATAGACATTAAATTGTAGGAAAACAGTTAATTCAGGTGTAACACTGTTTTCTGTTTTCCTATATTAATTTTTCTCAACTGTGCTTTTATATTGATACATTTATTATTAGCTTACTTTTATTTACTTACTACCCTATTAAATGCTGCCACTTAGCAGAAAGGAAATGAGAAAGTATTAATTTACAGTTTTTCTAATATACTGAAATACAGCATTTATTATCCTACCATAAAACTTGAAAGGAGGTCCCAAAAAAGCAATTAGTTTTTGATGGATGTAAGAGCGTCAATTGCTGAAAAAGTTAGACATTCAGTTTATTGTTAGTAGAGCTTCCCTGAAAAATTTGGGAATGAAAACCTGCTCACGTTGTGGTATTTACTTAAACTCTTTCTTCCTGGCTAGCATATGTCACCTAAAGAGCAAGAAATTGTCTTTTTCACAAAACTAGAATTCAACATTCCTTAGAAATGCAGGACTCAATATCAAATTATCATAATTTTCTATGAAGTACTGAGCAATCTAAACTTCAGCTTAGTCTGACTAGGCAGGAAATATGTTCTCTATTTAACTCCTTCATTATGATACTGAAAATAGAATGATTTAATATCCTATAGTTAGACATGTGAGAAAAAAACTGAGACTGCCTTTTCCTGGTAGTAAAGCAGCTTCAGAAGATAAAAGAAAAAGAAAGACATAAGACATTGCAAAAACAATATGGTGAGAACTCAAAAGAATTTCCTACTTTGAGAAGCAAGCTTTTAATTTTTGTGCATAAACTGAGACCAGATAGTCATGGTTGAAAGTACTGCAGTAGTTTTTTTCTTATTAGTAGGATCTCACACCTGAATTTAATTGGTTCAGATTTACTTTTTATTTTTTTCTTCCAAACTACTTTGAGAGCTATGTAAACAGCAGTGGATTCCCACGCCACAGCTACTACACATAGCGTTATTATTTCAAACAGTTGACCCCTGAGCTAATTTTGTTTGATTGCAGTTTACAACTAACAGATAGTAGAGATGGGAAATTTAACACAGGTTATTCTTACAGAGGTAAGAATGCCCTGACCACCACTGGGGAAGAAGATCTGAGGTTTTGCTTTCCTATTAATATTTTATTGGCAATTTCTGTGCTTTGTTACTGATTTGCACATGAATGGATGTCATTCATAATTAAAAAACAAACAAACAAACAAACTATAATACAAGCCTGCAAACAATTGTGTGGCAAGAACCTTTTCCAAAGAATTACTTGCAAATGGCAAAAGGATGACATACTCTATTGACCAAGACAAGACAAGACAAGCGTGTTAAGCTTAGAAAGCCCTATGTATCCTGTTTTTTGAACTAACTTACACAGGGAGGATATGTCTGATACCTGAGCATCATTCATACTCAAAGTAATCTGACCTGTTTGTCAGGTGAGTGAAAAGTAGTTGTCTTTCCAATGACCAGAGGAGAGATTTGACTAAGGTCCAAAGAAAAAAGCTTCTAAATAAGGTATCCAAAAAGCAGGTTTTAAACATCTCTATGACTTATCTGAAGACTAGGGTTTTATGTGGGAAGTTATTTACCTTGATCATAAGGGAACATGCATTTTGTGATGCTGCAAGCAACTTGGCTAGGCTTATTCTACCGACTGCTCAAAGCTGTGGTTTCTTCACTGAGGCCATGGGCCACATTTGCTGAATTTGCGCACTAGCACCGCTTGTTACTGAGAGTAGCCTTGCAGGATTTTGAACTGCTCTTACTTGTTTGTGCTAAACACAGTTCCAGAAAATGGATTAAGAAATAATATCTGTGATTCATCTCTCATGTTTATTTGCATAATGGCATGAAAATGAGAGGCAGCTTTGGAAGAGGCTATTTGGTTTCATTCAAACGAGAGTGCTTTAACACAACAGTTAAAATGAGTTGTTTCCATTTTTCCAGTCGATTATTTTGAAGACAGAGTTCAATGCATATATAAAAAAATAAAAAAGCCCAGTAAGCTTGCTACACTACAAGTATGAATGATACATTTCTGCTCTTTAAGAGGGTTTCTTTCTCATCTGGGAATTTTTACCAAAACACCAAGTCCTATTTCTGCAGCTTGTGTGATTTGCCACAAAATAAAATTATGATTTAATGACAATTTTTTTGTCAATAAATATAATGTTTTTGCCAGACTGATTTGCCAGAATCTTATTTTCAGCTTCAGGAAAGCAAAACTTTGCTTCATCAAGCAGTGCCCTGAGATTTCCTCCGAGGACCTGAATGTTTAGACTCAGGGGGTGCTCATATTACGTGCTGTGTCATATTGGAAAAAAAGTCTCAGCTAGCTTTGGCAGCCTAGCTTCAGTAGTTCGGAGTTTCATATATTAATTATCTTGTCCAGAATTTTAAAGAAGTCAACAGTAAGGTCCATATTGTTTTCAAGTTTCTTCCAGAGGCGAAATTAGCCTATTTCCATTTACTTCTGCTAACACTACAGTCAATAAGCGCAGTGCAGCTGATTCTGTGCCACAGCTGCTCTCTGCCAACCCCCTCTCCCTTCCTTCTACATGGCTTTGTGATTCCTAGGGCAACTGCACCAGAATCAAGCTGAAAACTGATTGACAACATACTTGAGGGTTCGCATAGACCACTTGCCTGCACTGTTTTTCAGCAAAAATGTCTGAAGTCAAACAAGTCTTTTCTACAATAAATCTCACAAATGTTCTGCTCATTTTTTAAATGAAAATCATCCAAAAGTTTCAGCAGAAAATTCCCCCAAACCCTTTTAGCAGTATTGCTTTAAAAAGTGTTTTTCAAACTGAAAGCTAGGCTTTCACCTTTTCAATATGACCAGCTGTTTAGGATAGTGCACAGGGCTACAGGAGACAGAGTATTTCACATGGGATCAGGCAGAGTTGTTCATCTCATGCTATTTTTTCCTGAAATCCTATCTTTCTCAGCCCAGGCCCATACCCTAATTATGAAGCTGTACATTCTTTGTTGCTCATTAAACACAACAGAGCTTTGAAACGTTTTTGGCACAACTGAAGAAAGCAACACCAAAAAATTTCAGTAAGTTACACACTGCTTGTTTGCAAACCTATGATTAAACTTTGAAAAGCAAAATCTATCATTTCTTCAACACAGAGAAGACACTGTTCAGATGTTGACCGAGGGCTGCTGCAAATTCCTAGTTTGTTTGAAACTTGGTCAACAATGCACCCTAACAATGACTCATTGTAGTCAGCAGAAGGAAAACAAACAGCCCATTGGAAATCTAACTAAATTAAAATTTCTATCAACAAGAAATATTCCTGTATCAAAACAGTGAAGAAACCATTTAAATTCAGTGTTTAAACTTAATAAGCTGTAATCTTCTGTATTGCACATATATTTTGGTTGTATTTTTATTGCTGTTGTTTTGAAACATTCTTTCTTTGAGCAAGTCTTAATAGAGAAGAAAAGCTGAAGGAAATTTCAAATAGCATGTTAAATAGGAAAAGCAGATACTCATCTATTCCCTCAAGGAGCATTATCAACACCAATAATATTAAAATTAAAAGTAAATTCCAAACATCCATTTCCCTTGCTTTATTTCCTTGTTCTTATTGCTATAATCTCTTTTTCTTCTTCAGTATTCCTGTAAGAAGAAGAAACGGTTTTGCAAGCACAGGAGTGAAAAATAACCCATACACAATCCATGTAAAATCTTTGGGGATCAGCAGATGCAGAGAACAGTCCTGCTTATCATCTTGCAGACTTAGGACATACTCCTTACTCTTTTGTATTCTAATTGACAGAAATGTTTTATCAGATGGATCTGTTCTATTTGTGATTTGGAGATAGACAGCATAACCGCTCTGCCTATTTATGTACTCTGCCATCTGACCATCTGAAGAATAGGATTCTAAATTTCTTCAATTATGTTAAGTGTAGGTGTCACAATTAGAACACCTCTTCAGGCTCCATATGACTGTGCCTCTTAATATAGAATTTTTTATCACACATTTAAATAAATAAATGGAAATATACTCAGCATTTATGCATTTTAGTTCAACAATTATTCAAGATGTGTCTAGATAAGTTCTGGTGAAAGTTGAAGTTTTTTGTAAGTATTTACTAACATATTGTACCTTGTATAACTCAAGTATGGCCTTTTATTTTGCTCACATTTCTTTCAAACACACATAAACCCATTCGTTCTTACAGTTTAGATATTTAAAATATTTTTGCTTGATCAGTAAACATTCACTAAATATCTTCCTTGTCAGGCACTCAGCAACCTGTACAATATAAAAATAATAATTCAAACTCAAATTTTATTTCCTTGATTCCTTTTCCTTTAAGCAAATGAAGCCAAATTGCAGACCCTCTTTTCTTCTTTAAGAAGGATACTTTTTCCCTCATTATCTGTTGAAGAACTTATTAACTTTTTTATTTGGAATTACAGATAATTTGAAAGGTCTTTACTGAAAAACTCCCACATACACTCAACTATAAGTATGCAGATCTGTTACACTGGAGTCCTCAGAGTTCCCATAAAGACCAGAAGATACTTTTGCACATGAACTGAAAATCAAACTACACTTATAAAATTCCTCTTCCTTCAACTACTTCAGCTGCTTTTCCAACAAAATTCTACAGGTACTTCAAAAAAGGAAATCATGTGAAGAATGCAATCTAAATAAGAGCTGAATATAAAAAAGGAAAAACATAAAAGAAAATTAGTAGAATCAGGAATTACAGATTTATTCTGCCTCCAAATTTAGTTATGAATTAAATGTAGTTTGATACTGAAAGTCATTAATTAATGGGTAGTATTCCAATGTACAAACATTATGTGCAACCAAAAAATACATTCTGCAGTAGAACAAAATCATGTCAATGTTGGCTGTCACACACATTTTTTTCTGTTAATTATTGAAACACATAGATAACAAGACTCATGGAGGGAGAAAAGAATCTTTCAGTACCTCCTCAACACTAAAACAGGAAAGGAAAAAGAGATAAATTGTAATTTTTGCTTAGTATCTTAAAATGTTTTGATGGATCTGTGTCAAAATTCAGTATTATAGTTTTAGTATAGGATTATAGTCATTGAGTTGCTCCAAAATAACAATAAATTTAAAAAGTCAGAAAAATGTACCAACATACATTATATTCCCTGCTCTTCCTCCTCTCCTCTGAATTTCTTGAGTAGTAAATTCTACACAAGTGCACCACATGCCACTCCTACCACTAACGTAAAACCAAAAGGCTACAGCAGGTCCCTTCACAGGCTGTTCTTTGAGCTGTAACAAGCCTATGGTATTTTTGGACTCAAAGTCAGTATCAGAGGCTTTGATGTAAATCTATATAGGCTAGACAAACTGCAACAGACTGTGGTAGACTTCAAAGGATTCTTGGGAATTTACTGAGCATTCACTCACAGCAATTTTGTCCCATTCCAGTCATATGTGCAATCAGGTTACTGATTGTAATGATGAAAAAATTTAATGTTTAACAGATGTTTTATAGTTTTATCATCATTAGTACCCCCAGGCTATCTTAAATTACCAAAATCTGTCTTACAGTCTAAGATTCAAACATGCTAATACTCTTTGCAACTACAACACTTTATTTAGCGAAAGGTTAGATCTTGAGCTCTGGATTTCTGTGCTGAGTAACTTTTACAACCAAAACCAGCAAAGATGTTGGTTTTCTCATTGAAGAGTTCTGTTTCCATTTAGAAGTGCTTGGATTATCTTGTTTAATACCCACAACACATTTCCATTTTTAGAGAAGTTATTTTCTACTTCTATTAAACATTTATAAGAATAGCAGTATGTTGGATTCTTGCTTCCTTTATGTAGAGACAGATGCAGAAAGAGAAATAATTCACAATTGCTAGCCAGTGGCACTGCATGAAAAATCTCCCTACATCTTCTCACAGCCATGGTGCAGCCATAATCCCCTATTAGAACATAATATTTGAGAAATAATTTCATCAGCAAAACATATAAAAACCCTCAAAGATCTTCAGTCCATAAAGTTTAACCCAGATCTAAGGTCCAAAGCTATGAGAAAATGAAGGGTGAGTAGAAAAGTGTTGTTTTACTCTATCTTTAGTGACAAAAATTGCTATTCTTCAATATTGATTTTATCTACAAAGGATAAAACCAGACCAAGATAACTTATTGTCCATGGCACAACTCTCAAAGAATGTCACTGACAGCAGAACACAAGGGCACCATCATTTAACCAGTTAATCAACAAATTGGACCAATGGAATACCTTTAACTTGCAGCAACTTTAGCTGTTTTTATTACAAAATTCTACTGACACTTTGAAAAGGAACTGAAGTAAATAATCAAGCTTGAATGAGCGCTAAACCCCAGAAAAGGAAAATAAATTTGAAAAAGTTTAAGAAATAGAATCAGGAGTTACAGCATTATCCTAGATTAAAAAAAATATAATAATGTTCATAATAAGTTCTCTGGTTTATCACAAGATTAGATAATGCAAATTGCATAGATAGGAATTCCAAGTTAAAAATCCTGTATAAGTCAGTTCTTCTGTATTTTCTCTGGTGAATCAGGAGCGTCAGGAACCAACTAATTATTAGTGAGAAAATAACACAATCTTCAGCCTATACAAGAGTCCAAGACACTATGGGAATGGACTCGTTCCATCTATAAATACAAAAAAACCACTAACAACAAGCTAAAAGTAAATCTCACTGTTTGATTTTTGCATTTTTTGCATGTTAGTTTAGAGTGGGTTTTTCTGTTGGATTTGAGAGGAGTTTTCTTGCTAAGAGCTTGTGCTAAGAGTTTCTGTTGTTTCCAGTTCCAGCAGGAACAATATTTCAGCATTCTTCTTTTTCTTTCACGTAAGACTAGAAAAACTGTTTTCCAACCTGTGTGAAAAGGAGTCGGAAAATTTGAAAAGTGAATAGACAAGGTGGTTTTGACATTTCATTGAATCTGCAGCTCCATATGAAAAATTTTAATTACTGTAAAGCCTGGCAAAATGTGTTTCCAGAACAGGCGATGCTACAAAGTTGAACCTGTCAACATTTATTACATTTGGCATATTTAGAAGGAAACAGCCACAAATTGGATAAGCAGTTTGTCAAAGTATATCTGTGAAAAGACATATTGTTTGATAGAATGTATTCAATAATTCATGTCTATAGTTTTTGAGGTAAGGTATCTTCAGTGAAATTCCAATATTTGGAATTACCAGGGGGCTGATGTTTTCTTTTTTTTTTCCCTTGAATTACTTCAGTAATTCACATTGGTGAAAAAATGTGGGTTATCTCTTAAACTATTCCCCAAATGTAAGGAAATACACTTGACTTGCAAAATTAAGTCTAAACAGAGCCTAGATCAGGGGCAGACAGTAAATCTACGACACTATTCAGTTACAACTGTAGTAATTAGGTTGATTTTTTGTTTTTAAACAATTGAGCCCTAACTCCAGAAATCAATAGCAGAATCATTTTTTGTTACATTTCCTGAAGTTCTGGGTAAAGATTAGCTCTTCTGTCATAAATACTCTATTGTTACTTGTTAATACTATTAGAGGATCAGATTTTCAATACAGATGGGCTATGATCATGCAACCAGTTGAGGGGCAATTGCACATGTAGCTGTACTGACTTAAGGGGAACTTTTCTTAAGAGCACGTGTGTGTCTTTGCAAACTGTTTTACATTTATGAGAAATTCATCCTTTTTGTGAATGTGACCTGAGGAACACCACCACAACAGGATCCATGCTTTCTTCTCACTATATCTCCTCTCAAGTGGCAAGAGGCAGCAGCATGGGATCTCTGATTGTTCTAGGAGCAGCAGCAGGATAACCAATTGTTTTCTGCCAACTGCACTTAAAAATGCTATAGTACCAGTAGAATTTCAATAGCATTTACTTGGAGGAGAGCACTAGTCCTAGAAGTAGCATTAAACTAAAAAGGAAAGGGGGAAAGCTCAACTTCTTCACAGCTACTGTTTTCAGGTGGTGTGCTGTTTCATGAGCACCTTGCCATTTTCTCATGTAATTTTCATAATACCTTATACTTGTTTCACATTCTTAAAGTGTTCCTCATAATAAGGAAAAAAAAAAAGGAATTAATTTATATTTTTCATGTATGCCTAAACTTAATTGGACATATTTGAATTACACTTTTTCTTTCTTCCCACCCCCTTTCTCTGCTTTTATAACTTTTTCTCATCATTAATTCCAAAATTATTTTAAAAAGTAGCTACAACTCAGACTTTTACCTACCCCCCCATTTCTAGGCTTAGCTGCAAATACTGCAGATCACTAAGAGAAGAGGAAATAAACTGGATTTTTAAATTACCTTAAAAGATTTTTAATCCATTTGTGTGAACTTTTACTTCAACCATTTATACAAAGTATTCAGCATGTTAGTTGTAATAGTATCACACTTTCTACGGAAAATGTGTTCTGCAAATGTATCCAGGATTGCTTTTTAAAAGATATTCTAATAAGTGGCCAGTCTTCGCGAATGAAGATCTGGGAAAGGTCTTTTTACCTTTCAAGCCTGCGCAATGGATTTTTTTAGGTGAGACACAGCCTGCGCTGAA
>JAWWLV010000088.1:53970366-54003161 GCA_035041135.1 Platyrinchus mystaceus | reverse complement strand
GCCAGCATTAGAATTGAGCTGGTGCAGCAGACTGAGTGAAGCGCTTGCAAGGTGGTATCTGCTCCACACTCTGCCTTAAAAGACATTCTACTGCATATTAAAACACACGAATACAAAAAATGAGGTTGCAACAGTAGATGGTGATCTCATTATTTATGAAGTCCTCTATGATAATATGGCCACTCTTCCTGGAGTCTGCCAAACCCGCTTGTGAACTTTGCTCAGCTCAACGAGATGCAGCCTGCTGTGAAAGATGAGTAGAACACACTTCATTCACAGTGCAAGTCTTAATCTGTCACTTCTTAACGCTTCTTATGAATTTTGGTTTTTTCCTCCCTATTTAAGTGGCAGAGAACAGCATTTTGTCTTATTTTTTCCTACAACTTTCTCCATACTTCCATTTGGTGTATATTAAATATTTATGTAGCTATGTCATACAAGATTTGAGTCAGTGTGTGCTGAACTGTTATATGGTTCATTGACATTATCAGACTGAGCAGATTTCTTATTATCCTGAAAAACACATACACAAGAGACACCATGTGTGTTTTAAAGTGCCAAATGTGGCTGTAGGAGCCATGTGAGGGCAACAAGTCATTCACAGACACTGTGAAATAAAATTATTTTAAGAGGGTTATTTTAAAATGTTTACTGGATAATAAAAAGATACCAAAGGAAAAATATATTTTATCAGTCTGAATATAAGCCATGGAATATCTGCTACTGTATTAATTTTTCTTTAGAAAATTGATAACTATAATCCACTTCTGTATTTATCTAATTGAATTTTTTTTAAAAAAAGTCACATAGAGCAAAGATTTTTCTCCAAGAGATCCCCCATTTTGGAGGTTATATTTGACTGAGAATTTTCTAGAATACTGTAATGGGTTTCTGTGGCTAGGTTTTGGTAGTGGAGGGTCTGGAGGGCATGGAGGGCGTGAAGGGCATGGAGGGCATGGAGGGCATGGAGGGCGGGGGGCTACAGGATGGCTTCTGTTAGAAGCTGCCAGAAGCTTCCCCTGTCTGGTGGAGCCAATGCCAGCAGGCTCCAGGATGGACTTTCTGCTGCTGGCCAAGGTTAAGCCAATCAGGAGTGATAGTAACACCTCTGTGATAACATGTTTAAGAACAGAAAGGTATTGCACGGGAAGAATTCCAGCCAGGGAAGAGCAAAGTGAGAACATGGGAACAACAATGTAGACACCCATGTCAGTGCAGAAGGAGGGGGAGGAGGTGCTCCAGGCGCTGGAGCTGAGACCCCTGCTGTGCATGGAGGACCATCAGGGTGCAGAGACCCACCTGCAGTCCATGGAGGAGCCCACGCTGGAGCAGGTGGATGCAGGAAGGAGGCTGTGACACTGTGGGAGGCCCAAGATGGAGTGGGGTCCTGCTGGGGACCTGCAACCCATGGAAAGAGGAGCCCACGATGGAGCAGGCTTTTCCCAGGTAGGACTTGTGGCCCCTGTGGGGGACCCACACCAGTACAGCTCATTCATGAAGGATTGTACTCCATGGAGGAGTGACCCACGGGACAGCAGTTTCGTGAAGAACTGTTGCCTGTGGGATGAACTCATGCCAGAGAGGTCTATCAAAGCCTGTCTCCCATGGGAGGGACCCCACAGGAGCAGGTGAAGGACTCCTCTCCCTGAGCAGCAGCAGAAACAACAACCGACTGCAACTCCCATTCCCTGTCCCCTGCACCACTGGGTGGGAGGAGGGAGAACATGGGAGGAAGGGGGGGGGGAGGAAGGTGTTTTTAAGATTATTTTACTTCTCACTCTTTTGCTCTGATCGTGTTAGTAATAAATTTAAGTAATATCTCCACTTTGAGTCTGTTTTGCCTGTGGAGGTAATCAATAAGTGACCTCTCCCAGCTCTTATCTCATGAATCCTTCGCTGTTTTTTTTCTTTCCTCTGTCCAGTTGCAGAAGGGAGTGAGAGAATGGCTGTAGTGTGTTTACAAGATTTTCAGTGGTGCCTGGTGATTTTGCCTCCCCAGTTTTCTGTTCTTGAGGTGACATGACTTGTCTTTCATGGCATACTAAGACATTATCAAAATTTGTTTCTTTGGGGTGTCTCAAGAAGCAAAGAATGAAGCATCTCAAATTATCTACCACTTCAAACATTCTTATCTATAACATATTGTTGATTAAGTATTTTTTTAATATGTAATCAGAGAGAATCATTTTAAAATACTAAAATTTAGAGAAGATCTTTTGAAAATGTGGCATTAGTGGGACAGACAGTTTGTCTCTTTCAGAAAATAGCTAGTGTCCGTTAAGAATATCAATTTTCTTATTCTTTTCTCAAACATAATGTATGCCACAATCATATACAAGCTTGCAGCTCCCATTGGAGTTGACATATTTGGCTTTAGCCTGAGGGTAGCAACGCATTTGACATGTTGATGGCAGCCACGGGGATACTAACAGAAATGAAAGCACTTCTGAGTCTTAGGATATACAGTTCAACATCGTTAACAGAAGTCACTGTGTATCTCAAAATCTTCCCTTAAAAACATGTCACACCCTTTTCAGGTGCTAGATACTGACAAGCAAGACAAGAGCAGCTTGTTTCATCTTCTCAGTTAGTGATTCATGTTAGTAAATCTGAAATTTAGGGGAAAATGAAAGCTCCAAAGGCTCTGTCTTACCTTTCTCTAACCTAGCTTGGATTTTTTGTGTTCTGTATTGCTCCCAAAATCCAACTCACCTCCACTGTCCTCTCATTACTCTTTTTTCTCATACAGCATTTTTTCAGAAAAATTTTGGGACATGGAAGTCTGCACATAATCCAGCATTTCTGTTCTGAGTGCTTTTTTCTGTAGAACACTGAGGAGCCAGAAGCATCTAGGTTTACCCAGAAGTGACAGGATGGCTGATTTCCTCATGCTGGAATGGAGGAAGGTTACAATGCTGGGGGCCCACCTGCTTCGAAGCTCTTCAGCTCCTCTTCTCCCTCCCGTGCCACTGTAGCCCAGTCATGCCACTGCTTAACCATACCATTACAGCTTAACCAGGTCCATCTTGGCATAAACAATTGTAGCAGCAAAATCTTCCTAATCAGAATTACTTTTGCCCTGACTCAGAAAGTGCTGGCACATCATGCCTCAATGCAGTCTGTGACTTAGAAGATAAAAATGCTATAAAACAATGTTACTACATTTGAGAACTTCCTCTGGAAATTTCAATCCTGCTTTGAAAGCCTGACCTCACATCCCTTGAAGGAAACGATATTCCCTGGTCCTTAACTTCACTGGCAGCAATCAAGATCAAGCTTTCATGAAGGTCACTGTGTGCCAGTGTCACATAGCTTAATAAACTTATTAAAGATAATCTGATGTTCAGTAGATTTCTCGTGTCACACTGCATCTGTAAGAAAACCTGAATTACATAAACCTGCTTATTGGACATATGTTCCCCTAAAAAACTTTTTTTTTTCAATTATTAATTTTTAAGAGTACAGCTTCTATCTTGTTTCATTCAGTTACAGAGAGCAAAGAAGTCAAATCCATGCACAAGGCATAAGATCAGAAACATGCATGGGGATATACCAGTGCTGTAGGGAGTAATTTTTAATGCTTTTAAAGAAGGTTTCTCTACTGTTTACAGAGTTCATGAGAGGGTGGAAACACAGAATATTTTCAAAGGACGTATTTTTAAAATGATACTTCTAAGTGCACATAAGCAACTCTTCTGAAATAAAAAACTGTATGTCAGCATAGAATTATATTAACATTGCTGAACAACAACAACAAAAACAACAACACCAAAAACAAACAATAACAAAAACAAAACCCAGAAAACATCCAAAACCCAGTTTCTCACTCTCTGGATTTCAGGCTAAGTAATGTTACTTTATGAAAAAGTCTTCACGCAATTCAACTAAAACTTGTTCTGCACAAAGGTTTTTATCCAGTACAGCATACAAAACATGTTCATAACTACTTAGCAAGTGAGTAGTCCAACTAAAGCTGGCAAAAATCTGTATCCAGTTAAATATTTTGCTAGATTATAAACCTATACCACATATAAAAATGGCAAAATAGAGTATTTGCTGTCATCAGCATGAACAAAAAAGATGCAATATCATCTCAGCTCTTGCAGGTAAATGGGCTGGGATATCAAAAAGCAGAAAGCTACTAGCCAGGTGAAGAGTTTCTTTAGTTGCAGCTTCATGAGTGATGAACTATGGACTCACTTGTACAATTCCAATTCCAGCAGTTTCCTTTCTTTCTGGCATATTTTGTCAGTTTTGTTTTGGCCGCAAGTTTTTCTACATTGTGTACAATGTGATTTCAATAAACAAACAAACTTACTCCAAAATATTTCTAATGTCAGACTTATTCCTCTCTCTAGGTGTATTTTGCACTTGCAAAACGGACTCTCCTGTCTGCACTAGGGAATGTTGTACTTTATCCACAAAACAGGAAGAGAATAATGTAAAGTACCTCTCCAGTCTCCCCTACATGGGCTTCTATTTTAATATATTGAAAAAACTGTGATGATGATTCATTTTTTTCACTTACAGCATATTCAGCATATGAATTACTTTTTCAAAGTACCAAGTTGCTTAATAGAAATTCTAAATAAGCACTATAAGGATGTTCCTAGGTAAGCCTGTTCTCACAGACAACAGCCTGTTGTCTTAGGAGCACCGAAGACAAAAACCTCAATTGATAGAGCACTAAGACCTCACTAAAGTTTTCTTCACCTTGTAATTTATTACTTTGTTAATTACATTCCAATCTGAAACTTAGACAATTGTACTTTCTAATTAATCCTTAAAAAAATCCTTAAAAACAAAAAGCATCAATCTTCTGCTCAATTTGGCTGCTTGTATTTAGCTACTAAGTAAATTTTGAGATATTTCCAGAGAAAATTCTTGTCTGTTTTGCCTAGACTACATTTTGTGTTTTATCTGGGAACACTTGAAATTCCAGTTTATTCATTCCAGTGATACCTCTAGAAGTAGATTTGTAACAGAATTTTGTCCTTGAAGCTCAACACATTTTTCAGGGAAGCCAGCTGCAAATGATTGTTTTGGAAGTTTGATAGTTTTGCCACATTTCTACAGGTCACTGAAAATATGCCTGAATTATGCTACATCAGATCAGTTTGAGGTCATTCATTCCCACTGGACTTTGTACTTTTGTGTACTTACCAGATGTTTCTAATACATTATTTAAATTGTAGTGTCTAGAAACTCCAGCATGTCCAGGGGCAATATAATATCTCTAGATTTATCCTATTTGGTATGAAAGGATTCACCACATTGGATAGCTTTCTAACACACTGCTGCTCTGTTTCACACAAAGATTATTCTCATATACCATTCTCCTACACGTGGAGAATAAGTTCATAATTAGCCTTTTAAATATTAGTTTTCGAGTATCTTGCTGGGCCTAACTTCAGAAAAATGAACAAAATATGCTTTCCAGTATATGTTTCCTCACTGTTTTCACTGGAGAGTAGCAAAATTTTCCACATTTGAAACACTGTGTTTCTTCATCAACAGCTATTGCTATGCTGTTTAAATAACAGTTAGCTTTAGTTTATAGTATCTTCTCTCTGAAGTTTATGCTATTTCTTATCTTCCATTTTTTTGTGTGTGTGTTTTGGGGTTTTTTTTATTTTTTTAACTGACATTATTTTTTTCCCTGTTTTAGATGCTTACTTCTATTGCCTTGCCCTTCCCTGATGCAGTTAAAAACCCCCAACATTTACTGATCATCTCAGATAACATACACCTGGCAGCAGTCACTTCAAAGAAACTGCATCATAAATGAAGCCAGAACAGCTGGGTCTAGCAACGTAAATAGAAACAGGGCAAATGTATATGCACCACAAAACAAAAACAAACCCCCAATCACAATCCTTTCATGTATTCAGTATAGCAATATGTTTGAATAAAAAAGACCATTAGCATTTCATCACTAATGTTGTCAGAGCCTTTCATGAGAAACAAGCCTAGAAGAGTTTCTGTGCAGCAACCATACCAATAGAGCTGGCAAAATAATTATTGGAAGCTGCTGATCTTGAAATTGCAAGCCAGGGAACAGGGAGCAGCAAAATGATTGATCTGCTTTATTAATGGTGACAGAGATACTGTTTTAATGCATCTTATCTTTATCCTAACCTTGGAATGTAGTGCAGTAGTCACAATGAGCATTCACTGTAACTGTATCATAAAATGTGTATTATATTAGTGACATATAAGGTCAAGTACTAAAGATGCATAGTATAATAATACAGCCAATATATCAGAAGACAAGTTAATGTATGCCTTTTACTTTTGTCTACACTATTTCATAAAACCAATTTCCATTTTCATGCGCATGATGAATTGCACATTCTAAAAGCATTTTGACAACATTAGGAGCATCTCTTCTTATTTTCTGGGAAGTAGGGAAAAATTTGATTATTTCTTTATTTAAAAATATAACTCCTGACTGCAAGTGCTAACATTCATAAGCTATGTTTATTTAAATGGTGCCCTGATAAAAAAAAAATGTTATGTTTGTTTACCTTGAGAAACGGGGGTTTATTAAAAATTATTTCTGCAAAACTAGTAATAAATTACAACAGTTTATTACTTATTTACTGTGTAGAATATTTTTCTTAGCAGAACAGAGTGTCTCACTCTTAGATACAAATAAAATAACAACAAGAGCATGCAAATTGCTGGACCTCTTAACAGCAGGGCCACATCTGCACCATACTGACCGGTGCTGTAGATAAGAATCAGCACTGCCAGCTCCCCAGAGTTTTCCTCTGTGTAGCATGTCTGAAAGGTACTTGGCCTTCTGCTTCTCTGAAATGCAATTTTATCCAACTTCATTTACATATGCAAATGTAGTACAAACTATGAAAAAGCTCGCTACAACAGTTTATTTTACCCAATACTAAAACACATAGAGCCACAACTTCTTTAATAATTAAACAGAGATGGCAGGATCAAGGACTCACTGTATCTAAGGTCCAAGTGTGAAACTGAACTCAGTTTTCAGACATGTCAACTATGTGCCCTTTACTTCAGGTGTCCTTGTGAAATGGAGTGTGAGTGACCTATCAGAGTCATCCTGAAGAACAGGATTAAGGAGAATATGTGAGTCAAGAGAAATTATATACATATGGGAAACTACAGACAGATCAGAGTCCTCAATATAATTAACATCCTCTACTGAATGATGCCACAGAAATCACAATTCTGAGTTCTTAAGTCTAGAATAAAAATAACTTAAATGAAAAAGTTTATACCATTAAATTCCTAGTATAAATGCAATTCTGTCCTACTATTCCTACAGGTATTATTTACACTAGAATTATACTGTTGCTTTCCTCCCCTCTTCCCATTTCTCTTTTAATTTAATATCTCTTAGTTTCAAAGTAAATAAAGGCATCAAATATGTTTATCCCCTGTAGAGCAGAGGAAGTTTGTAAACTTTGATTTTTCAGTGCCACCATTTTTAATAACTTCTGTACACATACATGAATGAGCAAAAAAAGGATTTAAGATCTCTCTTACTTTACCCTTTGAATCTGTAGTGCGAGAATTGGAACAATTTCTAGTATAAGACTCTTAAGGAACATAAATATTTCACACCATCCAGTTAGTAGCCAGGTATGTCATACTGCCGTCTCTTTACTTCTCCTTAAGCAAAAATCATGATTAAAACCAGTTTCTAAAGTACACTGAAAATCCAAGAAGTCGTTACAGTATATTATTCTTGGTAAGTTTTATAAAATTAAATTTATAAATACTTTCTCCTTTTGTTTTCTCAAAACATCTCTTTTTCTAAAATTCTGCAATATTACTTCAGAAACTCTCACACAGGATACTAAACTAATCTGTGAACTTTTCAGAAGGAGATGCTTAGTTTCTTCACACCAGTATATGTATAACTAAGGAATGTGTAATATAAATCACTGCAATTCCATCAACATAACTTGTCTGAAGATCAGATTGAGCTCCTGATCTTGTTCCATTCACATTCTGAGCAAACGAATTATTATGTAAACAAATTAGGGAACAAGAAACATTGTCCCCCAGTGCCACATTTATTTGAATGAACATGAGTATTTACAGAGTGCATAGCCACAGACTAGATAAATCTCAAAGATACCAGTTTGGTAGCTATGTTTGCTTTGTTCTGTTTCACTTGGGGTTGGCTTCCTCCCACTGAAGTGATGCTGCTTCTGCAGCCCAAGAAGGAATTCAGGTGAACAACATTCAACTTTTCAGGGCACAAATACCTGAGTAGCAAATCAGTTAGGCATTCTACTTAGCTGAGTATTTATTTCTAAACAAGAACATAAAATCTTAAAATTGCTTGTGTTACTCAAACGAATAAATGTGTTACCAAAAGACTACTTGGCATTTGGCTCAAACTCATTGCCAAGTCATTTTGGGTGAAAAACGGTGGTGGTGACTGTTTTCAGTTTTTCTGTAAAAATTTTGAAGACCTTTTCTGCGTTCTGAAATGAATACAACGGCTATCTATTATTCAGTATCTCATTACAGAGCAGATAGGAAAGGACTTAGTTCCTCGTCTTGCCAGACCTCTCCCCGTTCAGCTCCATTCTACATTGTTTCTACATTGGCCAATACAGTCTCCCAGCTTCATATAGCTGGGATGATAGCGTGAAAAATGACACCCTCTTTTTTTTACTTCTCGCCTCCCCATAAAAAACTTCCAGATAACAGAGGAGCTGGGGCACAGCACTGCACAGCACCCAGGAGCATATGTATTGCTCATTTTGGCAGCAAAGACCAGACTACCTGAGACAGAAGAATGACCTTATGTTTATTCCAGTGTGAATCTGTTCCACATGGGTAAGTGGTATTTTTGGTCCCTACATATGTGGGATGCCTGTAAAATGCTTTAAGAGCACGAACATTCAGCTGCAGGACTTAAGTAGGGAATGAGTGGAAATATGAGGAAGATATATCATTTGGAAAAAAAAAAAAAAAGAATGCTGAGAGCCTCTGGTTATTTTCTTTTGCATTTTTTTGCATATACCTTTACACCCAGAGAAGGAAGCAATATCACCATTTCAAGTGGGGGAATATTTCCCCACTGAGAGAGTGCCAAGCTGAACTAACAACTAACTTCTAGCAGGGACATTAAAAAACTAGTTTACCTGGAACAATTGAGATTATAATTTTTACATCAAATAATTATAATAAAAATAATGGTCCTCAGAAGCAATTAGCACTAAACATACCCTTGCTATGCTTAGTTGTACATCAGTCACGCAGAATACTAATTGTCAATTATTAGGGCTGTGATAGTAACTCTAAAAGGTAACACCTCCTAGGATGTTCTTACTGTTCTGAGTAGCCTAAAAATTATCATCAAGTACTTTCTTTGATCTTATGGCTCTGAAATATATACACATAAATAAAAGATTGGTCAAACCCTCCTTGTCCTCCCTATTAGCCTCGTTTTCAGCCAGAGGAAGTAAATCATATATAGTACATAACTCCAAAACACATTGAAAAAACTTCTTGCTCATTTAGGCCCCATTAGAGTCCAGCTTAAGCACAAGCTATACAGACAGTGATCAAGCAAGAAACATGTACAAGGGAAACACTAGAAAGAAGAAAGTATGTGAACAGCTGAGCAACTTGCTCCAAAGGAGGAAAGCAGATCTGAGAGTAACACAAGATTCAGAATTGAGAATGCTTTTGCTCATTTTTATGTATAAGGTGATCTGAAAGAACTCGAGCATGACAAGATGGTAAAATATGCCTAGCAAACAAAAGCAAGTTCTGAAGGGGGGCAGTAGCTCCCAACAAAAGAGAAGACAAACACAAAGAGATCCCCCCAATCTCTAGAAACATGGGCTGGGAGAAAAATATTTCTAAGATAGGCTGGTGATTAGGGCAAAACCAGTATGAATATGAATATCTACTGCAGAACAAAATAAAAACTATACTATGGCCTGTCTGATCAGAGAACTTTTTATTTAATTTTTATCTAACTTCAGCACTATGTTACATTTTTCTTTTTGTTTTACCTACACAAACAAAAAAACCTCTTCCTCAATATATGAAACTGTCAGTGTGTTCTTCAAATATTTGTATTCTTTTTAAAATAAATTAAATCTTTTGTGATAAAGTTTGTAACAAAATAGCAAGTAAACTTCCTTAGTCCAAACATTTTTATTATTGATACTTGAATATAATCTCATAGTTAAGCACATGTTTATGCAATTCAAATTTCTTGATTGTCATACAGTCCTTCATGCAACAATATTTATTCTATATACTGTCTTAGACCTCAGCAATGGGTGTATTTTTGAACCGTTGACTGCAAAAGCAGTTCTTAGAACCCAGCCTTTTTGTGTCCAATCTTAATGACAACTGCCAAATATGTAAAACTCTCTTAGTATTGATTATATTAAGTCAAGGTGCTATCATATGGCAGCCAGTGAGCCTTCCAATACTTGCAGTTATTTCATGTTGAGCCACATTTCTGTATCTAGGCAGTTACTTCTTAAATGCAATAATCTTTTATGTATTCTCTTTCAAGATTCATCAAAGAGCTTCTCTGCTCCAAGTAAGTGCCAGAAAATGAAATTCCATACTCCTTTAGAAAGAGAAAACATGAAATGTGCGCTATACTGCAGCCTCTTATTGTTTTCTTTAACTTTTTAAAGAACCCTTGCCCTTGAGTGTTAATTGCATTTCCATTAAGAAACATGCACAACTTGCTATTATACCTGCCAGCCATTAGCTGTCATGATCAGAAATGAAGACTAATGCTAATTACAGCATTTTAAAAACAGTGGAACACTGCCACAGACAGCTGATAAGGAAAGCAATTTTAACTTGAAAGACAGCCTTTTGTTGTATGGAATGGATAATACAAGTGTGATCAGATTCTGACGTTGATTAGTTGCTCTCCATTCAAATTATTTGCAGAGGCAGCATAAAAACTTCATTTGAAGATGCAATAGTTTATCTTAGAGAAAAAAAGAGCTGGACTGAAGCATGGTCCTGGCAGACCTAGATTCTAGACCCTAAAACTGTGTTTTGGTCTTTTTCATACTTTTATTTTAGAGAATTAAAGTCTCCAAAAACTGATTATAACTATAGGCAACACAAAGAATGAACTCTAGTCTGCAAAGAGTCTGAAACAATACAAAAAACCCACAGGAGAACGAGTTTCTCTATTAAAAAAAAATCATGGACTGTTAATTCAAAGACCAAACTCCTCATCTAGGTGATGGAACAGGGAGGGGGAAACAAGAGAAGAAACAAGGCAATTGTTTCCAAAAGCACAAATACACATTTAAATTTCCAAATGTAGAGGGCTTCATCACACATACAGGCTCCAAAGACTGAGTAAAGGAATTTGGCATCCCCCTTTATCTGCCATCAAAGGGAGAGGGAATGTCCACAGCTGTGATGCTTTCCCTGACAGTCCTCAAGTTATGGCTACTCCCAATCCAAACTGAAGGATAGGAAGACTCCTGGATGGCTTACATGGATTTAATACCATGAACAGACCTAAACACTATTTGCTTTAGTTTATGCCAAAACTGGATGCATGAGGTAAGTTATATGAACTGGCCAAGTCCTACCTTAAGCTCTTACTACTACAGAAGCTAGCTGATAATTTTAAGTTACTTACTTATGATACTGTAAGACTAACAGGCTAGATTTTCATATTATCATATTTTTAGTTACAAATCTTTTTAGGTAAAAGAAGCACTAGACACCAAAACGTAAAAAGTAATAGAGCAAAAGCTCTTAGTCCTTTACATCTATTTAGACTAGAATACCTTTGTGCAGAAGTCTGGGCAGCAAAAGGGGAGCAGGAATGGGAAAAAGAACAGAAGGCAGTCTAGGTGTTAGCTACATTTGCTCACTCTCACTTTTTAATAAAAGCTACTTTTGCCCACTCTCACTTTTCAAAGAACAATGCATAGTTAAAGCAAATCAGCAATGCAAGCATGAAAAAACATTAATGTAAAATTTATAGCACAAGTCTAACACCTCTGGAAACAAACAGCTACATACTTTATTTCTTAAGTTTCAAGTTCAACCACTAGAACAGAAAAAATACATTTGATCCTTGATATGTTCCTTACCAAAGGTTCACTTTGTCAAAATGCAGTGGTTTTGTGAAATTCTCTAGTGGAACATCTCCAAATCATATAATAAATTATCACAGTAACTCTTAAAAAGCAGCTAAATTAAAAAAAATTTTAAACATTATTTTCCTTGAAACTGTCTGTCCTCTCATAAGCACAACCCCATTGTGAGCCTGCCACATGCCACTAAAGGACTCCTGGGATGAGGAATTTCCATTTGAATTCAACTTACTAAGTCGTTGTAATATGTCTGGATGAATATACCCTTCTGTAAACACACAATTAAGATGTTTTCAGGTCGTAATTCCAACATGTTACTGTCATTCTTGAAAGACATCTTAAAATGAGCAATATGTTCCAAGTTCATCACTGTCTAGTGAAAAGAGAAAAAGCTTCAGAAACTGGATTCTAGAGAACATAATTGCTCAAGGAACAGAGTTGGTCACAGAAAACCCTGCATATGTTGCAGATAGTACCACACATTTACATCTCAATTAGCCTAAACTGACTACTGCTATTTCAAAACCACACAAATCAATCAGAATTTCTTTAAAATCAGATTTCTGTCATGTCAGCTATCTGTACACTGAGAATTAAAAGACTATTAAGAATTACTTTAACCAAGGACTGATTAAAGAATCCGGGAGCATTACAGTTTGAGAGACTAAACTATGGATAGCTGAAGTAAAAGACAAACTGTAAGGCATATTATTCTTCTAGAACTACAAAGAGTAGTTAGAACTAGAAACTCTTCGAGAAGAATAATTGAGTGACTTTTCAGCGGTTTACTGGTATTTAGGAGTTTATTGCTTCATTCCTTGTAGATTAAGGAGATTAGCATTGTTTCCTTTCAAAAAAACCCCAAACCTGTTTACTTACTAAGTAATCATTCTTTCAATCAATACTAATAGCAGAAGCTTTTTTCTCAAGGAAAGCAAAACAAAACAAACCTTAATTAATTTTTATATTCCCATAAACGATCTTTTGAGGTTTTTTTCATATAACAACATATTTTTCCATTAGAATTTGCATATTCTAACTAAATATTTTATGTTTTATTTCCATTTGGAAATAAATGGAAGCTACCAAGAATTCCAATTTTTCTTGAAGAAAATTTCAGTGTTATAAAAAAAACATCTTCTAACTTAGAATTCTTTGTTTTTCTTCTGTTAATTGTCAATCCTACAAGTCCTACCCAACACCTGTGGGTTTTGGCAAACCTTTTCTGTGTCAGTACATGTAGTTTCATTTTGAGCGTAACCTCCTTTGACCTTCATATACTAACAGAAATACTAACAGAAATAAAAAAGATTGTGTATATATATGTCTATCACAACTTATACTTTTGAACACAGTCATAGAATTAAGGTTGGAAAAGACTTCCAAGATCATCAAGTACCACCATGCCCACTAAACCATTCCACTAAGTGCCACATCTACTCGTTTTCTGAACACGTCCAAGGATGGTGACTCCACCACCTCCCTGGTGAGCATGAAGATTTTAAATAATTGTAAAAGTCAAGCTACTTGCATCTCTAGTACTTTTAGCATTGTTCCAAGTGGTGTTTGAAAGACTTTTTGTCATATATGACATGAGGTTAGTTTATATTGAGCTTATTTTTTTTTCCTAGAGAATCTAACACATTTTATAGAAGAAAATATTATAAGGTTTATTAACCATGGATCACTCCTAGTCATTACTTGGTTAAATTTTGGAAAAAAAAAAAAAGTTAGTTGCTCAAGGGTATACCTGTTTTTTGTTAATAACTAATTCCAATATTGGTTTGGGGGTGGGGTGAGGGGGAAAGTCAATGTTTTTGTACAACTTGTACTAACAGCTGTCCCCAAGACTTAATTCTGCAAGCTCTGCTCTGTGCATTATGCTCTTCCTGAGGTCTCTACAGGCACCCTACCCTCTTTATGCAGATTATTCATTAAAATTAATTTCCTCCATATTTCTAAATTTGGACGATAATCAAAAAAAACCCAACAACAGCTCATATTCCTGTTTTTGCTGTACTTTCAGTATGCTGGCTTTTAAACTATGAGATCCAGAGGACAATAGCACTCCACTCTGTTTTGGAGAAAGAACAACCAGGGATGTCCTAGTTGAATGCTAAAAGTATTTAAACAGCTGAAGTTCCAAGATTATAGAAATTTAAGGGAATCAATTTGGTTTTTTCCCTCACAGAGTAAGCTTAGAGTAAATTAAAAAAAACTCAGTGTTGAGAGTCCAAATTTGAATTAGAAATGCAGAGTTATCTCCTACTATCTGTAGTATAGCCTTTCCCTTCGGGGAAAGGAAAGGAAGGGAAAACAAAACAATGTTGCCCCATAAAAATATATTAGCTCCCACACCATCAGTAATTGAAAAGTAGACTAAGAAAAAAGAAAATTATTGCTCAGCAGTGCTGCCTAAAGCAAATGGCAGATTGGGCCTTCTATCTCCTTACACTTCTTGTTACCTTTAATTTTGGTTTTCACATATAGTCTTTATCGTCTTATTAGCTATTCACACCATGGCAGTGAAGTTCCACTTGTTGTTCTGAACAGATTTTGGAGGTGTGAATATTTAAATGAAATGTCTGAACAGCAGGAGTGTGAATATTTAAATGAAATGTGAATACGTAAAATTTCTGGGCATGCTGATACTTCAAAAAAGAATCAGCAATCCCATACCAGAAATCTAATTGTTGTCCTTTCCTTGAAGGCTTTAAAAAAACCCCAACAAAACAACAAAATACATAAACCCACAGTTTTGCAAGTTCCTGATGCTTTTCTACAGTAGTATCTGCAATAGTGATTTGTCACCTGTGTGGGCTGAACATGATAAATTGCTTGCTAAAATTCAAGATTACTGACAAGGAATTTGGCCTCAGGACATTGTTTATTTCCTACCAAAGCTTTAGAAGGCCTTTGTATGTGCTTTGTCAACCAAATATGGGCCAGGAAATCACCGTGCTGAATACTAATGAAGAGACTAACTAATCCTTTGCAAGGAATGTGTGCAGCATTCCCCAATTACATATCCACCACCTATGTGTCACTTGAACTTGAGCTCCTAAATTGCACACATAACTGTCATCCAAGGCCCAACCTCACTCCCTTCCTCATGAAAAATACTCTTTTACATCAATGGCAACCTCTGTGGAGAGACAAGAACTTCAGGTAATAGTTATCCATATCTATGATTTTTGTTGCAGTATCTGCTAGCCGATACCTGAGGTGACATAACATTTTCACACCTGTTTGGAGTTATGTTCCTCATGAATTTGAACACAGATAAGCATCACAAAAGCCATGCAATAATCTTGCCATGAAAACTTAGTCCTATGCATCTGAAACAGATATTATGAAGACTCATGAAACAGCAAAACTATGCAATAATCTACAGGAGAGTAGCAAATATATAAAAGATATTGGCATGTGGCCTCCAAAGCATCCTGCAAAACATCTCAAGATACCAGAGATCAGGTACACGAGGGAGAGCAGGGGAGAGAGAATCTATACCACTGATGTGTCTTCAGATTAGAAATAAATCCATTTTAAGAAACTAAAGGAGTGTTGATTGAGCTTCAATGAAGGTATTTTTTTATTTTAATAACTTTCAAAGGTTGTTCAAAGCTATAATGGCTAAATATCTCACAATCTATCACAGAAGATTACTCATATTACTCTTAACTACCTGGCTTTGCAGAGTGAAGCAGAAGAGAGGAGAAGGATCCTTCATCACATGGAGGGGCTGGATTATTGACAATTAAGCAAAAAACAAATAAATCAGTAGAACTGTTGAAATCATGAATAACATGAACTATTAAATGAAAAAAAGCATAATAGAAAACAGGGCTTGGCCACAAGAAGTGTTTTTAAACAAGACTGAGATTGTGGGCTGCACGAGTTTATCGCCTGTTTTTGCAACATGCATAAGAAACATGATAGGGGACGATAGATCTACCAGAGGAATTGCAGATACAGACAAAAATTAAGACTAGATCTCAGCAGTTGCATGCAGAAAAAGTAAGACACATTCACACACGCACACCTTCCTAAAAAAAGGAAGAGAGAAAAACCCAACCAGAAAATTTTGACGATGGTCTGTGTGTATGCCTGGACAGAAAGAATGGTGTTTAAGCTGTTACTTAATCTATAGACTTTGGCCAGCTGGAAAGGAGGTCATTCTGGTCAGGATGGTACAGGAAAGAGCAAAGATAAAAAGTTATGTTGCTGTCTTGATAGAGAAGCAAAGACTCTACAGACAGAACAAAGTCTTTATTATGATCTATGACTGAAGAAGATTCTGTTACAATAAAAGAAGTCAATGGACAGGATGATGTGCCTTAGCTGCAGTAGCTCTTTAGTGAACTACAGTAGAGCCTGGTATTATGAATCTCATGCCTCAGAAACACTTACATTAATAGTGTGAAATGTCAAATAGCTATCTGCCAGGTGTGAACCATTAGGTCTCTGTGATTTGGTGCACTCTGATACATCCATTTGATGCAGGGTGCAAATGTAATCAACTTTGATTATGATGTGCTGCTGTGGGCACTTTGGGAAAGGCCAATTTATTTTTGGATGACTGCATCTCTTGAACCATTGAGCTCTCTTGCTGAAAATCACTGTGTAACTAGTACTGGAGGACCATTGATACATAACAATCATGTGTAATTTCTACAGAGGAGGCCTAAAACTGGCAGTGTTGATGTGTTTCAATTTTTCTGAGGGCTCTACTTGAATAGTTTTATAGTCATACAGGATGGATAATTTATTAATTTACATAATGCATCTGACCATTAAATATATCTTAAGAAAAGGAAGGGAAATTGATGCAAGTTATTATGGACAAAATTAATTCCTGCATAGATCGACAGATAACAGTTTTACTGGCAATTCACTTGGCTTTATTTTGAAAGGATCTTGCAGCATTTTTAAATAAAAACATCACACCTGCTTTGTGGATTACATAACCAAATCTTGCTATTCAGTAAGTAGCTCATTAAAACTCTCACTAGCAGACTCCACATCAAGCTGTGAACAGAAGACCACTTACAGTGTTGCAGAGTGTGCTGAAATTACTCTCTGCCAGCTGCCGCCATCCCCCCATACAGCAACCTGTGAGTTGGGTCACAGGAGAAAATGGCAAGTAGACAGTTTTGAAATCACTGCAAGACACCAATGTTTCAGCTTGGATATCAACAATAACCAAATGACCAGCACAAAGCTGGATAAACACATCATGTGGTGGGTGAGCAATTGGCTTATGGGTACAGCACAGAGGGTAATTAGGGAATGGGGTAAAATCAGACTGGTGACCTGCCACTAGTTGGGTTCCACAGAGCTCCATCTTAAGCCCTGTGCTCTTCAACATCTTCATAAATGACTTGGACACAGGACTGGAAGGGACACTAAGCAAATTTGCAGATGACACAAAACTCAGAGGAGCTGTTGACTCCCTCAAAGGCAGGAAGACCCTGCAGAGAGATCTCGACAAATGAGACGACTGAGCAATCACCAACCATGTGAAGTTCAACAAGGGGAAGTACCAGATTCTGCGCCTTGCACGGGGCAACCCTGGATTTGTGTACACGCTGGGGAATGAGAGGCTGGAAAGAGGTGCCTTGGAAAGGGACCTGGGGGTCCTGGTCGATGGCAAGTTGAATATGAGTCAGCAGTGCCCTGGCAGCCAGGAGGGCCAACCGAGGGGGGCATCAGGCACTGTCAGCCAGTTGAGGGAGGGGATTGTCCTGCTCCGCTCTGCACTGGTGCAGCCTCACCTTGAATATTGTGGAAAGTTTTGGTCACCCAATATAAGAAAGATATTAAGCTCTTAGAGAGCATCCAAAGGAGGGCAATGAAGATGGTAAAGGGCCTTGGGGGAAGTTGTTTGAGGAACAGCTGAAGGCACTTGGTCTGTCTAGCCAGGAGAAGAGGAGACTACAAGTTCCTCATGAGGGGATGAGAAGGGTCAGATGTTGATCTCTTATCTGGGGTGACAGGACCTGAGGGAATGGCCTGAAGTTGTGTCAGGGGCAGTTTAGGTTGGATATTAGGAAAAGGTTCTTCACCCAGAGGATTTTTGGGCACTGGAACAGGGTCCCCAGGGAAATGGTCACAGCACTAAGCCTGACATAGCTCAAGAAGCATTTGGACAATACTCTTAGGCACATGGTGTGACTCTTGGGGATGGTCCTGTGCAGGGCAAGGAGCTGGACTTGATGATTCTTATGAGTCCCTTCCAACGCAGCATATTCTGTGATTCTGTGATATAAACTGTCTATGGCCATGAGCTCATCTCACACCCTCAGCTTTCAAGGTAGACCTATTCTTAGACAAAAAGGGGTTGGAGATCCATCATTATCTGTTCTTTGAGCCCTCCCCTGTTCTGTGCAGCAGAACTACAACAGGTACAAGTGCCATTATGTAGGGAGAAAAAATTCCTGCAAGTTGAAGGTCACTGTATAAAATACTTACAGATCACCATGAATGAGTTCACCAAAACAATGTGAGGCTTACTTTCATCTTCTATAGCTCACACTTCAGATCATATTATATCATATATATATCATATATTATATCATATTATATTGAAACTAAATAAAAGCTCACGTGATTTACAATTCTTGAACCAATCAAGGAATCCTTGCTTTCTGCCAAACTGGACATGATTATGATGCATGCCTATCTTATCTGAAGAGCATAAAAATTAATAAAGGATTTTTCATCCTGATAAACCCCAAGACTGTCCTTCTCCTGAAAACAGTAAATCATTACTACAGTAGGTTCAATTAGCATTTTGTACTTCTGTAGAATATTCAGTCCCTCCAGTTTACTCTTGCTGAGTGCCAAGATATGTTTGGGAAATTATATAGGTGGAAGAAGACAGTCTTTCTGATGCCTTTCACAGGATAAACACAACTGTGCTTGGTAGAACAAGCTGTTAGAAAAATTTTATGTCACTGAAAGCCAACTCAACCACAATACAAAGATTACATTAGTGCTAAGCAGAAGACTACAGAAATTGTTTTTATCCTTTCATTATTTTTTTGGGTTTCTTCTACCCTTTACTACAGTCAACTTGCCTTTGTTATTCTCACTGTGAGACTAGCCATGGCTTTGTCCAAGTGCTACGATGAAACAATAAACTAAATGCACATGCTCCAAGACCTCTCAGAAGCCATACCCAGAATATGGAAACAAAAAAAGTGGTATGGTCGAACCTCAGTGCCAGAAACTATCCAACAAAATTTTCATATATTCACTGGTATAAACTTCTCAGTAACTGTTTTCTTTCCCCTTTGAGGAGGATGCTGTGGGAATCTGCTTCCCCTTAAATATGTAACTGTAGAGACTGCTGTTTAACAACTATTTTTTAACTTTCTTGTCTTTTTTTGCATCTAGCTCACCTCTCAAGAGGATTCCCCTACATTTTCGGGGGGGGGGGGGATAGTGATTACAGCTTTTTAAACAGGTTTCAGATGTTTAGTCTGTTTCTAATTCTTAAATCTCACATTTTTAAATCAATTAAATAGCCACCCTGAGGTAGTTATTCTTATTTTGGTTCAGTTATTAATTCCTTCTAGATCAAGTCTGTGGACAGTGTCTTTGGGATTTATTATAAATTGTCTGCTATTCTTTTTCAGGTCAGCTCACATTTTATTTGCAGTAACCCCAGTGTTTCAGATAGTGGAAGTGGATTAGTGTCATGAAAAATAAAACTATTTAAACACTTAGTCTGCCCTCTTCAGTAATTTGTACACCAAGAAAGACTGCCCTTTACCCCGTGTAAAGGGAAACCAGTGTCCCAGTCAATCTCAGTCTGAGGAAGTAGCCTAATTGGACAGCTGGCACTTCCTGAATAAAATAATATCTAGCTGACAGCATCATCCTCCAGCTTAATGTTCCAAGCTGTTATTAATTTTAATAGTTTCAGAGTTTAGGATGATCCAAGTTTTCAACCTAATCCTGAGATATAACAAGAGAGAAAAAAAAATTTTCAACACATCACTGTTCACTTTCTTCTAGTGAAGCATTATGCTTTTCTTGGAAAGCTGTAACTGCAAGAATTCAAGTTTATCTGCTCTGACAGACAACAAGCAGCAGCTTCCTCAGAGAAACTGAATGCACGTTTGCAGACCCGCAGTAACCACTGTTGCAGCTGGCTGCCTGGTACTTTGTTTCTCTGCTAGACTTGTTCAAAAGAAAAAATTAATCTGAGATGAAGATCCCTCATATTATTTAACAAAGAAATTAAGGTACTTAAGGAGTTTAAATCAGAGGTAATATAAATGGCTTGTTGGTTGTTACACCCAGTCAGCGTGGCTCAGGCCAAGGAACTCAAAGCAGAAGGTCATAGCAGAGGTTGGGAGAGGACAGGAAGACTCTTTTACAGCTCCTTTACACTGGAGGGGGAGGAAAAAAGGAGAAAGTTTAAATGCCGTCATAGCGTTTTATCCTCCTGAAGTTGTTAAACTGTCACTTTTGCACAGTTATTAACTGTGCCTTAGTTTAAGATTTTATAACTTTACAGAACAAGAGAGGCGCCAAAGGAAAAAAAAGAAAAAGCCAAGTGTCTTTCACTGCCAGTTCTCCTGAAGTTCAACATGCCAAACATATAGACTCAAAGGTATTAAAACAGTATCTCAAACAATCTCCTCCTAAATAAGTAACAATACATATTCAGTAACACAACATTTGTCAGAGAATCGTACTAAGATGTGAAAAATTATGCCATGTAATTTGGTAAATAAGAACTTTCAAATCAAATTAATCATGACCTTATGCTAAAAGCTTCTCTGGTTCTTACTTCCTGTTGTGTAGCATCAAGAATTGGCAAGTGATTCAGACATAGTAGAAAAATTGCATTCAGAATCAGCCAGACTGATGTACCTTGCTCATCTCAACAAAGAATTAAAACCTTATTAATTGTTTTATTTTTCTTCTCCTAATTATTTGCAACTTGCATTTTCAAGACCAATCTAAGCTCAGACTTGAGTCCCCTTTGATCTAGGTTCTGCCCTACTTCCTGACACAGAGGGACAGTCACTAGCAGTCAAGTTAACAGCTCTCAAGTTGGTGCTCATCAGTAAAGCCATGGTGCCTGCAATGTCTCTGCACAACCTTCCACTTTTGAGAAACAAAATGTTTTACTTAAAACATCGCCAACCACTCCCAACTTTGTTTTTTAAGTGCACTATGCCAGAAGTCAGTGATACCAATTTTCGAAAATCAGCTGATAAATAGTCAAAAACTATTGGCAATCTGTCTGTATGCATAATTCCTAAAATAAGTATACACATTTTTGAAACAGAGGAAGGTACAATTTGTTATCAATAAATGGGTCAGAATCTGGGTTTGAGAGAGCCCAAGTTATAAATCAGTTCCTCTGAAACATGACAATTAACATTCTGCAGAATTCTGAGAAACTGTTAAAAGAAAGCAACTGAAGTGCTATAAAACCATTATGCTGTCTTGCACGCTGTTTCCCACATGCAACATTAAGGGCAATGTTAAAGCCCCAACACTAAAAGCAAAAGGGACAAGCAGAAAGGACCCTTCTTGCTTTCAGCCTTAAGCAGAAAACAAAAGAATCACACCTTTAACTTGGAAGTTCAACCCTTACCGACCCCTGGCATATATTGAAGCCACTGCAATTGCAAGGCTGAAAATTTAGGAAAAACTTTAGTATTCTTTGAAATGGATATAGTTATTCACAGGAATATCTACATGCCTCAGCTTACTTCACCTGGCTACAGGTGGCAACCACCCTGTTTTGATTAGGCTTCGAGGACAGATCCTAGTTGGAAATGATTATGTAAGAGGGCTGACAAGACAAAGTGAGGGGAAAAGATAGCAATATGATCTCCATTTTACAAATGCTGGACCAGGTCATGAGGAGATTTTAAAAAACCCAACCAATTGTCAGGCATATAGAAAGTACATGGATGAGGTGGCTTCAAATTCAGATGGGAAGAGACAAAGTGTTGCTTTAAGTTTCAGGGTGTAGAAATCTTTGGCAGTATGGCTATTCAGGGTAGAGAAGTGGGATGGGGTGAGAAAATACTGTATAGTTTTCATTCAAACCAATGTGAAAACAGATGACGTAGCAGTTTGCTAGTTTGGGAGAAATTTCCAAGAGTAGAGCAACAAAATTGGAAGAGGAAAATATCCAAGGAAATGTGTCCCAGTTCCTAAGTTTTAGGAATTCTTCAGCAGGTGGAAAATGAATCTGGACTCAGGCTTTTGGCCTCACTGGTGAATCCTAGTGCTCACTACAGTATTGTCTTACTGAATAATCAGTTTGGGGGCACAATTCTTTTTTTCTTTTTTTTTTTTTTTCTTCTAGAGCACTTCCATCCTGAAATAAATTACATTTAAAAAAATATTGACAAAAAAGAGGGTCAGAATAACTTTTTTCGTTCATGATTTAACATCAGTGTGGGAAGTGAGATACTTGGGCTGAACTATTTTTATAAAGTAGTTAGAGCAATTTCAGTAACACATCCCAGAATGTCCTGTAGTTTGGTAACCAAATTCATTACTGACAATTTTCTTCATGTTTTTAATGATCTAGTAAATAAGCAATGCTTACTTTATGTTAAAAGGATTTCTTTTAAGGGCAAAAAATTTTCAATCCAGAAAAGTAAAGAGAGCAACACTAAGGCAGAACAATTAAAAACCCGATTAGGCTCCTAGGTCTTAGATGCCTTGTGCCCCAACAACAGGGCACAAATAAAGAGGAAAAAGAGGCTAGATTTAGTGAGGAAAGGAATCAACTATAATACTGTTATGTGAATGAAAAACTGAAGTTTGGTCTTCTTTTTTATATACACTTAAATGATGCCCCTATAAGATTATTTAGCCTTCTCCTGTATTGCAGATAAAGAGCTTGAAGAGATACTTCAGATACAATAAAGTAAAAAGACCTGATGAGTGCTTTAAAAAAAAAAAAAAGAAAAAAGAAAATCCCATTTCAATGTATTAAGGGGAATCAAGGACAAAAGAAAGCCATTTCACAACAACATAACAACCTAAGAGGTTATGAGAAGAGAAAAAGAATAGGAATGGCTTCTATGATAGAGGGATGTTATTAATGATGGTCTCCTAATGGGTCTGTTCAGCACATCCAATATAGCAACTTTGCATATGGTACAGCATTTATTTAGGTTAGTCAAGTCTAAACAAGTGAAAACTGCAGTCTTTTATCATAGAGAGTATTGCTGCTGTCCTCAATGCACTTAAGAGTGAGGGTGCCCAGTCCCAGAACCACGTCATTTGAAAGGGGTTTTGAAATCTCCTAGTTCAGCCTCACGCAAACATAACCTCCCTATGTGAGATTGGGTTTGCAGGATACAACAGCACCACAAAGATTTAAAGATTGAAATACCAAGAGCTCAGATTTTTTTTTTAATAGAATATTGTGGGGGAACAAAAATATTTGGGCTGCTTGACCAAACATCAACTTGCAAGTTTGTAGCCTGCCGTTTTCCTATATTTCTTTTAATGTTTTCCTTTACTTCTCTCATATTGCCACAATGCCAAAATAGGGCTAGAGTTCTGTTAAGGAAACATTTCCTATCTGACCATCCAGGATCCACTCTGTCAGTCACACTTGGACCACCTGCACTAGGACCAAAGCCTCTTTGCACCGGGCGACTCCTGTGATCTGATGGGTGCCCCACTTGATTCCCCACACACCCCACTCTCACACTGTCAGACCAGGTTTCCTTACTGGCTCGACATCCAGTTTCCCACAGTAGAGTCCCAGATGTCTGAATCCTTCAAATAATTTAATCATGGTGCAACAACAGAGTAACAGCTTGAGCTGGTGACTCCAAGGAGGAACGCTGAGCAAAGGAAACCTTGGGCTTTTATAAACTCACAGTCTAAGCTTGAGAAACTCTGGGGTCCTTGGCTCCTGCTGTGTCTCTGACTGTCCCGTCACCTGGCTGTGCCACAGCTCCGTGTGCCCTTTGTTATGCAAGGGTCTGCACCAGATCACAGCCCCTTGCCTGGTGCTCCCGCCACCCAGCGGTCAATCTGCATCTGGCGCACCGCGCTATCTGCACTAAAAATATTCCTCAGCAGTCCATAAAATTAAAACATATGGCATCTTTGTGGAAAGTGCACCAAGAAAGCAGTGCTGGGAAGGGAAGGAAAAAGAAGGATCCCCTATCCATCCCCCAGTCTAAGGAATACCTAGCTCTAAATAAAATAACCAAATGTCACTTGTACAGAAGCACAGTGCAGTAATGCTGGTCCCATCCTGTTGTCCAGATTCACTGAAACTAGTGGGGGGACGCAGATTTAAGAGTATATTGCCTCTGAAGTTTATCATAAGAAGAGAGGAGCCAGGACCCAAACAGAGCTTCTAGACAAGACTAAGAAGAAAGATTCTCACAACACGAGATTCATCCTTTACTCACATGAATTCTGGTGCACTGCCCCAACTCTATTCTGCACTGCCCCAACTCTATTCAATATCAAAATCAAATCATCTCTGAGACTGACTACCCAAATCTCATTCTGTGGCAGTTCTGAATGGTTTTGCCCTATGCTGAGTGGATTCATGCACATACATGCACATATACAGACCCTTAACATTTAGAACCATGAGGGTCATAAGGACTACTCACCTGCTCAGAACTATGTTTAAATGCTCTGCTAGAGTGATCTTAGATTACTGAGCATTTTATGAGATAATTCAATGTACAAACAACATATAAAACAGGACTTATCTGAATATAACATCTAGTAGTCTAAATATTTGGTTCAGAATTCATAAGCTCCTGACAGCAGAGTTATGGTCTTTGTTTGGTATACTTCTGTACATTATAAAGGACCATTAACAGTTACAGTGCTTTACAAATGATAAATGATGACACAGGACACTAACTGCCCATATTTATGCCAACACATTTAGTCAGGACGAACAAGAAAGATATCTTTTAAAAAAATCACTGAATATATGTAATTATAATGAGTTATTCACAATCAAAAACATGTCCTTATTAAAATCTGTCATCTAAACCCATATTTATTTTCCCTCTAAGAAAAATATTTACAGTTCTTGACAGTTAATTCCTCATTTATAGATTATGAAGCTGTGTGACCACTCCAAAGCCTGTAGTTAAATATGAGCAGCAGAACTCTCTGTAGAAATATTTGGCAATTTCAGTGAACATAAAAATATAGGGTGGACATGAAAACAAGATACTTGCTCCTTCTTACCCTGCATAGTCTGGGATTCAGAAGATGCACAGAAAAGAGGCCAACATGGTTTAAGCACAAGAAATCCAAAACACTTCTTGACTTTCTAGTCAACCTACAGCAAATCACTTAATGAGAAAACAGAAACAGCATTATTACCCTACCTTTTTAAACATTTATTTAATTTACTGAAAATATGAGGCACTCTGTCCACACCACAGAAATACCAATAAATTATACACTGGGAATTCATTCTACTGTTACTAATTTCCATTTTTTCCTTAACTTCTTAATGCCACAACTACAGATCTTGCAATGAAAAGTGCAAAGGTACAGTGCCAAACAAAAAGGCACAGGACTGTGATAAGGCACAGCAGCTGCAAATGTGAACCTGGTGGTCTAGCTCATACAGATGACATTATTGAATTACTAAAAGAAAAGAATTTAGAATGGAAATAAGGAATCATCTATCATCCTTGAATCATTCATCAGCCGCTCATTACCCTAAATGGTGGGTTGATTAACCTTACCTGATTTTTGTAAGGCAACTGCCCAGAAGGAGTCAGCTCAGTAACAACATCTGGTTTTCAGTGAAGCTCTACTTTTAATCAGTTTTTACAGCTAGTTTAAATAGAGGCACAAGGAAGTCAAGAGACTTGACCAAGAGCAGGCTGTAGAGATAGCTCTTTGTGAGCATGAAGCCAAAACCTCCCTGGCTATGTGTGACACTAACCTTTACTTGCTCCAAAGCATTTTTCTGGGTAGCGCAGGGAACTTACATATTCCATTCCCAGGTATTATGTAAAACCTCACCAGAATACTGTTTTGCTTTCTTGACAGTATGCTGAACTGTGGCTCAATCAAAACGATTTCTGAAAAGCAAGATCATCCCTGCTTCTGTACTTTCAGTTCATCTCTCTGCAATGGAGGGGGGAGGTTAGGAATACTGTGATCTTCCAGGGTTCAGACACACACCTTCCTCAATTCCCACAAAGGAAAACGAAATTCCAAAAATAGCATTTCTTAAGCTAAAAACCCTGTTGGCTTAGGTCTACTGATCTGCACTTATATAGATATCTAATTTTTTTAATCTGCTTCATGATACAGTGTGCATAGTAGGATTCTTAGTCAGGCAAACCTTTGATTCAGCCTTGTTAGATCTTTTACTTACAGGGAGCACCCCACAGCAGACCAAAAGGCTTTTACAATCAGATATAGCTTGGTTTTGTTGAACTTAAAGTCGGGATATTTCGTTCTTCAAGTCCTAACTTGCAGTGACTACAGGAAACCACACCAAAGTGAAGGCATTTATAAACAATTGCTTCCCCCTCCATGGGGTGCTTGCAGATACATTCCCGCTTTCAGGCTTGAGTTGACTTACCAACTGTGTGAGCAGCAAAATCCATCCACATTCTAAGACAGCTTAGACACTTTCTTCTGTCTCTTCTGAGATCTGGTTATCTTCTCACACAAACAGGACACTTCCAACTCAGCCACTTTTTCTATATCCTCCAAAATATTTTTAAAAAATCCAAACAAATCTTCCTCCAAAAAGGACTCAACTACATCAATTACCTTAAGATAAATAGCACAGGTGTTAACAACCTGATTGAGATTGTGTCCTTATGGGCTCCTAAGGAGACACACAGTGTTTGATTCCACTAGTGCTTGAAAATACTTACAACTCCAATTTACATTTCTAAGTGTAATAAAAAATATTCATGTGCAGCATTTATTCTTACTTTAGTGTATTTGTGATAAGAGTGAATTTATCTATGCTGTTAATTATTCATTTTGTATCTATATGACTTTGTGGAGATGTATGTCTCATGTAGAAAACCTAACATTAACTTTACAGGAACCTTAATTACAGTTTGAAGATAAACATTATTTATTTTCATTTTTCAAATATGCTTTAACTACACTTCAGCATATTTAAAGCCCCACTATTAACACAACTGATCTAAATGTACATTGGAAGAGGGATTATATTTCATTAATAAAATAAAAAATGCATATTTATAGTAGAATACATTATAACAGGCAACTCAACTGCATATAAATAATATCCATCACACATACACCCGTGTTTGGCTTTCCTGGGCAGAGTTCAAAATATTCTTGTCATGCTGGCAAAGTGAATGAGTGATCATTTTTATATACTTTATTATCTTTGACAGTATACTTCTTATAATTCAAAACTCAGAAATGGGTCTTTGCCAGTTCTTCAACGTCTGCTGCTTAATATTCAGCACTGACACAAACACACACAGTGGTAGTTTGGAGGTAACTTAAATTTAATGGCTATTTTTGTTGCATTCAAAACTGTCCTTTCTTTCTTTTTTTCTTCCCCTGTTAAATAAATACTCTGATAACAGTACCAAAAATAGCCAGTGTGCAATGGCATTGCATTCCACACCAAATGAAACCCCTACAAACAAGATATTTTATTAACACAAGAAAAAAAAAAGAGGGGGAGGGGGGAGCAGTGGGAGTTGTGTAGAAGTCCTTGGAAAAAAATTCTCAGATACTGGTCTTACCAGGTACAACTGAAATAAGTCTTCCCATGATACTTCATTCATCTAGCATATGAGTTCTCTTTTTTGAAGACTTAGCTAGTTCCAAAACTAATTCATTTTCTTTATTTAATGCTTTTTACATGCTCAAAGACTGAGACTTTGATAACTGAAAATAGGCTTATATGTATATACATATTTATTTAAAATATTTGAAAGGGTACAAGGAATACCAAGAGCCATGGTATGATAAAAGGCTTCAGTGTTTTCTCCCAAGGACCCTTGAGCACCGGCTTGCTCAAAGCACCCCCTTCTGGTAGAAATCTGTAAACTGGGTGCAGATTAGGTAAAATATTAATTTGCAGTTTGTTTATATATGCAGAATATGGCTAAAATGCTCTTTGGAAGGCTCAGCTTCCTCTATATTTGGAAAACTACAGGTAAATTGTAAACATGATCATATGTGCATACATGATTATCTGATGGATTTCTGATATTTTTGATTTTTGCTTGCTGATAGTATCTTGCATGAATATAAATCTTGTAAAAAAAGCAATAAAATTACATTTCATGAGAACTGCAACTACTCATACATTAGAAAAATATTAGGCATTTTTTCTAGGAACGTAGCTCAATGAAAGAAGAAAATTATTTTGCTTGTATTTGGAACTAATTTTTCATTGAAATTTAGATTACTGGCATCTTCCTAAAACATTTGTTCTGTAAAAATAGAAGCAGTATCCTGCTTAATTTACTCTAAAGATGAAAATATTGTGCAGTCTCTACACTAGTGACAAGTATGATTAGGTTATAATGAGCATTCATTCTACCAAATTTCCAATACTTAAAAAGAATCTTTACCGTGATTTTGACCTTACAGCTTTTACTTTAATTTTAAATAATTGCCAAAGCTCTTTTTTTTTTTTTTTTTCCTAGTGGAAACCTTTTTTCTCTGTTTCACAAAACCAGCTACTTTTACTGCAAGGTTCCATGTGCATGTGGTCTGTCTGTTGCATTCAAGAGGCAGAAGAAATATGAGAAAACAGAAGATCCTAATTCAGCTTCTAATGAATTCTGCAAAAGTAGGAAAGTTTCTGATGGATATTTTTTTCTTGTGTCCCTTGACAGAAGCCTTCAACAACAGAAAAAAAAAAGGGCCACACAAACCACTGCTGTTACCTACAGTGCCAATCAACAAAAAAGCAGAGAAGTGGAGCTGGGTGACAGTGCCCATATTTCCTGACCCAGAAGGCAGAGCTCAGAAAATAGAGAAATAAAACTGCTTCTCTAGAGGAATTGTGCATGATTATTCCAGAATTATCATTCTTCCCTGAACTAGTCCATGTAAAAAATGAGCCTGAAGTGTGGCCAAAACATTAGCCAGCAGTGTTTCAGTTCACTGATTCAAACGGACTTGCTGAGAGGAGATCCCTTGGGAGCAGATTTAGGTAAAATGTGGTATCACCACTGCCTGAGGAGCAAGCTCTCTTCTGCAGGAAAGCAACACTGAATTTTGAGGGTAGTGTCAGCAGGTTCTGGGGATTTTTTGCCTCAAAATATTTGAATCCCCCATTTCTCCGAGAAGCCCTCTTTAAAGCTCTTTTTCTGAAATCACCAGTATCTGTCAGAAACATTTCATTAAAATACTTTATGAAAATAAAAGCCCTGACATTTTGCATGAAAAGTCTCTCCATGAAAATATATGTGTAACCTTTAATTCCATTAATTTCAATTAAGAACTAAGATAATGTTACCTTCCTCTGGTCAATCAGATTCTTGAAATCAACCTGAAATAACATAAATGGTTTTGAAATTCGTAACTAGCAAATATCTGAAAGTGAAATAATAAGAAAACCATTCAAAAACACAAACCACAAAAGAAGAATATCCTTTTCTAAACAAAACTTTCCATTTCAAAACAAAGGTCTATCCAAAATTCTACTTTAAAACAGGATTTCTTATATACAGTTTCTGGTTAAAGATTAGGATTTTTCAGAAATAACAAATGTCACTTATATTTACATATAAGGTTACCCCTCCAGCAATACTCATATGTCATGCATGTCATTTACATTCCTCATATGTATTATATGAAAACTAGCCTTATTAGCAGCAGCATCTGACAATGCCAATGTATATTTTTGTATCTGCATGTTCTCCTATTTGATGAAGTGTAGTTCCACCGTGCTGGTAGAGAGACCATTTCCAGTTCATTCCATGCCATAATGAATATTCCAGTATTGTTATGAATACAGGCAAAAGCATCTATAAAAAAATTCTTTATGAAAGAGGGAACTGAATTTATCCTGTCCATAAACCTGTCGGTGCTTAACCCCTATGGGGATCTCAAACAAGAAGGACTTAACAACAGTGTTTTATGATTTGTAATTCAAACACATTTTGACAAGCATCATACCTTTAAAGAGGATAAATTAAGGTGGATTTTATGACCAATGTCGTTTCCCTTGCACATTAGCAAAGTGGGAATCACAGTCAGTGCCCGAGTCTGTTCTTTGAGATGGCAGATAACAATCCTGCAGAGGAGAAAAGCACAGCTGGCAGAGAACCAGCCTGTTCAATTCGATAGCTGTACCCATGTGTTCATCACTGTAGGATTGATGGAGCTCTGAAAAGAGATCAGGGAAGCCATGTGCAGCAGAACATCAAGGTTATGACAATGTGTGCTTTCTAGAAGGAACCTCTTTCAGCAGTCCTGCATTTCAACACATGCCTGGAATTGCATTTCCTGAACATGGACAGCCAAGTATTACAGTACCAAAAGACCTATTCAGGAAATTCTTGAATGCTCAAACTCAACTTCTCCAAGTTCAGAGCAGAGAATAAAGTATTCAAGAGACACTTTGTTCTGCTTTGGACCCAGGAAAATTATTATGGAGTTTGTGGGTTATTTCTGAGGCTGTGGGAAGAAGACTTACCTAGCACCCATTCTAGGGCCTTCTGAGTTTAGGGGGAGACTTCTTGATTTCAGCAAGTTTTGGATGAAGCACTTAGTTTCCCTTTGCTGCTGATACATTCACCAACTACTGATATTCTCTTACATGTGTCTGAACTGGCAGACGCATGTAATGTTGATCATGACAGATCAACAAAACCCTTTAGTGTTTCATCCTGAAGTGAATAGAATTGCTGACATAGCATTAAGAATGCAGAGTTTCCAAAACTGTGAGAAACTGCCATTGAAAATTCACAGATACAATTAGCTAGTAACATGGAGGTTTATGTGCACTAAAATGCATATGTAAATACAAATAAGACTAAAGTACCTTAAAAAAGACATTTTTTTTCAGAAATATCTCAAATCCTACCACTCTTCTTCTGCAGTAACTCTAAAAACCTAGTCAACCTGAGGGTCTCCAAAGTGAATGTAATCAGGTAAATGTGGATGCTCACACTGAACGGCAAATAGTCTGCTCGCAAGGAGCTATTATGCACCAAGATGTTTTAAAGTTGTTTTTGGAGAGAAAATAATGTTTTCTACAGCCTGTGTTCACAACAGCATCAATAGAAGTATCTGATGATGCCATTTGCATTAGACTTCTATATGTAAATGTAATCAAGCTGCATTGTATATGGCTGGATTACTGTTAATTAGCATTTGGTGAACATTTTTCTAATACATCATCTCAAGAGAACTTTAAAGAATATGAAGTTATTTGACACTTTTTAGCTCACTGAACTCAACCAAGGAATAACTTCAAGTGTAGTAAATACACTCAAAACAATAATTAGTGATAAAATATCTAAAAACTCTTGTGCTTTCATAAGGTATCTTATCATAGCACAAATGTTTAGCAAACAGAAATACTGAAACCAAGTGTTAGGGTTAAATGAAATTTCCATATTTTAAAACAGTAAATATTCATCTAATAGGTCTGAGAAGTCTATTCTTTTATTCTCTTTTGCTAGTGAGCATTTTCAGGAGGAACTTCTGCATTCAAAAAGAAAGCTTTCACTTCTGTACATGAAAAGTCATTTTCCCCTTTGAAACATGCCCTGGCATCTATTGAAACAATACTAGAAGAGCTTGCTACAACGTGGTGCACATAGGGGACAGACAGTGGTATAGAAATCAATGTGACTGCTTTCTCATCTTTGCTACCAATCTGCTCTGCAGCTTGTATAAATCAGGTTAGATCTCTGACAATTTCTCCCACAACCTTTCCCTTAAAGTCTATTCTTTAAAACTCAGTGTGATTCCAGGGCAGAGCAGGACAGGCTAGAGATGAGCTCAGCTCCTATTTATGTCTGCTTCTTCACCTGGCAGGTCTGTCTCAGTGGGACAGACACATGCACCCATTGTCCTAGAAACCCAGTGAGAACAGAAGCAGATGCAGAGCAAAGCAAGGTACAGATTATGTCCTGTAACTGTGATTCTCCTCCAGTGAGGAAGTTATTTTCAGCATTCTGAACATTTTTTTTGTGGATGGGGTCTGAGTGAAGTGCAGTACCTCAACCATGTAGACTAAGCCTGCTAACCCTAGAGCAATTTATGTTATCCTTCTCTTGAGGTGTCAAGAATTTGTTTCTCTAATTTTGTTACTGCTAAAAAACTTGGAGCTGACCTTGAACTTTCCAACGAAAAAAGCAAAGTACAAGCAAACAAAAAAACGCCAACCTATGCTAGCATCACGAGAGGGACATTTTTCTTCCCCTTCATTTTTTCTGCATAGGAAACCAGGGGACAGTTGTTACTGATAATGTGCCACAGTAAGGCATGTATCAAATACACAAAAATTATGACGATGATGATAAAAATGCATGTCTCAGCTTAGATACTAAATCATTGAATCTTGGAAGTCTATATAACTTGAAGTATCCCCATGATCTCACTGAATTAATATACCAGGTTAACAATCAAGTTGACGTTAACGTTAACGTGGCCAGTCTTCGCGAACGAAGATCTGGGAAAGGTCTTTTTACCTTTCAAGCCTGCGCAATGGATTTTTTA
>JAWWLV010000088.1:53949216-53961682 GCA_035041135.1 Platyrinchus mystaceus | reverse complement strand
GTAAAAAAAAAAAAAAAAAAAAAAAAGAAAAAATATAAACACAAAGAGTAAAAAAAAAATCACATATTAAATAGTGTATTTACAACATACTAACAATGCTCAGAAGCTTCCTTGTTTCAGGCTTAGTTGTGGGAAGCAGTTCTCAAACAGATAAAAGGGTGTCAATGGGTGGTTTAAAGGAAGTTTTGCTGACTGTCACTACATAGCTAATACAGCTTGAAATTGTGTCAGGCATTTTATGAAACTTTTTTGCTCCGGGTGGTGACTCTTCAGGGACTGATTCAGTGGCAATCACAGCTCAGGCAGTTCTTAGCAGCCGGTTCCATCAGACTTGTCATGGCAGTGGTGTGGATAAATGAGCTCTCCCATCAATCATCCAGTCCTAAAAAAGCTTGGCCTCCTCCTGTGCACTAAATCAACTTAAATTATTTTTCTCAGAGAAGGTTCTATATGAAAATAAATAATGTGAGTATGTATGAGAGTGCACATGAAAAGATTAACTCTGGAAAACAAAAATAATTTTTTGTTGCAATAACTCTAAGTCCTAATCATATTTCTTTTAACTGCTCATTTCAGGCTTTTATTAGAGATTCACACTGCACAGGTAAGACATTGATGTTTGGTATTATTAGAAACTCTCTATGGATTTTAAATATAATTTGTACTTGAAGAAGTGAAAATTATTTCAGCTAGCTAGTTGCAGGACTTGAATTAGTTTGACAGTAATTAGACTAGTATTATTCATTAGTTACAGATTCCCAGGCAGCAATTGAACTTCACATTTTTTCTTATGGCAAAGTCTTAAAAGACATTTCATAAAGGACTTAGTAAATTATTTGGTGAAGAAAAACCAGATCTTTGTGACAGAGAATTAATCAGCACACAGCAAGCTACCGACTGGAGCATTACCTGTAACCACCTAGCAAAAAAGTGCTTAAATTAGAACAGTTTTCTATCAGAAAATGCTGATTTGATGTAAAGAAGAATATTCTGTATATTTGCATCGTCAAAAGTCTACTGAAAGAAATAGAAGAAATTTTTTTCTCAGCTTTAACCAGACGACTTTTTAATTGTCACTTTTTCAGTGTTGTTCATTGCAGGGATCAAATTAAGATTTAATAAATGCTACTGGAAATATTTAGGACTAGTGATGCTTTGATAATGCAGGGAAGGAGAAGGAAGGAACAAGAGAAGAAACCCTGCACACCACTATTCCACTCTGTTTCTCCTTAATGTTAAATGTTTTGACATGTTAGTAGTAGAAACACCCAGTTTAGAACATTTTGATAATAACATAATAATAGTTAAATTAAAATATTATGCCAGTTTATTCTTTTCAAAAAAAAGTGAGAAATTCTGTTTTACCAGTAAAATTTTATCACATTTTTATTACTATTTAGATTATTTTTTTTATTATTATTTCTATGAAAGAGAAATTTCAGGCATTGTCAGATCAGATAACCCCTCTTACATGGCATGTCAATGTCAACCATGATTCCCTTGGGTTTTTTGCTTCAAGATAATGTGTCCCACTGCTTCAGATTACACACATGTTGGTGTTAGTGTGACTAGGACACAAAATGTGCATCCTGTACTTGATCCACCAACGCAGAAAAGTCACTGTCTGCCAACAACCAGCATCAAAACATAATAGAACTTGCTACACTCAGGATAATACCTATTTGTCAGCATGTCCTCTCTGAAACCTCAAATACACTCTAATTACTACTGTTACAAGAGGTCTTAGATAAAGCTGTAAAAATAATGAAATAAAAAATAAATTCTATCACAACATAAGGAAAGCTCAAGTTGATGAGTTACCTAGTTCTTACAAGTTTAATAATGGATTGCTTGAAGTTCATTTTCTTTGAGATAAATTTCTCAAAGTTCAGACAGAAAAGTAGTAGCAGCTGAAAGCCAAACCACACAGATCTCCAAGGTTTGCAAACTGGACTGAGAATGTTATGGAAACAGATTTCTGTTCTGTGTATTTTAAACTTCTGAGGAGAACTCAGTATTAAAGATGCAAAGTGCAAACAAACAAACAGCCTTATTTTTCTAAGTTAAAAAAAAAAAAGTCAACAGTGCTTGCTTGTTTGTTTGTTTTCTTGCTTGCAGTAAGACCTGAGAGAGATGGATGACAGATTTTTGGTTTATCAAACTGACCTGACTCGGTCTTTATGCTATTTGTTACTTCTGAGTTGCAGAGACATATTTCTTTCCTTTTGTGCTTTTTTGACAACCCAGAACATTAACATATTGAAAGAAATATTTAGGACAATGAAAATAAGCAGTTACATTCTGTGTTGCTCCATTGGTTTGTTGTTGTTGTTGCTTTAAATGAGATTTGTCTCAAGTGGTCATATTACTGATTAACATTCTGAGTTAGTAATTTAGGGTAAACTTTCAATAAGGTGTATTTTACAGTAATGCTTTAATTATCCTATGCCATCACTCCTTTATGTGTTATAAAGACATGTAAAACTGACAAGCAGGACTGAGATTGGGCAATCACAACCTTTAACTAGAAAAGCAGTTAAAAAACCAACCAAACCAAACAAAACAAAACCAGCTAGAAAGAGTCATAATAAACTCTGTTAGGAAAATATTCTCTAGTACCCTCCCGAGCACAAAAAACACATTTCCCCTCCACACCAACAGGCAGTTAACTGGCATGTTAACAAGATATATCAAGACCTAATAAGGCAGCATCATTAACATGATTATCACCTTATTAATAATTCACAGATTGGTAGAAGTACAGTACTTACTGGATTTTAATGCATCATTTTATACATGAAGAGAATATTATTTTAATACTCATTAAGGTGATCTCTGCTGAAGTAAAATTTGTAGGACATATATATTTTCTTAATACAGTTAAATAGCCTACATCCTATAATGTAGAAACAGTGCTTAATATAATGTCTTGCTATTATGCAGGAATCTATGATTAGGTTTTCAGGGCATTTGGAATTAGATCCAGAAAAAGTCTTAAGAACCTCACTTAAGCAAAATATGGATGTTTACAACTCAGGAAATTATTCACTCCAAAAAAACGCTAAAATAAAAACAACTTTCTGTATTTCACATTACAATATGATCTGATAAAATGTACAATCAATTTTAGAGGAAGGATTGAAACTCAGGACCTCTGCCCTGTAGGATCACTTCACAATCAGATTCTTGCAGTTTTATCATCACTGAATTCTACACTTTGTTCTACTCAGGGCACAGAGTCAGCCAAGAGAGGAGCTGTTCAACTAAGCCAGGAGAATATGGTAAAGAATACAAAGTGGGGGCCTGAACCCCTTATAACTTTTTTTTTGGGGGGGGAAAGACCTACATCTAGTTTAATTTAAACTAATATCATTAAATTTTAAACATATTTTTTACACTCATGTTACACATGGAGACGGTGAGCTGTATTTTTACAAACTGACATTTATTGTTTTATTTATAATCAAAAAAAACCCCTATTATAATGCAAAACCTATTGAAGTTTATGGTAAAAATCTCAATGACTCCACCTGGCTTTGGATTGGGCCCATACACTGTAATTTGAGAAATCAGTGTAAGAAATTATTAAGAGATTATCTCATTTGGAGATCATTTAGAAATCAAAAATATTTATTTTATTAAGAGGTAGAACACTTTCACTGTGCATTGCCAAAGAATCTAAAAATAAGCTTAACTCTTAGTTGATTCTTTCAGATTGATAAGTTGTGACCCATTGTGAGCAAATGTGAGCAATTATAGGCAGAAAGTTTACAGCCTCTCTTAAAAAATCACTTGGAATTAGGTTTTCAGTCTGGGAACCATGATTTTGTGTTGGACCTAGCTGGCTTCAAGGTCTTCCAAGGGATCTGATCATTAACTCCTTATGCCCTGCTTCTGTTTCCCGGTCAAGTTCAATGATATGTCTAAATGTGAAATATTCACATTTAGATGTGAATTCTTGTGCTAAGAAACAGTTTACTCATGCAAAGAGTCTATGTTGAAATGGTGCACACAGTTTTATTCACAGTCTTGTCTTTTGAAATACAGTGTAGTCACTGCTGTGATGTAAAACTTGACACTTCTCAATATACATGGATAAAGTTAATCAGATAAAAGCTAGGGGGATACAAAAATAACACAACTGAAAGTTTAATGCTGAATTTGAATCAACTAGAAAAAATGTATTTTGGGCATCCAAAAGAAGTTAGCTTTTTCTTGTTTGTTTTTCTTGACTAGAAATAGTAAGCCTATGTTAATATCATCAATTCTAGATGCTTAAATAAAATATTTAAATCAGTCATCTAGCTAGCTTAGATTTCAGATATAGTCAATGGAAGAAAGATAAGTAACTCAAGGGACCAATTTAGACTTCATGTGGAAAGTTGCACTGGAAGAATTTTCACATTTATTATGAAGTGAGTCTATCATCCCACCAGACCTTTAACTTGGACTTCTGAGTTTCTTAAGTGGTTACCAGCAGTTAAATTTACTGAATGAATTAATAAATTAAATTAATTAGCATTGTTAGACAAAGTAACAGGGGACATGGAGGAAATGTTTTCTTCATATTGACTAAAATTTTTATAGACTTCAATCAATCAGACATTGCTGTTATTTCTACTATTTTGTTGGATAAAGCTCTAAAGTGGCAGAGTTTGTAAAAGTACAGGGAAAATGAAAATCAGAAATTGAAAAAAAAAATAGAATTTCAGATGTTCCTGAAAGTCCACTTTGACACACTGAGATAAAGGGCTAAAGCCAGATTTTGATTGCAAGCCACCAGTTAAAATAAGTAGTGATGCCATGTAGGTCAATTATTATTTCAACTTCAGTGTTACAAGCTAAATACCGCATTTTTATTTGGTACATGTGTGGATGAATTTATTTACATATTTTTACTGCAAATGTTTTTGGGTATTTTGGGAGGAGGGTTAAGTCAATAACACTTTTATTTTTTTAATCATTGAATTTCAATTTCAGATATGACATTGTCATGGTTTAGGAATGGTACTCCCCAATTCCTGCCCTGCCCCCCCCCAAGCTGGATGTCTTTTAAAAAGATATGCTGCCTTAGCCATAAGAGAGAAGACAATGTAGTGTATTGATATAGACATCACACTTTTTAATTCTTCTTTGAATTACAGTCATTAAAAGGTAGTAATTGCTAAATAGGATATTAAAAATATCCAACTAATAAAGGAACATATTACGTTTCAAACATTTTAATCAAAGGCTACAAGTATTTAATATAAAAAATAGAAATAATTTAACAGATATTCTCATGAAAAAATATATTAATTTTTAAAAGAAGCATCACCATTGGTTCATAAATTCAGAGTTTGCTTAGCCACATAGCTGCTGGATACTGGGTATTTTAAAGAACTGTATTATCCTAGCAGTAATTTCCTTCAGGGAGCACTAGAGGTAAAATAAGTCAACTTCCCTAAACCACCTTTGGGGCCCTAACAAGCAGAAATAGGACATAATCATCCTGAAAACTTTGACCACTCTTGTTTTGCCTTTAGGAACCAGATACACATCAACATCCTTGGAGACACTGGCATAAAATTCAGAACATAAACTGGAAAGAATCAGCATGAAAACGTAATTTATATGCCGTATTATGTACATCTGCATATTTGTATTTTCCACCTTGTTTCCAGGTAGAAGAGTAGAGTTTTCCAGGGAGGCAAAAATCAGAGAGAGCTGCACAATAAAAAAGCACTCTTAATGCTCCTTTATCCCCTTTTAATATAGAATTCAAGTCCTCTTGTACATATACTCCCAGTTAATAGGGAACACCCTCCAAGTTTTCTTTGTGTTTCAGTTGTGTAGGATGACAAGAGAATTGGTGGATGTATAGCAAAGATAGTTCTACCACAAACCAACACACTTCTTATTTCACAGGGCTTGTGTGGCATACATTCCAATTATTAATTTGAACAATCCTGTGTACTAGTTTCTAAAAGGAGAGGTAAGCAGTTTGTTTCTGGGCATTTTATGTTTTTGCCACAGCTGATGGTAGCATCATTCATCACTCTAATGGCAGTTCACATTTTTGGTAGATGAAGCCTTGGCTTCCTTTCTTGCAAACTTTCAGGTACTTCAAGGCAGCTTTCCTGTGTTCCTTTCCTAGTCCTATTTGACATGAGGCTCACACAGGGAAAAAGTCCTTCAGACGCATTCTCCAGTGAACTTTGTCACAACCATTAGGTTCCTTAGGTCTTACACTATTGACTACCTTGCCTCTGTTCTCCTGTTTTATATCTACAAAACCCAGGCAGAATTCCTTGCTGGCAGGCTGGCAGGGATATAACTATCTTCAGTATGCAGATGTAGGCCTTGCTCAGGTGCTTGTCCAGTTGAATAATGAGCATCTCCAGGAATGAAGATTCCTTAACCTCTTTGGACAGCCTGTTCCAATATTTTCCTACTCGCACTATAAAATTTTTTGTAGTATTTTTGCAGAATTTGGATTGCTGTAACTTGGGATTGTTGCCTCTTTTCCTACTGCTGGAAAGAGCATGGCTCTGTCTTCTCAGCATTCTACTTTAGGCAGTTGAATACAATAGAAATATCTCCCTCTTTTTAGCTTTCTATACTAAAGGCTTTGCAAAACCACTTCTCTGGGCTTCTCTTCCTACATTGTGTCCATCCAGATATCAGACATCTTGGTTGCTTTCTGCTGTAGTAGCTTCAGTATGTCAATGTCTTTCTTGTACTAGCAAGTCCAAAGTTGTACTCAGTATCCTCCAGATATTTTTCAGTATTCTTACTTCCAAGATCAGAGCTCATATTTTCAGAGTCTAAGCATATTATATGTGTACATTCACTTGCAGAGACTTATGAAATGAGATTTTTAAGAGCGCAAGTGCTCTATAAAAACCACCAATCAGTCAGTTTACTCTCTACAAGTAGACAACAAATTTAAAGGCCAGAAAGATAAGAACTGAAAATAAATAATTTGATCATTATTGCAGCAATGATGATCATTAGACAGAATAGTAATGGATGCCTAGGAAATGTGTGAGTCAAGTTTGACTTTTTTGCCCATGCAGCTGTAGGTGCTGTAGATGATGAATATCCCTCATGATAATATGAAACTTATCTCCTCCAATGTGATTTCACAAGCTAATTGAAAATAGAAAATCACATGAATATCCATTCAGGTATTTATAAAAGTGATCTTCCACAAACATACAAATGAAAAAAGTCCTCAAAACACTCGCTAAATAGTTTGTGGTTTTGTGACACAAACTTAATAGTTTTTAAAAAAATGTCATTTATTCTTAAATTATACCTAAGATAAAGATCAACATCAAAAGTTACTTTCATGAATTAGCTTCCTGAAAAATAATAGCTCATTTGCATGCTAATGCAACTGATGTTGTGCCAATGTTTTCAACATTTTTGCTATCCTTTATCCTAAAGTGGCAAGTTCAAAGTTGCAAAGAAACATAAGGATCATGGAAAAGGATAGATAATGATAAAGCTTCTTACCATTGGGGTTTTGGGATGGAGACACATGTTCAAAGCATCTGAATCAAAATCTAAAACATGTGAAACTGACTGAGAAATACACAATAAGGTTTGGTGCTACAACATTTTTATCTAACTCTCAGATTTACTGGCCAAACACTTGCAAAGGTTTTATTTGTCACTGAATTATGTAACTGTATTCCCCACATTTACACTTCAGCAGAGAAAAATACTTTTCTCCATCTGTGAGTTATGAATTCTTCTAAGAGAAAGAAAGTTGGAAGCCTCTTTTCTCTGATAAGAGCTGATACTGACAGTAGATTGGGGCAGCAGCATAGCACAGCCTGTTCTTGGACCAATTTCCATAGCCCCTGGGAATGTACTGTAAAGAATCTCAGTAAACAATTATGCTTGCACAAACAGATTCAGGCTGCTATAAATCACTTCACTTCTTGTTCTTAAACAAAATTATTTAACTTATCCACTGCATGTTTTTGGCAGGCTGTGGCAGGAGGAGAGAGGCAGAGACAGCTGTATTGCAGCTCCATTGCCTTGAAAGCTTAGCAGTTTCCAATGTTTTTGTGCCAGAATCACTGCATACTTTAGACCATAACTCCATACATTTTTTTTTCTAGAAGTTTTGTAGTAAACATGACATATGAGTAGATGAAAAGATGGAAGAGTTGGGATTCAGTATGGCAGTGGATCTTGAGATATCTGTGACACCCTCTCACATAGATTGATGTAGGGCAATAAACTGAAGAGAACTAAAATTTTGATTATGGCCCAAGATGTATTAATGTATCTGAAGTGAGGGTGTCAAGAGGATGGAGCCAGGCTCTTCTTGGTGGTGCCAAGCAATAGTACAAGACAATGGGCAGAAACTGATTCCACCTGAACATGAGGAAGGACTTCTTTACTGAGTGTGTGACCAAGCACTGCAACAGACCAAGCCCAGAGAGGCTGACAGGTCTCCCGCACTGGAGATATTTGAGAACCATCTGGATGCAATCCTGTGCCATATGTTCTAGGATGACCCTGCTTGAGTGGGGAGGTTGGACAAGATGATCCAATCTGGTCCCTACCAACCTTACCCATTCTGTGATTCCGTGATAGGTATCAAAAGCCCATTTCCACGGGATTTATATGTTTAATACCATCATTGGCCTTCTACTACCCTAGACATTGAGAAGCACAAGTCACACTGAAAGTCAACAAAACATTTTGTGCTATACCTTAAATTTAACATCTGTTGCACTATAATTTCTCCATAACACAATCACCCACAAGAAATCCTACTTCTCATAAGGACTAACGAACTTTTAAACAATTGATAACCCTTGAACTGAACAAAAACAATTTTATCTGTCAACATAATTTGAGAAGGGTGAGATATTAAAACTCAATGTAACAAAATCTGGTAACATCTAAATATAAAATTGTAATCTGTCTTGTTTTCTAATCTATTTCTCTCTTCTTACTGTATAGCACTCTTCTTTTTCCCATCTCTCCTTTTTTTTCCCCACGTGCTCAGAAAGATAATTACTTCATCTCTTATGTCACCACAGTGGCTCAAAACACCTAAATAATTTTCAGCTGTAGCATATAGAAATTAATTAATTTGCCCAGAATTGGAAAACGAAGGAATACAACTGATACAAATTCAAGACCAAAAGAGGATAAACAGAGCTGATGAAACAGTGCTTCTAATACTGCTGAGGATACTACTAGTCCTTTATCTATATAGTGTTAGCTAACAGAGTGGAGATTCAGGACTGGCATTGTCTTATCCCAGTTTGAGCCAAATATATTGCAATCTTTATTAATTTGCCATAAATTTAGTTAGAATGTACCTTTGTGTGTAAAGATTTACTATTCAATTTCAGGTGTCACAGGACTTTGCTGTCAGGCAGGTGGAGGTAATGGTGAATAATAACATTAATAGGGAGTAAAGCAAGGTTTATACAAAGAGAGAGTTTTTTTATAATTTTATATGCTATATATTACTGGAGAAAAACAGACAAGTCTATGGATACATGCACTTCTTCTAAAGTCTGAAAGAGATGCCACAATTATAAGAGTAATACTTACATTTTAAACAATTCATTAAAATTACTTTTTTACATTTTATACCTCAAGTTTCAGCTTTTCAAATGGTTGCTCTCCAAAGAAAAATACTTCATCTCCATCTTTCAGGAACTTTAGAAAGCAGAAGAAAAGCTGCATGGCAGTGAGAAAAGAGGTTTGGGGGCAAAAGTTAAACAGTATAGCAATCTGATACTAAAGGACAGTGGGAAACAATCTGCTTGACTTGATGCCTCATGTGCCTTTTGCAAATCAAATACCTCCTTACCCTCGATGTACTCCTTTGCACGATGCACATAAAAAGGCTTAGATAGTGTAAGGTGGTATTATGGTTAAGTAATGCATGGGTTTGATCCATCATTCCTTATAAATGTAGGTAATTTCTTATTTACATATGTATGGATGACTTTGCAGGTACTGCTTACTTGAGTAATGATTATTGCTTTAAAGACAACGTCTAATACACTAGTACTAGATCCCTAATCAAGGAATGCTATTATTCAGCTATAAAATATTATTATGATTAAAATCACACACATATTAGTTATAGTGTAGTGCAGTTTTCTTTAAGATTGATATGGTAGATTTCTATTAGAAAAAGGATATAATGCGAGTAATAATGTATTTTAAAACTTACAACTGTAAAAGTAGGTCAAGTTCTGTGCCAAAAAAAATGTGTTGGAAACAGTTTTAATGATATGCTGGAATGCTGAAGAAGAATATATTTACTTCATAAGTCAGCATCAAAACATTAACTGGGTTAGCTACATTAAATAGTGGGCATCCTGAAGTCAATCAAGTGATTGCTATAACATTCAGCACTTATTTACCATGCATCCAAACATTGTCAACTGCAAAACAGTTGGATGAGATTGTGAACATCTTTTAAATCAAATGTCATCTATCAACAGTTAATCTATGAAGACTGTCCAATTTGACGTTATGCTAAAGAAAAAAAAAGTTTGTTATAATTTAAAAAGAAAAAATCTCAGATCATCATCATCATCAAGCTGGACAACAAAATGTAGTATTGATGCCAGTATGCTGAAGATAAAAAGGAAATATTACAACAATGGAAAATGAACCTGTGCCTTCCCATACAGAATTAGAACCTTTTTGGCTACAAAGAAAAAAATATAGGGTACCAAAGCACAATTTAGGATATTGAAAGATCAGGGGACTGAAAGAATTTACTTGATTTTTACTTGGTTTATCTGAAGAACCAATCTGTATAAGAAAGGGTGGGGATGAGAAAACTAATTAAAACATAAATTATTCAGATAAGATCAACTTCCTTATTTGATTGCAGAGGAATTTTAAATTAACTTTTAAAGTTTATCTGATAATGTGTTATTGAAAGCTGGTGTTCTGGAAAACAATATTTTGATTTCTGCACAATTTTATGAACTTAAATTTTACATGCTTTAAAGTTGCACTATCAGGTATAATTTAGTAAAAATTTGTCAAAAAGAACAAAATTCATGATATTCAGCAATTAAGAGGAGTGAGGAATAAGAAGCAAGTTGTCTTACTATGCTCCTATTTTTAATTAAAATTTTCTGATCAAGAAAATAGTACAGTTGTACTCAATAGGCTTCTAATTTTCTATGCTTCTTTACTAAATGATCTGTTGAATGCAAAATAGGGGTTTGATTAATTTTCTGACTTATTTCTTGTACAAAACTGATCTGAAGCATAATGTGCCTCTTCTTATTTGAAAGTGAAGATCTCTTTCATATGTTTGTTGTAAAAAATAACTATTCAGATGAAAATTAAATACTGACAGCCTGGGGGGAAATGTTGTTTGTTGTATAAATTGCTATAAAGTCACTCACAAAGACAACTTTTAACACAGATTTAAAAAAAAAAAACAACAAACCATCCCAAACTATGACATACTGGTACTCAAAACTGACTTGAGGACTTAATAGCCCACACATGCACTAAGAAAAGTCAAGATAAAAAAAACCCACAGGTATTTATTTGGTTGCACCTTCATTAGTGCACGCTGCAGGAACCCAAACAATCGTAGTATAAACTCCCAAACCTCTCAGTTCAGTCTCAGTCTGGCGTTAGAACCCCATATGAATGTTAAAAAGATGGAAAAAGGTGATTTTATTTTCTGCACATCAAAATAAGACCATACTTGAGATGGCATCTTTAAAGCTACACAATCAAATTTACTTCTAGTTCTGTTTTATTTAACTCTGGCTAATTAGGACAAACTCAAGGAAGACCTTGTGCAATGGTTGCTAGCTAAAAGGATGTGGCTGAGGTTAGCTGACCTGCTTTCCCAAAGCCCTGATTGAGTTTCCTTAGGGTTAACAATCCCCCACTTAGTATCAGTCAATGCACATCCAGTCCCTGATCAAATGAGCACATCTAACGGGTTCTGTTGTGATATCAGCTCTGACCTTTCTGAAGGGAGCTAAAAATTCCTGCTGTGTATTCACAACTTCCTTCTCAATCTGTGTTGGCTTGCCAACTCCCTGCCAAAACTCTCACTGAAACATTTCAGAACATTTTATAATCACCTCTGAAGGAAGGTCTTGTCTAAATTTCTTATCAATCAGCTTAAAAATTCCCAATCCTTTGCAACAAGATCTTTAGGGCACAGAACAAACCCTTGCACTTCTAGTACAAGTCAGCTGTTCCACTGCAGCTAGGACCCGCAAGAAGAACCTTGAGGTTCTGCAGGAAGAACCCGCAGGAACCTCAAGAAGAAATGGGCAGCCTCATGTAACTGGAGTGAAGAATATTGTGCCTGATGATTCAAACTGAAGCTCTCATGAACTATTCCCTTGCTCCCAGAAACTGAATTAACAATACTGTCATGGGTTTGCCAGTCAGCCTCCCCCGGGGGCTGAGGATGGTTCTGCCAGGTGGATTTCCGGAACAAAAA
>JAWWLV010000088.1:53936751-53947459 GCA_035041135.1 Platyrinchus mystaceus | reverse complement strand
TAATAAATCCTACTATTATTTTCCCCCCACATCTCTTTTGTCTGCATAAACTTTTCTCTCGACTAGTAGCAATTGTGGGGGGGGGGGGGGAGTGAAAAAAATTAGCTCATGGGCAAACCCATGACATTATAAAAGTCACCTAGTGGACTTAGATCTGCACTTGAAGAGTGGAAGGCTCTTGTCTATTCTATGTGCTGGCAATCAGTTAGATATATCTTTTAAGTCCTTACTGGTCTTATGAGCAGTCACATAATTCAGCAACAGTCTGAGGTATTCATATTGTGATCCTAGCTCCCTATGAATCATTGTGTTCCCTTCCAAGTAAAACTGGCCTAATAAGTTTTATCCAATCTTAAACTGACTTCAATATTCCTTTTTCACTGCCCTGTGGACATTTTAAGTGGACATTTTATTTACCTACAGAATATTACTCCATATACACCAACCCAGAGCTGACTCCTCAACACTGCACAGCAGTGAAGCTATGGGACAGATAACTCCTTCACGGTATATGCCATGTTGTGCTGATACATCTACTTCCCAAGATGGTCTCCAATGTTTTCTAAAATTCAGCAATATTTTGGCAACATAAGGGATTTTCAGAAATTATACCTAAAAATGATGTTCATAGAAAGTTACTTGTTTAGTGTATGAAACATAAAATTTAGCACAAAATACAGTAATATTTGATGTATGGATGTGCACTTCATTTGTGATGTAGCAGTATGTCTGATGGCATTAACAAACACTGAAAATATATTTAGCAATCATATAAAAATCACACCAGACATTAAAAAAATCAGATTTTCAGTGTGACCAGAATGTGCCTAAACCATCCCTAGAGCCTTGTTGTAAGTTACAACACTACCAAGAAAGATGGTCTTCTGGAGATTCTGTCAAGTGTAATGCTAATCTAAATTACACAGATATTGACAGACAATCCATTGCAAAACACAAGTACTTCAGACTTTCAGATCAGTGATTGAAATGCCTTTAACTGAATATGTATTAATAACTATTAAAAATAACGTTAGACACATATTATTCTTCTGATTTTATGGACTGGAAGTGCAGATGCTTTACTGCACACTCGAGAGTATATAATTTTTAGCTTGTTTGGAGAAAGATAGTAGTTCAAATTATCTGAATTCATACGATAGCTTTCAAAGACCTGAAGACATTCAGATACAAGATTATCAAACTATAAACTATCCATTCTTTACAGATTAAATTTCTAATCGATCAATTTAATTGGATACTATTCTAGTTTTTTAAGCTCCAAAATTTTATAAAATCATTTAATGACAGCCAAAAAGTCACACTAAATAGGGAAAAAACCCTATAAAATAATGATACCTCTAACTTCTATGTGCCATTCAAATCACATACATTTCATGGCTTAATTCACTGCTATTTTAAAAAATTCTAACCATGTGATTAAGATGCACAGAATTTGTGTATTCTAAAATTGAACACCCGGTACCAGTTAGATAAATTAGCATCTGTATCTCTGATTTGAATAGAATGTAACCTTTGGAACTCAAAATCCTTAAGAACTAATTTCTGAAGGGCTCATCCTATCTAGAAATAAACTTGATAACTAAAAAAAAAAAAAGTGTTAATTGTTTAGAAGGATTATGCAGAAGTCAATAAACTCATAAATAACCTTGAATAAGGTTACTGGTGTTTATTTTTTATTATGTCCCTAGCAGTCGAGCTCTTTTATTTTTATGTTATCTTTTTTTCCATTTTCTCTGAGTCTATGAGAGTAAGGTCCCTTATTATTTCAACCATCAAATTGCCCAAGTCACAGAAATTAAACTATCAGAGGAGTTATTCCGAAAAAATCAGGCTTTAGGTATGAAGTCCATTTAGCAGCCTGATTATGTGTATTAAATTCAATTTAAACAAATCCAGAACAACACAAAGCTTTTATTTGAAGAGCAGATCTGTAGCTGAATCAGACCACTTCTTTGAAAGTATTTGCAATACCTTTCTACCAGTCAGATTCCATAAATGCAGCTTGGAAATCTAAGGGATATTTTAGAGTATAGAATGTGGCTGGACTATTTTAGTATGGGTTATGAAAACCATACAAACATGAAATGTTTGTGAAAACATAACTGTTACTGAAACAAAATTAGAGATCCATCATTGAAAATTTTTGCTGCCATAAGTTGTGTCTCAAATATTGGTTCATGCACATTCTCTTTGTATTAAAGGCATACATAATACACAGCCAGATTTACATTTCTGTAAATGAAAGCTAATTCTTATAAATGGTTTGAATATTTATTCTGTTTATATCTATGAAAAGGTGGTCAAAACATGTAATGTCCAATAAAAACTGCAGGGAACTAAACCAGCTCCAGGTTACCTGTCTTCTGCCACAGCCTCTGGACAGCTTTTGAGGAACTCCCATCCATACTAGATATTTATACAACACTGCTGCTAATTACACATATGCTGTAAATGTATCTGTTAGTCCATTAAGTCTTCCCCTGCAAAATATCAAGAACATTTTACAGAAGGACATTCTGATTCTTGCCCTTATGGTCTCCACATCTCTTCTATCATAAAACGTCCATCAAGATGTATTCACATCTTTCAACTCTGTATGAGTGCATCTCAGATATCAGTATGGATCTGCCTGCCAGAATATACAAGAAGATTTCTGTTTTTTCCCTCTTGCTCCTCTGCCAAAATCAAAGGATAAGAATCTCCAGGAATGTGATAGAACTACTTTCATTTTAATTAGCTGAAATGTCTGCTTGGGGCAGAAAGAAGATGGAAAGAAAGAAAACACAACTTTTTAAGAATGAAATGCAAGTGCTGAAAAATTACTATAGTCCTCATTAAAACTGACACCAGAACAATTTTACTGTGATATATAAAGTTTGTGTGTTACTAGAAGCATTTACATCTTTTTATTCTGAAGCACTGTGAGATCCTCCATAGCCTTGGGTTAATTTCTTTCTTTAATCAGAGTTATTAAAGCAAAGCATGAAATACATGGATTTATAAGTATAAATAACAAGCTATACTTGCAAATGATATTTTTCTTTGGAAGCAGAGTACTGTCTTAAGTATATGTATAATGATAAAATGATAATCATGCCACTGAAATTGCACCAAAAATTCTCTGAAAAATTCTCAGCACGGTGCTTATCTTTGTGGCTCTGTGTAAACAAGACACATGCCAATATACTCTTTTCACTTGTACAAGCAGACTTGAAACAATTGTTGTGGTTTCTCAAAATCATGATACAATTTTATTTATGGTTCAGTTGACAATTCAGTCCTACTTTCTTTGTTTTTATATTTATCTCCTTTTATTCAGTTACTCATGCACTTTTCATGTAGCTGCTACTTGCAAACATGTCATCTTACACCATTTTGGGGGATGCTTTCCTACATCAACACTTTACAGTGTATATGATACAGAGAATCTCAAGAAATCCAAAGGGACACTGCATGTGCACCCCCATCAGAAAAAAATGGCCAAATAGCTCCTGATATAGTATTAGAGGAATATGTGACTGATATAGAAAGACTGACCTCACTCCACTGAATTTTGAATCTGGATCATTTTGAAACTTCAGTACTAACTTCCAACTCAACATCTTTCTACTTTGGTTCCATCTTACTTTTCCAGACTTTGTCAGAAGAACTAAACGGAACTTTCAAGTCAGAACTTTGTGGACAGAATTCTCACTCATTAGACTGATTTTTGATATTTCTGCTTTTGTGATATGCCTGTAATTCTGAGTGTCCCCATTTCAGAATGTCAAAATTTACTTCCCTGGTCTCCACTGTCTTCAACTCTATTTTTCAGGACTCAGCAGCTCTGTAAATAAGAAAAATGCTTCCAAGTGAAGTACTCTGGTAATATGTCATATTCAAAAGTCTTTTTTCACTTGTTGTTGAGTTACATCTAGATTCAGTAGGAAGAGTTTCTTATAATGAGACACATAGTATAGTGTATCCTCTGCTATATTTCTAACATTATATCCAAGATTTAAGCTCTAGCAGAATCTAGCAGAAAAGCTCCCTCTCTAGGCACTTCCAAGCACAATGATTGCAGTCTTTCACTTGACTTATCACAATATTCTTCAAGACAAACAAAATACTGACTTTTCTAAGAGGGTAATATGGTCGGGAAAAAAATAAACAAAGGCTTTTACTATCAACTGCTTATGTTCCATGCAAAAAAAGGGTAAAAGTAGTAAATTAATTTTCTTTCTGCAAAATAATTTCTCTCCTGTAAGCTCAATAAAACCTATATAAATGGTCAACATTAATATGTTGGATCAGTCCATTATGCATTTACACCAGAAAGATTCCTTGATATTACAGTAGATTTTGCTTTGTGACATGATCATTTGCCCTTCATAAAAATCCCTCAAGATATACATATATGGCATCACAACATGATGTTTGAGCTACCACATTTCAGATTTAATATAAAACCAAGAACAACTTCCTTTCCCAGTGATGAGAAAAACAAAATCAACTTCCATCTCTGAACATGCTTCACAATGGACATAATGCATTTGCTGATATTTAATGAAAGTAAATCTTTAGCAGCCAAAGAGGAGTGACTTTCAAATTCGCAATATATTCTCTATGACAACAAGAATTCTGAACTATTCTCTCTAAATATAGAGAAAGACCTTAGTGCAGACTGAGAGGGGCATTTCTATAAGACTTAAAAATAGCAAGTTTTTAAATTAAGAATTCAGAGAATCCCTATAACCCAATGAATCTTATCTTCTGGTTGAAGCAGTAGTAGGTAACAGGCCAGAATTGGTCAGAAAAGATTATTTTACTTCCTTATGACTGAAACCAATAACCATCTTCTTCTAAGCTTCTATAAGGCCATGTTATCTGCTGCATAGTCTTCCTAGAGGGTAGATTTAGATTTTATATAAGGAAGAAAATTTTTATGAGGAGAATGGTGAGACATTGGAACAGGTCACCCAAAGAAGCTGTGGATGCCCCATCAGACAGGACTCTGAGAAATCTGATTAAGTGAAAGTTGACCCTAACCCACGGCAGAGGGTTTGTATCAGGTAAGTTTTAAAGATCCCTTTCAACCCAAACCATTCTGTAGTTCATTGATTATATGATGTATAAAGCAGATAAAGGTAGTAACACAAGCTACCATATCACCACAGCTGGCTTCACTGATCCTAATACATATATGCATGTAATATATTAATAAGTCAGAATTAAAACTTCTAATACAGATAAATTTAGGATCATTAACATCAGCAATAAAGTGAACATACAATTCTATTATATTATATTATCATTTAATAATGAGAATTATAGCTGAATAGTCATTTGTAGTCTTTTACCTAAGTTCCAATATGTGTTTTTGTACAGTTGTCCCATTTCAACCAAGAATTTAATAAAACATTTATCATGATCAAAGATTTATTCAGGAATTATTTGATGTCTTCACAGGCTTACTTTAAAGCACTTGTTCAAAGGCTTAGTTGAATACAGATGACCTGCCCTTCCAGCCCAAACCATTCTATAATCCCCCTAGAAAAGCTGATGCAGTATGGGCTGCATGAACAGACAATGAAGTAAATTAAAAACTGGCTGAACAACCAGGTCCAGAAAGCTGCACAAAGTGTGCCCTTGGGGTCAGTACTGGGTCCAGTCCTGTTCAATATCCTTGTTAAGGATCTGGGTGATGTGCACCCTCAGCAAGTTTGCTGAAGGCACAAAACTGTGGGGACCGGCTAATATGCCAGAGGGTCATGCTGTCATCTAGAGAGGCATTAACAGGATGGAGAAAGGGTCTGACAGCAACCTGTCAGGCAATGGGCACACACTGAAATATGGGAGGTTCCTTCTGAACATAAGGGAAAACTTTTCCATTGTGAGGCTGGCCGAACACAGGCATAGGTTACCCAAAGGTTGTAGAGTATCTCCTTGGAGAGGAGATAGAACGAGGGAGCTTGTGGAATATCTGAAGCCCTCCAGACGTGATCCTGGGCAGCCTGCTCTAGTTAACCCTACTTTAGCAAGTCAAAATAACCTCCAGCAGTCCCTTACAACCTCAACCATTCTGTGATTCTGTAAATCAGAGTTTAAAAAATTGAGAAAATTACACGCAAAAAGATACACTTTTTTTATCCAAGGATACACCTATTTTACCTAAGCTCAGAAAATATAAGGTTTATTCAAAAAAAAAGGGAAAAAAATAATCAGGTTTGGTTGTTTGTTTTTGTGGTTTAGGTTGGTTTTTTTTTTAAGAAGTGAGAGAGGAGATGAGGAGCAAAAGGAGCCATACCAGAAGACTGCTACATACAATTGGTAAATTTGCTAATCACGTAGATAAGACAAAAACATACAGTGTTAGGAAAACAAACAAGACTGCAAAGTCAGATCCCAGAGTGGCAACAAAGCCATTTACATTCTAATAAAAACTTAGGAAGATGTTAAACACAAGATAACAAGGCTAGACAGTTTCAAGGAGTAGGCCAAGCTGTATCTGAAAAGGTCTCTGACTATTTTTATTGCTGATTTTCGACAGCCCTTGGAACATCAAGGAAATTCCAAAAGACTGAAAGAAACTCTGGTGTGCAAATACTGAAGAGAATGACCTGCACTATTACAAGCCGCTCCCACTAATATTGCTGCTAGAAAAAATAATAGAACCCAATTAACAAAAATTTAAATAAGGTAAATGCAGGTACTGCAAATCAACATGGGTTTATAGAAAGTAGATCTTGTCAACTATCCTGATCTTCTGAAGGCGGTTTTTTTTCTGAGAATACAAATTTGGATCACAAGAAATTTGCATATATATGCATTTATTTCTTTTTCTGCATATATTGTAATAGTATGCATTTTGAATTCTGAAGACATTTGACATTTGACAGTGTAAACTATTTTAACCAATATTCAGAATTAGTATAAATGTGACACTAAATACCTTAATATGTAACCTTTATAAAGGAAAAAAGTTGTTTCTAGTGAGAACTAGCAGAAGTCTGATTTTGAGCCCTTCATTACTTATTATCATTATTATATGAACTGCAGTAAAATATATAGTCTATGAAGCTGATTTGAAGTTTACACGTCACAAGCTTGGGACATCTAGGTCAGGTGGTAAAAGGAAACATTAGGTATTTCAATGTGCCCATGTGTCAAGTCATGAACATAGTGTAAGGAACATATCTCCATATTGAGATACTCAATGTAAGGAGGAACTGTGTCAAAACCTTGACTAGTATTACTCAAAAATGGAGGACGAAATGAACTGTACCCCTCTGATAAATGAGACAGGGCATCTGATGACAACCTACATGGAGAAGTCTGATGTACTCAGCAAGCAACATTTTTTCAAGTTTTCACTGCCAGTAGCATTTCCCACATCTCTCAAGCCCCTGAATATCAAGGCAGAGACTAGGAGAATTGTAGGAGCAGATCACATTCAAGACCATCTGAGGAATCTGGAAAAAGCCCATGGAAACTGACATGATGCATCTCGTGGCCCCGAGGGAACTGGCAGATACAGTTGCTGAGCTGCTCTCTATCACTTTTGAAAAGTCATGACAGTCAAGCAAAATTCCCAGTGGCTGGAAAAGGAGAAATATAATAATATAATAAAATAATATAATAAAATATAATATAATATTTTAATAGTGCTCCCAATATTAAAATATGTAAAAATGAATATCCTGAGAAATACCAACCAGTCAGCCTCACCTCTGTCTCTAGGAAGTCCATGAAAGAGTTTCTCCTAGAAGCTATGTCAAAGAGTAGGAATGACAGGGAGGTTTATTAGAGAAAGCAAACATGGCTTCATGAAGGGCAAAAGGACTAATCTGGTGGCCTTCTACAAAGGATTGACTGCACTGGTGGATAAGGGAAGAGCTATTGGTGTAACCTACCTAGATTTCTACTAGGCCATTGACACAGTTCCACACAACACCCTTGTTTCTAAATTGGAGAAAAGGGTTTGATGCATTAACTGTTAGATGGAAAAGGACTGGCTGGATAGCCATGCCCAAACAATCAATGGCTCAAAGTCCAAATGAAGATCAGCAATGAGTGGTGTCTCTCAGGGATATTGGGACAAGTACTGTTAAATACCTTCATTAATGACACAGACAGTGGGGTTGAGTGAACCCTTAGCCAGCTTGTGGATGATATCAAGCTGAGTGGTGCAGTTGATAGCATAGCCTGAGGGAAGGGACACCACCCAGAGAGAGTGGAGAGGCTTGAGGAGTTGCCTTTTGTGAACCTCATGAAGTTCAACAAAGCCAAGTGTAAGGTTCTGCACCTGGGTTGAGGCACTCCCTGGTAGCAATACAGACTGGGTGATAAATGAATTGAGTGCAGAAAAGGGCTGGGGGATATTGGCAGATGACAAACTATGTGTGAGCTAGCAATTTTCACTTTCAGCCCAGAAACCCAGTAGTATCCTGGGCTCTGTAAAAAGAAGCATGGCCAGCAAGTCCAAGGTCTCTCCTGAGACCCTACGTGGAGTACTTGTCCAGCTCTAGGAACCCCAGCAGATGAAAGACATTGACTTGTGGGAGCAGGTTGAGATGAGGGTCATGGAAATTGGCAGAAGGTTTCTCCCTCTCATAAAGAAAGGTTGAGAGAGTTGGGATTGTTTATCCTGGAAAGGAGAAGGCTCCAGGCAGACCTTATAGCAGCTCTTCCATACTTAAAGGGACAGACTCCCCAGAGAAGCTGTGGATGTCCCATCTCTGGAAGAGTTCAAGGCCAAGTTGGACAGAGCATTGAGGAACTTGTTCTAGTGGAAGGTGTCCCTGCCTACAGAGGTGGGGTTGGATTAGATGATCTTTAAAGGTCCCTTCCAACCCAAAACATTCTGTGGTTTGTTGATTCAATGCTGTGTAAAGCAGATAAAGGTAGCAGCACAATCTGTTATATTACTGTAGCTGGGTTCAGTGATCCTTTATGGCCTCATAAGCTATGAAGGTGTAGATTTGGGACCATAATTCACTCACAGCATTCCTTTGACACAATTTTTTTCCATATGTATATAATATATGTACTGCACTGACCTAGAGTCTAAAACTGCATTTTATGAATAATTATAATCAGAGTTAATAAAAACATTCCTTATAATGATATTCTAATAATTATTTTGGAAAAAAAATGAATCCTAACTTAATTCATAATATCTGATTATCTGATTTAACAGGCCATGATTATGGCACAGCAATTAAGCAGTGAAGGAATTTCAATTGAGTTATTACCTGTGTACCTAGCTTTCACAAATGGATGAATTAATCAGGAATCAATGAAGACAATCTCCCTTACTTTCAGGCTCAGCAAATTACTCGATAGGGTGATGAATCAATGAAATCCAAGAGAACTAGTGGATTCAGTTTATTGCTGAAGGAAAGGGTGGGGAGAGGGCAGAGAATAGGGAGTAAGATGATTAATAAAAAGATAAAGTAGGTATGTGGAAATGGCAAATAAATTAAGAGCAGAAGCAAATGGATGTGTGGTTTGGTGGTGTATGTTTTTTGGAACAAGGCTGGAACTGTAATGGATACCTTCTCTTATCTATAGGGAATTCTGCTATCATTTCTAACAGCTTGGCTGTACCAGGGAAGAAGCAGGTAGGACATTCATCAAACAACTGACAGTATGCCCAGTAGCATAATTTTTTTGGATGTAAAATCAAAGGAAAAAACATTAGAGAGTACAGCTTGCTGAAGCTTGGGAGCATGTAGTCAACAAATCCTGCCCTGTACAGAATATGGTTCTGACTCCATTTCTCACAGAAGCTCACTCCTTTCCTAATGCAATGTGAATGCTGTGGACAGGGCAAGCTGCTCCCTCTGACTCCATTCCCCAGCAGAAAGAAAACAGGTTACTGTTATTGTATGAGAGACAACCTCTCTTCAGCGCATTCACCACAACTTTTTTTTTCCCCGTAGTCCAGAACAATGGAGGGATGCCATTAGTTTTAATTTTTAATTGTGTTTTAAACTTATTTTCCTTATTTTCATTTTTTCTTCATATTTTTTGAGATATTTGAATTATTATCTGTATTCAGGGAAAAGAGTATGTACAAACCCTTCCTGTGTTTCACTGACAATCTGGGCAGAGTCTAGAGGTCTTAGGAAGGCATCCGTTTTTGAAACCTGGGTCAACAGGGTGTAAAAGTAAGTATTTTGTTTTCCTGTTTGTTGGTTTGTTTTTAAATATGACAGGCTTTTCCCCAACCATAGTATTGCTACTATTCCCATAAATGGAACTGTGAGTAAAAGCACATCCCAATTTAATTGCATTTCAAACAGTGTTTCAAGAACTTTACACTTAGAGCCAGTAAACAAAAGATGAAAACCTAAAATATATTGAGATTCCCTTGCCTGCTGTATTGTATCCCATTGCACTAGGCTTATATACTTTTAAGCTTTCATTCATTATGGCAGTAGTTCTCCCTTTTCTTCTTTGGCAAACCTCCCATCACAAACTTTCTGGTACCCTTTATGGAAATGGACCCTTGCCGTCTCCTCAGCTCATCTGCTGATCTTCTGTATTACTACCCTATAACAGTTATGTCATCACGGTCGATAGAAAGAAAGAAGGAAAAGAAGGTTTGTTCGGGGCAACACAAAAAACTTTATTAAACTCAGCTCCTTTTTTATATCCTTTTTCCACAGCAAGCAAACAGCATTCAAAAAACAGCATTTTAATT
>JAWWLV010000088.1:53913482-53936651 GCA_035041135.1 Platyrinchus mystaceus | reverse complement strand
GGAGACTTCAAGTTAACAACCTTCAAACAGCTACAGTGAGAGACAGTTTCCAGGCAAATCTTCAATCCAGGCTCGAAGTTCATTCCACAGATCACTCTCCTGAAGCACTTTGGCAACTTATTAAAAATAGCATCCTGAAATCTTCTGAAGAATCCTTGGGGTTCTCCTTCAAGAAAAACAAGGACTGGTTCGATGAAAACAATCAAGAGATTCAGGAATTGTTGAGAAAGAAGAGAACTGCTCATCAAGCACACCTTGCCCAGCCATCCTGTCATGTAAGGGTTCATAACAAATACCAGTTTAAGTATACAAGATGATTGAGCAATCAATAAGAGACCTATTTATCAATATCTAGGTGACTAAAAAAACCGCAGACTGTGGCACCCCTCTACATTGATGCAAAAAAATTCTTATAAACAAATAATTCCTACATTGTAGAAACAGAAATTAGAAATGTAGCATGTGTATGGCTGATTTCCCAGGACTAAGAGTACAAAATATTAAGTGATATAGTGGTTTTACAAAATCAAACAGAATGTTTATGTCATATTTAGATAGTCATTAAATTACTACAAGAAGATGTTACTTTCCCTTTAAGCTGAGAAAAAATATTCAGAGACAAATACTAAATGTTCATTCTAAAATATCGCATTTCTTTGTGGGATGGAAAATTCTTTGGCTACAACTGTTCAAATTCTCCCCAGCTACTAGAAATTATCCTTAGCTGCTTATTTTATTTACACATTGGAAGTTTAACCCAACTTGAGCTTTTCCTGATACAAATGCAAACCTGGCAACAAAGTTTCTGCTGAAGTTGATTTTAGCCCCTGACTTATTTAAAACACATTTTTTTGGAGTGTATACACAGCTGAAAATAAAATATTTGAGAAATATTTTAAAGGGTGATAAATATTAACATCAAATTATGAACCATAAGTGTAAATAAGTCTTTCAGTCCCCCAGTGGGCTTAGCAGGACCACTTGCTTAAGTTAAATGTCTGAAAGAACCATCTCTCCAACACAAGATTGTAAAGTCAAAAAATCTCTAGACTTTTTTAGGTAGAGGAAAGAGGTAAATGTGAATGTCAATATCCTTTTCTGCACTGAATCATCAGTTGTTCAGGCTTAAAGACCAAATCGGAAAAGGCTGGCTACTACAACTGTGAACGAACATTGAGACAATTTCTTAGGCATGAAAGGTCTCAGCTTAGTAAAGCTGCTTTTAAAATTGCAGAGCTATTAAAACCAAGAGCCCAAATTCTTCAAAAATGTTAAACATTGGACTTGAAAATATTTTTGTTGTATCTAGGATGTTTTCAAAGCTGGAACAGCAAACAGCTCAAAGGAATTGATTACTGATCACTGCAATTTCTTACAGCACCAAATTTAGAGATTTAAAACGTTCTGCAACTTGCTGGTGGTCTCAGATTATCTACCTATGCAATGCCAATGAAGCACTGAATAAATGAAGTGCAATACAGATAAAATCAATGTTAGTTCAAAGGCTGAAGTCTGAAGAATCTTTTAATCATTTCTAGTATCTCATACCAATGGACTGAATTATGAACTTCTCACTGACAAAAAACTTAACCACACTGCTCCTAAAATCCATGGCACAACTTTTATTTTCTTCAGTGGAAGAAGACTCAAACTACTGGACTGCCCTCTTTGTCCCATTGATCTTTCTGATTTTTTAAAGAAGGATCCCATCTTGATGTGGATTTTGGAAACAATGCTATAATTTTAAATTTCTTCTTTAAAATTTTTAAGACTAAAAAAAATACCAAGTCACTCATTATTTTATTTGATGAAGAAGACTGATGTTGCTTCTCTAATTGAAGTGATTGAAACAATTTGCAAGTCCATAGAGTTTTGTAAGACAGAGCATGACGGGTATTTAGGAAAAAGACATTGGCGGAGACAAACCTCAAGATTTAACCAGTTATATTATGTTTGACCTATAAGCCAAACCACTAAAAGGTAAATCTTCTTCTGCATATGTAGAAAAAGAAAATGTAGAAACTCCCCATAGTTTGTGCATAGTTTGTTACTGTCCCAAATATTAAAAGTATTACAGTCTTAAAAAGTCTTAAATATTGCAAAAAATACTAAACACTGAACATGAGATCTGATACTTCATAAGATTTAGAGATCCGAGCTGAAATTCCCAAGGAACATCTACAGGAAAATCTACTGTCTGTCATAGTTACACAGTAATGTCAGTTATTCAAGATGATGTACAGTTTTATGTCTGAATAACACATTATATATAAAGAATTTCCTATCACAGCTGCATCAACTGAAATAGCCTTTCAAATGTGTTAAAAGAGCATGAGTAAAAAAAAGAGAGAAAGTAAAAAAATGTTTCTCATCTTCTTGCAAGAGAAACAGCCCATGTTCAGAAACAAGTTTTCATTTCCTAGCCTTTAACTTCACTTTCAGACTTTCTTGCAGACTGAACCACTTACTGAAGCACTCTTTGTGTTTTATAACATATTATTGCAAGAGAATATATATATACATATATCTTAATGATTTACTATATCCACCCCCCCATTTGCTTTCTGCATCAATTCTTGTAAAATGGGTTCAAACTTCAACTTGAGCAGTTGTACAGGACCTACTGCAAAAGTATGAAAAGTATCAGAACTAGAAGTGTTGATAGTTCCGTACGATCATGTTTGCATTGCACAAAAACATACACAACCAAAACAAAAACAAAAAAAACCCCCAAAAAAACAAAAACCCCAAAACCAAACCAAACAAAACCAAAACCAAACACCTAGCTGTGAAAACCAATTAATTTTTAAGTGAATTGCTTTCCCACAGAAGCACATGATTCTATAATGAATACTTTTAACATTCTCATTAAGTAACAAGCCTACTGCTTTGTGTGTTTTTGTTCTTTTTTGCAAGAATACAAATGAAAGTTAGTCTAACCATATTCATATTCTTATCATTCCATCTTAGTCATGTAAAAGACTATAAAGAACTAAATCTGTATTTTCCATGTTACTTTTTATCTTGTGATGACCTCTCCTGGTTGAGCTGTTCATTAGCCTTGATTCCAAAAGTTGAGTGTTTTCATCCCTCTATGCTTATTACAAAAAAATTGCAAGAATATAAAGATATTACTGCCAAGGTATGAAACATGACTATAAATAGATTTTACAGTAAGATCTGAGCATTAGTGTGTGTGATACTGTATCACAGTGTATGTTTATTGTACTACAAGATGGGCTTTCAACAACCACTTCATCTTGAGATAAAACTGAATGAGATTAAAAGCTTTCAACATGATCACTTCTGAATCAGTATTACTGAGACACCATTCTAATGACAGAGATAGATCTACTTGCTTTGCAAAGTAAACAAATATTTGAGATGCAGTATATTCATATAAGTGACATCCAATTCTATGCTTTCTGAAAACTGTATTTTTTCTATGCCAGCACGAGCAAACTATAAGAAAATACTGAATAGCAAGCTCATATATAGGGATTTGTAATTCACTGTACAACATAACTCTTGCATATTTCCTAAAAAATACTGCAAAGAGTAATCTTGTTGTTGTTAATCACTTCAAAGTCAAAACATAAAGTAACAATGGAAGATAAAATAAAATTCTGGTTGGAAATAAGTTTTACATCAAAGTTGCATTTCACACAGATTTTAATTCTTTCAGAAATATTCCCAGTATGATGTTCAAAATCAACTGATAAGGAATTAAAAAAAAAAAAAAAAGCGACAGATAAAAAGCTAAGTGCAGTATCTTGTCAACAGAAAACAAAACTCTCCAATGCCATTCACAATCAGTTGCATACAAAGTTACAAACAACCCCAGGAAATATAGCACACTGACAAAATACAACACAGTGACGAGTTTGTATAGCAAAGCATGCAATAGAATAACCAGTGAAGTGGTGCACCAAAACACTGTGACACAGCACTTGAGTTCCCACTGTGGTACCCCTTCCCAAGCACCAGTAAGCCTTTACAAGGATTTTCAGTGTGTACTGCAATGTGAACAATCCTCTTGTAATTTTAAGGCTGACGTGTACTTCTAGCTATATTTCTGTTTCCAGTAAACAAACCTAGATCCATTTCACTTTCAGAAGTGAGTCAGAAATAAAATGCTACTTAGTACATAAGAAGCATAGTGTATAAGCTCTTGGGAAGTGAATTTATATACAGAAATCTTCGAATATCTGTCAAGATGGGAATGCATATAAGTAAACTGTAATTAAGATTGTATATATCCTTTATTCCTGGAATTTCTGGTTACAGTGATGTTAATACAACTATTAACTTCTCAACTAACTTCTTCCAAAAGTTAAAGATTTATTTGTTGGGTAATCAGATAACCCACTGTATGTCATTTTCAACTTAAACTACAGCCATTACTTAATGAATGACAAAAACAAACAAAAAAAGCTCAGAAACTCTATTAATAGCAGGGAACTTGGTTTTCCAAGAACAAATTTCTGACAATCTAAATCATAAATCTTTGCCCCCACACATTCCTGTTATGCAGAGCCTGAGACGTGACAATGAAGAAATAATATTCTTAAGAAAAATTAGATAGCTGATCAAAACTAAGCAGTAAACTGCAGGATCAATACTTTTCCTAATTCAAAGGTAAGAAATTAACTGCACATCCTATAGCCTCTGAGACCTAGATACAATGTAGACACTGCTCTGCATTTTCTGTTGACACACAAACAAATATTGTGTAAGCAAATCCTGGAACAATAACATTGTTTTATTTTTCAAAAGATATCAGATAATAACAGATAGAAACCCACTGAGAAAGTATAGCAGTACTTCAGTTCCCTAATCATTGCACTGTTCATTCCTGCCCCCAAGGAAAGAAAGAAACAAACAAATAAATAAATAAATAAAGTGATCTACACAGATCTCTATGCAGTATATACATTACATTCTATGACAATGCCCTGCTCGGTCAGTAGAATCAATGCCCATTCACATATACACAATCCCAACACATCTATCTGTAACATCTCAGGACGTTTCTTTCTTCTATGAACAGCTGAGTAAGCCAGCAGAAGTGCCTATTTCTGACTTTTCTATAAAAACGCACTGTTTCATTTCGGTATGCATTTCAAAAACACTTTGCAAATGGCAAATGTTTTACATGGTCTGAAAAGAAACAACCACACACTTAACACTGACATCTACCTGCAAATGTTTTGCTGGGAACTACAGCTCAGTGCACTGTTAAAGATTTGATCTAATACTCATTGAAATCAATGAATATGCTGTCATTTTTACATTGATAGAAGAATTGGATCCTGTATAGGTGTTTTGCACTTCTCTGGCCTGAAAGTTCAGTATTTCAGTAGATGCTTGATCATTTCTCTATTATTACTGCCTCCCTGAGAGGGTAATTGCTGGTCTTCTCTAAAATCCATTTACTCATTTTATTATGGGCAGCAAAACTTCACTCTCAAGAAAAGCTGTCCTGCCTCAGTTCCGTCTCATCAACTTACAAACATTTTTTCCTCTTCAAATGAGACAGAATTTTCTCTTGCTGCTCATCGATAAAACACTAGTCATGGAAACTGCTCACATCTTCTCTTTTACCTCACAAAACGGTGGAAGTGAAGTACTTCCAAATGCAAGTTGCATACCTGCTAAGAAAGGTGGGAAAAAACCAAACCAAACCATAAGCCAAACAAAAGCTAGCCCCAAACTTTGAACAGCTTCTGATTCCTTTCCCCCTCTGACTCCATTGCAGAACCAAGAGTATATCACAGAGCAAGTCTTTCAACTTTCCACACCAGCTACCAGTGAAATCATCTACACCAAGGAAGATCTGATGGGGAGCACTGCAAACAGCATCAAACCTCAGTGCCCACTGAAAAGAACACAAAGAAAAATCAAACACAATATTCATCAGCAAAGAAAAAAATCAACCTCAGAGTTGTGGGAATTTCCCTCCGGTTTATTGCAGAACTGAAATTGTTCATGTTTCTTAGCAAAGGTTACTTACGAGATGCAGGCAGAGCAGTCCTGGCTCTGCAGCTAATGCTGCTGAAAATCCAGAGGAAGAGAGCTGCCCTGCAGCCAGCTCGGGTAACCACAACCATTCTTCACTTCCTGGCTCCCTGTACTCCAAATGCCAGCCGCAGAAGACTTGCTTTTCTCCACTTTGGCCCTTTCTCTCTCTCTCCTTCTCCTTCTCGGAGGAGGTGTCGAGGAGGTAAAGGGGGCAGGGCTTTACCTTGGGGTAGAAGCCAAACCCCCTCTTCACCTGCTATCTTTGGGTTTGCAGCAGCAGAATAAGTCCTGGTACTTTTCTTTCCCTTATTTCTCTGTGTTTGTGTCTGTGCCTCCTTCTCAGAGGAAGAGGGGGAAAAAAAAAACAAAAAACAGCAAAAAGCCACGAAGTATGAAATAAGAAGGATTGCAGAAGAGAAAAATAATAACAAAAAAATAATCAAAAGCAATCCCCCAAAAGACGTGGGGGGTGGGAGGGGAAAGGGAGATGGAGATGAAGGGAAGGAAGAAAGGCAAAAATAGCAGTTGGTGCCGCTAATGCTGCTGTTGATGCTACCACTGCAGCTGAGCCCTTCTTCCTGTACAGAGCAGCGCTGCTGAGAGAAGCTTGCAATAACCTCCCAGCTCAGATATATATACACAGTGTACACGCACACATAGCCGGGGAGCCAAACACACACTCACACAGGAGCAGGCAGAGGGAGGGATGGAGAGAGAGACACTCCCGCAGCACAGAAGCAGGCTCAGGAGCCTCTCTCCTCATGTATTCATCATCTTCCAGCAGGAGGAAACGCTGCCACCAGCAGCATCAACCCCCTCCAAAAAAAAAAAAAAGGCAGGAGAAGGGAAAATCCTCGCCCTGGCGCTCCCCCTCCTCTTCCCCCCGCTTCCTCCAGCTCCTCCCTCTTCCTCTGCGCCCCTTGGGCCTCCAGGACCACGATCGTCGTCTCTTGCCTGCTTGAGAGGCAGAGCCGGGGGACAACGGCGGGGATCGGGGCCGGGGCCGGGGCCGGGACCAGGGCCAGTGCGGGGATGGGGATCGGGGCCGGAGCAGAGCCGAGGGCGGTGGCGCCGGTGCCCGTGTCGTGGGGTGCGGCGGCGCGGCGCCTCTGCGCGCCCCCGCGGCCGCTCCTGCCGCCCTCCGCACCGCTCCCCCGCACACCGCGGTCGTAGCGGCTCCCCGAGCTCCATCCTGCCGGGATCCGAGCCAGGCAGCCAGCAGGCAAGTCCTCCGAGCGGTCCTAGTTCTGGGGCGGGGAGGTGAGCACCATCCCGCCCGCAGAGAGCTGGGGCTGCAGTAGCCGCTAATGCAGATGTTGCCATTCGGTAATTAATTCTCACTCCGAGAGTAAGCCAGTAAGCAAGCTGCATTAAGGTATCATTACGGTTTTCACCTACACGAGATGACCGAGACAACCTGGCCATATCCCAGCCTTATGGTTTAGGGATTTCAAGAGTCTGACTGTTCTTTTCCATCCCTCTCCATCCCTCCTGCCATTGCCCTTAAACAGCTGAACCAAAAGTTATTGCTCACCAGATACGGTAGAATAATGAGGGTAGGGAGTTATTCATGGATTATTTATTCTACAATCAATGAGGCAAAGAAAAATGAAAACAATTATTTCTCAGGTGTTATATAGAGAAGGCTGAGAAATGGAGAGGTATAATTTCTTTAGAGGAGCCCCAAAGCAGGGATAAATTATTTTCAGTGACTAATACACATGCTGTTAACAAGTACCTGCTGTTATTTAGTGACTGTGATGAAGTGGTTAAGACTGTGTGTAAGATGAGATTTTCAGAAAGGCCTTGGGATATTAAGATCCTCAATCCTATTGCATTTCAGAGAGAGTACAGTACCTATCTTTTAGGTCACTTTGAAAGCTCATCCATACGTAATATGTGATATCCCAGGAGAGCTGTGGCCTAGAGGTTTGAGCACAGCACAGGACAAAGCTTAAATCCCAGTTCTAGGAGAAGTGTTTCTGTACTCTTGTCCAACTGCCATAATTTTTCTTCTTTGAGCCTTTCTCTCCCTTGTTCTATCCATATCGAGTATTAATCCATTCATATTTTAAATGCTTTCGTAGAAGTATTGCCAATATGTCTGTAGCAAATATGAAATCAAAAAGTGCACTATTAATGCAGTTTTATTATACTTATCTCTGTTGTTGAAAGAATAAATATTCCCACAGACACTCTGGTACCTCTTCTCTGCATCATCCTGAGGCCTCTGCCATGCCCTCCCCATTCCTTATAACCCACAGATACTGGACTTACAGTCCAATAATCATATGTGAGTATCCATGTGCGAATTTCTGGGAATTAAGTCAGAACCAAATAATAATTAGTGTCATTAAACTAGTTCGAAATTGCCTCTTTCCATAACTTCTTTCTTGTTTGCATCTTCTATTCTCCTCCCATTCTATATCGCAAATTTTTGAGTTTATAAACCTACATTTTCTGTTCTTTAGCTATAGTTGAAGTGATAGAGCTGATATAGTATCACAAAACTGACTGTGTATATTCATGGAAAAAAAAGAAAAACTTTTGAGTATGACATGTAAAAAATCCTACTACTTTCATTCTGAGCTCTTGAAACCCTTTCAGTATTCATTGGTCTTTATTATTCACCTGAATAACTAATAAGCAACTTCTCTGAGTTAATATTTAAAGGCTCTGCAGACCATTTTTTTACACAAAATTTCTGCTTCTTAAAGCCCTTCCAACAAGCACAACAACAACAACCACAAAACTTGCACCTCACCCATTTATACTTTTATACACAGATACTTGCACATCACTCAGGTCATGAAGTCCTCCACAGGACCAAAATTTGAGTTGTTCAAACTTCACACTTCTTTAGTATATGCTGATTGAGGTTTTCAAAAACATACTCAAGTTGATCATAAGTAGGTACACATTTAAAAAACAGCTATAAAGGATAAGACAGGTAATTCAAAACAGGAAAATTCAGCAGGTTGATTGATGAATATCTCAATAATGGTGATAGTAGAAAGTTTCCTTGTGGTTTGAGACGGAAGAAATGGAACAGATTATTGCATTTTTCCCCACTTCGGAATAGGATCAGGCCTTAAAAACTGCATAAAATATTTAAACTATGTAGCAATAGCAGTGAGTTGTGCAAGGGTAATGCAATTATTTTTAATATAACCACAACTGAGGCCTGCAAAATCATTAACTTTGACTGATTCTGTCACACGAAAAAAATCATTACAAAGATCTTCAGGCATTCTTTGGTCCTATAAAACAAGCTAACCATCTTATATATATATATATATATATTTTTTTTTTTTTTTTCCTGGAGGGTGTTGTGAAATATTACTTTACTTGATTCAACAAATCCAAGTTGAATATATTAACCTTTGCAACGAACACATGGTCAAATTGTCTTAGGCCACACTATGAAGTTATTACATACTTCTACTCTTTCTCCTAACCTTTCCTTTCGAGTGTAAATGTGAGGATGTTTCTAAGCAAGCAGTGAGACAGTCCTGCAGTCTCAGCAGGGCAACTATAAGCTTTAGCACCCATATGCTGCAACTGTCAAGTGTCAGCAACTTAAGTCAACAAGGACCTGCACTCATCAAGTCCAACACTAACCCAGCACTGCCAAGTCCACTACTATTGTCCACAAGTGCCCCGTCTACACATATTTTAAATACTTACCTGGATGGTGACTCAATCACATCCCCACTTCCCTGAGCAGCATGTTACAATATTTGGCAACCCTTTCCATGAAGAAATTTTTCCTAATATCTGATTTAAACCTCCCCTGTTGCAATTTGAGACCATTTCCTCTTGAACTATTGCTTTTATATTTGGGAGAAGAGATTGGCACCCACCTGGCTACAACCTCCTTTCAAGATGTTGTAGAGAGTGATAAGGTCTCCCCTGAGCCTCCCTTTCTTCAGGCCAAACACCTCCCTCAGCTGTTCCTCATATGACTTACTCTCGAGACCCTTCACCAGCTCCGTTGCCCTTCTCTAGAAATCCTCCAGCACCGCAATGTCTCTTTCAGTGAGGCACCCAAAACTGAACACAGGATTCAAGCTGCAGCCTCACCAGTCTGAGTACAGGGGAATGATTAACACTCCCAGAGCCTTAAAAACTATGGAGATACCTCAGTCTACTGGTGAAACCTCCCTGGCAATTAGTAAGACACTGAAGTGTTAAAAGATTCCAGTTATTACAGCTGTACACAAATTTTATTGAGCTTAATGGAAATTGTACACACATTGATGAATGAATAGATCATTCTGAATTTACTAGAGCTGTCAAGCAATGTCTGCTAAATGGAATTTGTCCTGGACAGAGCTATATTTACAATATGTGAATGTAAAGGAGAAAAACAATGTCAGAAAGCTAGAAAGGATAATTAAGAATTTCAAACACTGATGGGTCCAAATGGCACCCAATAATGTGACCAGGTGGGATCACAGAGGAAAATAAGCCAAGCTGAAAAAGAACGTAAATAAGCCAAGCTGAAATAGAACATGAAACTTCTGAAATTTCTTTATGCTAACAAACTTCCATTAACATTGTGTTTCCCTTTTATGTTCTGGTTGTCCCTTACATAGCAGTGCTCTAAAAATTATCCATAGCAGAATTTCTGTCAAGGTATCTAGAATGTTAAATATGAGGACTTCACTCAGGAAAGACAAATGCAATGTATTTCAAATTATAACCAAACAAGACTTTATGTACATAGAATGAAATGCCAGATAATGGACAGCTCTGTGACTGAAGGAAGTTTTGGGTTTATTAAGAACAACAGAGGGTTTTCTATTGGGATGGTTAATATTCATGGATCTCTCTCTGAGGGAGAAAGAGGACACATGAAAACTGTGACCATCTCTGATGTGATCTCATCTGTCTGTGAGAAGCTGTAAAGGCCTGAAGAAAATATTTATTTTATAGAAACGCAAGAAAATTCTTTCCTAATCTTCTCAATGCAACTAAAAAGAAAGATGAGAGTGCATTAGCAGTAAAGAGACATTATCTTCTTGCTCATGCAGCTAAAAATATAGCATTATAGTTTGAAGTGAATGCATTTTGGGTTGACCATCAGCTTGTTATTGTAGTTGTATTAAAACAAACAAGCAGATAAAAAATGGAAATGTGTATTTATAGACATCAAAAGAAATTAAAGATATTAATAAATTTTCAGCTTTGTACCCCTTTTTCTTCTGTAGTCTAAATGTGCTCAAGACAGCATCTACCTTTAGAAATTTCTTTTGTGATATCTAGGTCTCAATCTACACTGCGTAATGAAAAATTTTGACAATCAAAACATTATGAGGAGAGGCTGAGGTCATTTTGTTTCTTTAGCCTAGAGAAGAGGAGACTGAGGGGAGACCTCATTGCAGTCTACAACTTCCTTGTGAGGGGAAGTGGAGGGGCAGGTACCAATCTCTTCACTGGTGACCAGTGACAGGACTGGAGAAAACAGCATGAGGTTGTGTTAGGGAGATATAGACTGAATATCAGGAACCAGAGGGTGGTTGGGCACTGGAAGAGACTCCCCAGGGGAGTGACCACAGCACCAAGCCTGACAGAGCTCAAGAAGCATTTGGACAATACTCTCAGGCACATGGTGTGATTCTTGGGGCGTGCTGCACAGGGACAGGAGTTGGACTTGATGATCCTGATAGGTAACTTCCAACTCAGCATATTCTATGGTTCTATGATTCTAAATAGAAAATCATGCCATATGTCTCAAAGATATACTAGACTTAAATCTGCATTTCATAGATGTGCAAATAGAACTGAATTTGATTCTTATTCTGCATCATGACTAAAATAACCAAACAGAAATGGTGGTTACCTGTCAAAAATGCAACTGTTCTACACTAATCACCAGTCTTATTTGAGTTCATTTCCAGATTAATGCTCCTTGAAGAAATGAAATAATCTGTTTATTTACAAAGATAATTTAATTACTGTTCATCCCCTTGAACAGTCCAAAATAATTGTCTCCTCCAAGACATAGTATTCTTCCACACATTCATCTCTTGCTTTTTCTTCTGAGTTTGCCTTCAAACCCTACCTTAAGCATATTCCCTTCCTCCTCTCATTTAAGCACTGTCTAATAATTTATCTGGATGCTTTTTTTATTGCAAAATAATTTTACATTCCTACTATCCCTAAAGTCTATTAGTGAAAAATAAAATAACATTTGGGAATAACTGAGACAAATTATTTTAATATGTTATCTACTTTATTATTCTTTTCTTCCAGCTGGAAATATTATACCCATGAACATAACTATTTTGTGAAATTTACTGGTTTAGGGAGCTATATGGAGCAACCTGTGGCTGCTACTAATGCAACCAGACCAACTGGAAGCTGGATCATGTATGTCATGTGAAAAAACATGCAGGATGAGATATAAATGTACTTTTAAAATATTGCACTGAAGTAGTCTTTTTCTTAGTTCAGTTTAAACCATATCATAGGCAATCCGTGGATACATAAGAGAAGGTCTATATTGAAAAAAATGCAAACTGAATTAGAGTAATATTATCAAAAGCAATTATGTTGGACTTCTAGTCACCTTTAAAGGAGAAATCAAAATCAATCTGGAACATTTGCAACTGCTATTTGTGGGGCGGAAAAAAGGCATCCTTTCACTAATACACAGCCTGAAAGGTGAGTGCTAGGGAAAAGACTGTCAGCTCTTCTTATACTATCATTTATGCTTGGATGAAGAGACCTCTTGTGACTTGAAGGCTTTTTTATGACAAGTACATAGCAACACTTTGGTGAATACAGTAAATACTTCCATTAAAAAAACAATATTAGTGAAGAATTGATGTATATTCAGCCATATTTTAATGCAAATTATCAGCTGAAAACACAGGAAAGAGCCAACATAATCTAACACAATTTCTTTTTTTAAACTGACAGTGATCTACAGCTCTCATCTTGGGAACTTTTTTGGGAAAGGTTTTGGAATAATTGACAACTAGTAGCTTTAAACCACTGTTTTACTTTAAATAATTTGTGTTACCGAGGATATAGCCTCATTATCTACTCAATACATATTTAACAATTGGAAGAGGTTAGCAGAGTAATGCACTAAAGTTACTGAAGCATTTAAGTGTTCTGAGTAAATATATATTTGCCTCCCTGTTATATTGTCTACATCATTCAGTCTCAATTACCACACTAATAAACCAGAGTTATCTTTATCTCCTACTACAGATAGCATATGGATACTTAGCCACAAAAGTACTTTAAAATACTACCATTTATTCTATCTTATAATATTAAGAGTATCCAGAGTCCTCTTGAACCATATTATAAATTCTTTCTTACAATTGATTGTGGTGAGTTACTTGGTGCTTCAGTCAAACATGAAGTTCCAGTAATTCTTTATTATGACTCCAGGACTGCCTTTTATTAAGTGTCTATGGTGCATCTAGTATAGAGCAGGGTGTCAGTCATGACTGAAGCTCCTGCAATACTATCTGAACATGATTATACTTCAAAGATAAATACATATTGTTTTGCCTGTCTACACACCTGCCTGACAGATAATTTTGTATGCACACCCTGTGTTCCTGTGTTTCTCTTCCTTTTCTATTTTTTATTTTTTTTTCTCCATTTCTGCTAGGCTTCTAATTTCTAACAAAGAGAGTCTGGCATTAAGAACAGCAACTGCACAAAGATTGGAAACCTGGATGCTTTTCAAAAAGCTGAAGTAATTAGATGAGTTTTATGCTAACTTGAGGAGGTCACTTGCCGTGGCTATGGAAGCATAGTAACTTTTTGGGCTTCAGTGAAGTTTCTGAGCTGCAGAGTCAGCTGCCTAGTCTAGCAATATCAGATCAGCCCACAGCTCACAGTGGAACTACTCTATCACATGCCTTGAAGAATGTTCCCATTCACTGGTTGGAGGTTTTCATTACAGCCACTAACCCTCCTACTTCAGATGGAAAAATAGACAATGTAGTGTTTTGGTGAAGGAGGTTGGTTGTCAACTGGTGTGGTGGTCTGAAAAACATTATTTATTTTATGTTGATTTAAATTCTATGCTGTAGTAATTATATCCTGAAAAAGAGGTGGCTTATCCATTCTTTGTTCAGAGTATTCCCACTGCAGTCAGCCTGCTCTTCTTTCAGGGGAATTGGTCAGCAGACTGCAGTAGTATATAATAAAATTGTACATGCATCTACAACATAAGTGCACACACAAATGCACAAATGATTGTCCTTGACATCTCAGTAGCCATTTTGAAAGTAAGGATGAAACTAAGAATAAAATTACTTCTTTCCATAGAATCAGGGAAAGAATGAGTACTAGTAAAGGGAATGAAATTAAAGTACAAATTACAGGGCTGTATCACGGTTGTTTTTTTCCATTCTTCCTTCTGCACTGACATATCAAAAGGAAACGTGAAGCCTTAATAGGAGGCACACAATATGAAGAGCTCTCTGATGCATGAATGCCACATCTGTGACCATCCTTAATGACATGCAGCCTCTCAGCAGATTTGATAGTACAGAGGCCTTTCATAAAGACCACTTCAACTTAATTTATAAGCAGCCATGCTCTGATTTTAACGTCTCTAGGTTTTAATCTGCACATTGCAAAACAGCCTGGGTTTATTGCCTGTAGTTAGGAAACATCTAATCAAAGACATGATTTCAAAGTCTTTTCTGCAATCAGTAGTTCAACGCAATGAACTATCACATGCCCTGCTACACAGCAGTAGGAGAGGTGCAGCTACACTGTCAGTGTACACTTCAAACTAAGAGAGACCATAATAACCCTGTATGTGATGACTGCTGCAACAACCACCACAATGCACTCTCAATTTGTTATCCAGTCTGGTGTCACAGGAAAAACCTTTTGACCATGTTTCTTCTAATTTGGAGACTAGAGGGCTCCCTAACCAAGGAAAGAGGGTTCTTGAAAAAGAAAAACAAAAATTGATCTGAAATTAGAGACCAGAGAATTGTCAAGAAGCCTGAAGGTAAGCTGATGCCTTATTTACATGTCAGGGGATTCAGTACCAGCCCACCACATGGCTCTATTATCTCCTAGCGCTCAGAATATGTATGTATCACTCATCCAAATACATACACAATGTTTCATGTTTAATAAGTCATGTAAATATAAAGTAAACTATGAATATCTTTTAGAGAATTACAAGCTTATTATTAAAATACATTCTGGATAATCTATGCATAATAAAACAAGATTGGAAGAGGCCACCCAAGTCATATCAGTTGTCCAGGTTTATTTCCAAGATAAATTCCCTTTTCCTCTCAAGCATAAATCCTTTTCACAATATTTATGAAACACAGGGTGACTTGAAGATTCTTCCTGTGAGGTATGGCTACATAAAAATCACTTAGCTTTCAGACTCTTTTCAGCTCTTAGAAAGTATCAAACATGAAAAAAATACATGTATTTTATAAAAGACTTACACTTCTTGATCTTATTTATTTTTCTAATTTAAAATTATGAAGAAGTCACATTAGGTAGACCATGTTAGGCATTACTACAATAGTGCATGAAATTTTAGTTCTAAATGCATTGGTAATGAAAGGTGCTTAGGCTACTGCATGTTACTCTGCAATGTGGCATGTAATGAATGAACAATAATTTATTCTCCACAGCACCTAAGGACTTCAAAGCATCAGACAAATATTGAATTAAACTTCCCAATGTGGTAAGTAAATATGTCCACATAAAGAACAAGCACAGAAATCTAAGTAGTGTCCAGAATCTCCCATCTTCTAACTGCTGTAAACAAGATTCACTGCCTCTGAGACCAAAATCAAGTTTTTAAAGCCAGACGGACAAATCAGCAAGAGCTATGTGTCTTGTCCTATAGGGCAAGTTGCCCTATCAAGACAAGTGAACTGAAAGTGCTCCATTAGTAGTTTGATGGAGATGGCAGAGAGCACGAGAGAGTATGAAAGATTTAATCATCAGAAATGCACTCTAAGAGGAAAAGGCAGAAGAACCTAAGTGAAAAGTACTTTAAAAGAAATCCAAGGAACATCATGACTGAGCTAACAAGCTAATGCCTTTTGCTACCTATAAAAAAGCATGATAGAGTTGTAGGTGAACTAGATGAAACTAGTAGTAAAAATGTTCATGATTTACAGAGTACACACATTTTTGTTGTCCATCATTCAAAAGTGATAGAGTGTTATTTTGTAGAAATTTCTGCATTTTGTAAAAAATTACTTGAGTGCAGAGAGGTATTTAGTAGAACCACTTGTAACTTTTGAACACTGAAAGATCTTCAGTACCCCAGTCAAAAACCTTGAAATATGATGAAGTCTGTGTGGTTGTACTCTGTGCAAAAGAAAGATGAAGAGCAGGCTATTTTATTTCCACTTTAAAAAGACCTTGAACTCTCTGGTAAATGTTGAGAACCAAGAAGAGTGCAATCTCTTTAAGAACCAAAAGGAATGCAATCTAATTTTAAGTGTTGCTGTGATAAAAGCACTGAGTCCTGCTGTGTTTCCAAGTTCATGATGAAGTAAGGTCTCATTGTTCTGCCCACAGACATGCCTGCAATTGTGGGAGAGATTTCGATGCAAGCAAATGACTGAAACAGTATTACATGCTCGCCTATCTTACAGCAGCTAGTGATTTCTTTGCTTTCTGCGTCTACCTCTAGCAAAGACCACTCTATATGAGAGTTGTAGGATATGTCATTAACATTTTGAAAAGCTGTACATACAGCATAACCTGTTTTCTAGGTGCTCTCCATACACATGGCTGCTTCTCCATCAGCTTGTGGACTGCTTTGAGGTTGTCCAGCAAAATTGTAACCCACTATGCATGTACAGGCACAGAGGATACTATCAACTCCAAGACATGTTTCATTCACACTTCTTTCAAGACAGCTATCTGCAATACTGGCAGGTCTGATGATGCAAGTGGTTTCAGAAGCACCTATAGCATTTATAGACACACTCATGGGATATTTTGACAGCTCAGATTGAAAAATTCGTTCTACCCAGAACAAGTGTGTCTTCTGTTCAACTAAATTCACCTTGTTTTTATTTCAAACCTTGATTGCTGTAATGTTTGCTCTGCTGCTCAACCAGCAGTCTATAGGATTCCAACAAGTTGATGGTTAGAAGGGAAAAAGGATAACAACTTTTTCCCTCACAAATCAAGGAATGATTCAGCTGAATATAGACATCTAACTTTGAACTTGTCACTTTAGTCTCCCTTTACAGTTGACAGAGAGCTAGTCAGTATTGCCAGTGTCATGTCGGATAAGATTCATGTTACTCTAAACTAGAGGTCTGCACAAGATCAAATCAGTCAAGCAGCATTAAGGTGCCTGTTTCCTCTCCTTTAGCTACAGAAAGATCCTTGAGTACCTGGCACAGCTATAGACACTGAAACACAGGTCTTAGAACACAGATCCTGCTGTCCTTTCACAGTGTCTGCTTTACCTCCGTGTTTACTCATTAACATTTTACTGGCTTGCTTGTATTGAAGACATAAGAGTAACCACATTTAGAACTGTGGAATCACATTGGGAATTGTGATGCATCTTACTATACAAGATGCTCCAAGTGCCTTTGCCTTGTAAGCACGGTCCATATTTAAAATCTGCTCGTTAACACCAAGCCTAAATTTTTGTAGTTAGCCAGAAATGACATCAATATCAATAACAATAATAATTATTATTAAAAACCCCACAATTCACAAAACTAAGAAGACTTCACAAAATAAATAACAGATAGGAAGAAAAAATATGATCATAAAAAAAAGAAAATACTGCATTTAGCAGTAAAAATAGTAGGTACTCTATTGTTTTGCAGCTCATATAAGAAACTAAAGTAGTGAGGCAGTTGTGTTGTTTTTTCCTTATTTTTCTGTGCAACATTTTATCTTTTTTTTAATAATAAATGTGGAATTTCTTATTGAATCTAATATCCATGATAGCAATGTAAGAACCATCAAAATACAGGGATTCTCTGTTATTAATGCAAATACTGGGTGGACAAAAGCATTAATTATGGTCATGTTGATATGGCTAGGTGCCATCCATATAGCAGATTTTTCATTGGAATAAAACCTCGCAAGTCATCTAAAAAAAAAAATCAAACAAGTTTTTTTTTAAAGAAAATAATCTTTTCAAAGAAATTCTGCATGCTCTGCTATGAGTTTTTGAGAAAAATTTGATTGTAATCTCTATTTTGCTTCCAAAGTGAAACAAAAGAAAATTCCTTTGTCTTTACCTCTTCCTTCAGAAACCCAAATATTGTGCTGTATCAATCTATGTGCCCAGCTACTCATCTTGCTCCTCAAGGGGTCTTCCAACATTTTCCTTTACCTATTAATTATCAACTCTCAAAGTAAAACATAGAAAAACAGGAAATACTGAACCTTTGGCTCTGAGGGATTGCTGAACAAGAAATATAGCATTTTGATTTCGTAACAAGACCCCAAAGTTAACTCATCCCTGCTGTACTGACAATTATAAATCAGAACAGCTTACTTTTTTTCATCTCCATGGATGTACAGTAAACCCTTCCTTCATATTCTGGGAACAGGGTAGATACACTCAATCTCTCCTTCCTCTCCAGCCAGTGCAGGAAAAAAATAATTAAAATCTTACATGTGCATATAAGTACTACTCATGATATTTCCAAATTAGTTCAACAGCTGGGAAAAACGTTTGATTCACATTCTTTGTTACACCAAAACAAAATCATGGATCCTTACTCACACTGAGTCAGTGCTTGCTGTATAGAGCATTTGGATCAGCTTGCCTTTCATAGCCTACTCTGCCTTTCTTTTATTGTCAATGACCAAATCCCTCACTGGCTTCATGGTGAGCTGGGCTCGGTCTGTGATCCTGTAGAGCTTATATTGTCTTGCTTATATCTAACTGACACACTTTACAATAGCGCTGGGGAAAACACTAGATGATAACTGGCTGTCTAACTCTATTTTCCAGTCTGTCTAGAAAACACACACATTTCTTACTTGGTCAGTTCCATCTTAACATGAAACTTGATTACTGAATACGAAGTGTGGTCCATGGGTCTATCTCTTACCTGCAGAGAAAAACTGGCACACTTGCAGATCTGTCATAAATTTAGTTATCCAGAAAGTAATAAGGCTGATAGATGGTGGAAAAAATCCCACAAGACCATATGTAGGACAATCATTTCTTGATTGGAATCAAAGAGAAGAAGAGGTGTCTTGATCTATCAATTTCAATCCCTTCTGGTTTCAAGAATTCCATCTTAATTTTTTTTTTTTTTTTGTATTGTTTTTCCTTTTGGAAAATTGAATCAGAACATTTTACTGATTAAGAACCTTCTTTGAATTTCCAGCCAAAATACGTTTATGATGGCTTATATACATTTGCACATGTGCTAACATTGCCCCTTATCTTGAAATTATTCTCAAGGCCCAGGCAGATTGATACCAAGACAAACTGTTGAATATTAAAATGCGTGGTTGGAACATGGGGGAAATAATGGGCTTAAATCAACCCATTTATAATAATGCAGGTATAGGTGTCCTTTCAAACATATCAGGAGAGATCTTGTGGGTTTTTTTCCTATATTTGCTTAATCCTAAAAATGTAAAAGAGTGTTGGTTGTGATTCAAGAAATACAACAGCATGGATACTTGTAGAAAAGCAGAAACACACTTCTACAGAAAACTTAAATCATCTTTCTGGAAATTAACTCAAAACGGTTTAACTCTTTGTATGTCTTAATCTTGCCTTCAACAAAAACTGGTAGTTTCTAGGTCATTTACTTTTGTGTAAAATATCTTGCTTAGAGGATGATGCTTCAGCTGTATATTTGATATGAGAACTATTCGCTCTTCCAGTTCAGCAAAGTTCTACACATGTGCTTTCTTAAACATCTTAGTCCATTTTGTCAGAGAATCCAATTAACATTTTTGTTGTTATTATTAATTTCAAAGGAAGACTCTTGTATCAGGTAAGGCATAATGAAAACAGTAGAATCAGACTTTAGTTTATTTGGAAGACAAAAGTTTGCATTTTTCAACTGTCAGAGTAAAAAACTGTTCACACAGGATTCAGCTTTCCTGCTCCTAAGTGATTTAGTAGTGATTTTGTGTAGGTGACTTAATATTTGGAACAAGGGAGAAATGACTCATCTGACTCAACTGGTCACTGGTGCCATTCACCTTATATACATGTCAGCTAAGGTCTATGGACAACAGAAATTCAATTTCTACATGGTAAAACATGCATGAGCATAAAAGTTTATGAAAACTCTATGAAAGATTATTGTATTCTGTTCAGTACTTCTTTTTCCTGCAGTTTGTCTAACTGTACAAGAACATGAATCTTCCAAGGAAAAGCTTCTTGAATTACTGAGTACCTATGTTTTCTATGAAAACCAGAAGCAGATTTTTTATGTTATCTTCTTGACAAAAATACTTTAATCCAGTTCTGTCACAGAGGTATGATGGATGAGGGATTGCAGCTCCATTCTACAAATGTCACTGGGGAAAGTATCTGTAAAGTATTTTTGCACTAAATGACAAATTTTATTTTACTTCAAAGTTATAACTTTTTTGTGTTGCATGCAGAACTTGGTATATGAGGAGCACAAAATCTGCTCATATGCCTCTTCTTCTCTCTTTCCATTATATTACATATAGTAATATAATGTATATATAAGTACATTATATATTAGTCAAGTCTGTGAGATGTTGATTCTTCTGATTCCTAGTGCAATTTGACTGCTCTCAGTGCAGTTTCTCAAACTGTACAAGTAAAAGAGGTCTCAAATGTTACTGCTATTTTTATTGTGTATGATTTATAAAACACATACATACCTTTTGTCTACATGCTTTCCAGTGGACAGATATTAAACTCTATTACAATGAGATCATAAAATTGTATATGTCCCATTTATGACATCCCTGCATCTGTGTTTTGAAATTAATATTGTGAATTGTCCTTTTGTCCACTTCTTCCATTTTTTCTCATCCCAAGTATTAAGTCACATACACCATATCCTTATTTTTTTTCCTATTTCAAAAGTAAATTTATTGAGACAGAAAAATTGTGCAGAAAGGCACACAGAACACTGGGTATGGTATCAATGGAACAACAACAATGAACAACAAATCTGAAATATCTACTACTTCATAGTCCAGAATTATCTGACTGCATGACTGCTGAAAAATATTTTCTTCTTTTTATGTTAAGAATATTCAGGTAGTAACAGGTGTTCATATTTTGTCACCCAGTCGTATGAGCCATGTAAAGTACCTTCAAGCATCACTACTTAAGTTAAACCGTGGAGATGGTCCTTACTGTGAATAAGAGTATTGGCATCTGTTTTGAACAGGTAGAGAATGTGGCTCTCCATTAGAGATAGTTCATTTTCCTCTTACAGAGAAATCGTTCATAGTTAATCAATTTCAGTAGAGAAAATCATAATCTGGCTTGTGTTATTAGCAAGTTTGCTGCAAAAGAAAGGTAGTAAAAATAAACTACTAATGAAAGTTTCAGATCTTCAAATGTAATTCTCCAATTTCTTGTCACTACTTTAACACAGTAACAGTGAAAAGTTGTTCTATCAAGAACCCTTAGAAAGGATGCAAAGAAGGCCGCTTCGTTTATGTAGGAAACTCATTGCTACATCAAAGAAGGCACTAAAATTGTGGCACTATAGAATCAAAATATTTGACATGCTCTGTATTGATTGTGGTAACTTTTCCTCTAAGGCTATTACATAGCACCCCCCCCCCAAAAAAAAAAAAAAAAAAAAAAAAAAAAAAAGAAAGAAAGAAAGAAGATCAGAGAAATTTCTCCCAGAACGCAGAAAGTATATGAATGAATTGCCAGGAGCAGTAAAAGGAAATACCACAATTGCCACGATTGTCCACCAGGTGGCGTGTGAGACATATAGTGTTATGAGCAGCAATACTGTAAAATTCACAGTTTTGTCTTGCTCAGGATGCTGAATCTATCTGACTGGTCTGGGGCCAAATAACTATCTATAATTATCCAGAGTAATTCACGAGCAGTATTTATTTTCCAGCAAGAACTACTTTCATTAGTTAAGCTTCCTAAAATTGTTCAACAATAAGTCAAGCTCCTCACCACACTATTGGTCATGATGGTTTGAGCATTAAATTTCCCCTAGGTGTTTTTTTCCTTTGTGTTAATTTCCATTCTTGGCAGTATCACATCAGAGCTTTTACAGTTGAACAAGGAGAGATGTAAGGACAGAGAGGTTTGGCAAATACAGACACAGCTAGTCAGAACACAGAAAGCAATACTTCCTAATTGATCTGTAGCTTTGATCATAACCACTTATAAATTAATAATCACAAACCTATAAAAGATATCCCTAAATTTACCTACTCAAGATGGAAAGGAATAATACCTTCTCACAATTATTACACAGATATGTAGTTGCATACATTGTTCTCTGGAGAACTGCAGCCATTAAAAACAACAAAAGAAATTATTGCTTACTAATACAGTGTAGCAATAGGAAGGAAAGAGAAGGGCCAGAACTGTGCCCCTAGTCAGTTTTCTGTAGGCTACCAAAGTATTTTGAAAGCATTTAAGAAGTTCATTGCTACCATAGCAATATTCAAACTGCTCCCCAGCATTGCTGAGAGTTTCTAAGCATATTTTGCAAATTTCCCATGGGTAAGTTAGTGGTTTACTGCCTTTGGTTTCACTTGCCACACTTGAGCTTCTTCATCAATAAAATCATTCGTGTTTCTTATTCTCTCTTCTGAAACAGAACTCAGCACTGAGCAGTTCCAGTAAGTAGTGTTATAATTAGTTCAGCTAGAACAAGGGTCATCAAACTACGGCCCGCGGCGGGGCTGCCCCTAATCCGGCCCACCCCACCCCCTGCTGGGGGTTGGGGGCGGAAACCAAGCAGCCCCGTCCTCCTCCTCCTTCTCTGCGATGCGCGGCAGGCAAGAGGCGGGGGCGTTTTCAACTCAGGCAAATCGCTGGAGCCGCGGGGCAGCAAAGTCCATTCAGTCCCTTCTGGCCCCCCCTCCAGACTGCGCATCCGGGCTGAGGAAGGGGGTGGCTCCCTGTCTCTCCCTCCCTCCCTCCAGCTCCCAGACAGGACAAGCAAGCCAGCAGCAGTGGGGAGCACATGCACCATC
>JAWWLV010000088.1:53873115-53913382 GCA_035041135.1 Platyrinchus mystaceus | reverse complement strand
AGGAATTCATTCATTTTTTTCCAAACTATAGTCCGGCCCCCGACAGTGTCTGAGGACAGGGAACCGGCCCCCTGTTTAAAAAGTTTGGGGACCCCTGAGCTAGAGCAATGCTTTCTGTGAGTTAAGTACTGCCAGTTAGGAGCATTTATGTTTTTGAAAGTTCTTCCTTCTGAATATTTACACATGCCTTGTTTTTATCATACCAACAGTCCAAGCAGGGTAATGAGGTTAATTCTACTGCTGGAGATAGAGTGATATCATAATTATTAATCATTTATTATTTTAAGGTATTCTAGGTGTACCTAGTAAACACAAGAAATGTTTTATAGTAGATAACATTTTATAAATGACAGCAGTAAAATGATGGCTATTAAATTTTAAGTTATTTTTAATTTTTATTTTTGCATATGTGCTTCTGTCTGGGCATTATTCAGCTGCAGAAGAACTTAGTCCTCAGGTATTATTGACAAGGTTTTCTTCCAACATCTCTGTACCTCTTACTATCTTTTCCTTCATTTCTGCTTTTATGGTGGGTTTTTTTCTGTGTCCTTCCAAGTTATTTCTGTAAACTTCCATCTCAGTGATATGCAGCCTTATTGTATTCTTTAATGTATGTAAGAATCTGCCAAAGACATCTTCTCATTGATGTTAATGTTTACCCAGCTAAGAAATCTCATTGTTCTTCATCAATTCTCTACCAAAGAGTTTCAAACCACTACTGGTAAAAAAAAATTACAGATATCATGGGCTGGTGTTTTTGCAATCAAATTCATGAAAAGTTTCTGTGGGGTTTTTTTTTGGGTTCCAACCTCCCTCCCCACCAAGAAAAAACAATGGGCTTTTGAATCAGTGGTTTTCCTGGAATTATATTGTCTGGAATTAATAATGGAAAATTATCATTAAAACTGCAGAAAAAGAAAAATCCTAGTTTTGCACTAGTATTGTTGCAACATTTGTTCAGACAACCAAATAGACCATAGTCTTACTCTGATGTGTAAATGACTGAATAACTGACAATTATATCCCCCCTATAAAAGGGCATTTAAATAAATTATAAAATCTTAGAGCCTATGTGAAAGCATCTTTGCTTTCCCTATTTCCCTTTGCTCCAATAATGTAGTGAAACCTAATCTTCATTTACAAGAATGAATGAGGGTGGAGAAAGATCCCCAGTTTCATGCAGTGACTGAACCTCTCGCAAAATGCTGCTTTCAGGCCTGATTCTTCTTTTTGTCCCTTTGAAGTTAAACAAAGCTAACAAATGTCCTTAAAAAAAATAGCATTTCTTATTGAGTTTGAATTTCTTCTTCTGCACTTTTTTTGCCTCCTGTTTTAGTATATGATAAAAACAACATTCAAAAATACATAAACTTACTGATTTTCTTGTTGATTGATTAGTACTATAACTAGGCAGTATTATACCATGGACAGCTCAGAGCTAACTGTTACCTATTCTTGCCTGTCCTCCTTAGTGTCACTGGGTTTTTATAAAAGAAAATCATCTAGATCAACTCTTCCTAATGTGAGCTGGTTAAAAAATATGTAATCAAAATAAGAAGCCTAGTTAGTTTTCAAAAATGACTAAATGTGCTCCTCTCCAATCTGTACAAGTGAAAATTATACCTTGCAAACAGGGACTTTACTCTTTTTTTGTTTCTATTACCAATATAGCAAATAATATAGCAAATTAGCTATATTAGCTGCCCCTCACAAGTAAAAGTTATGGGCTCTTTTGGAGCTACCAAGTACTAAATATCAGTGTTACTGAGAAGACTAATGCTTGTCACATTATTTCAAAAGAATAAAACAATACACCAATTGATTTTCTTCTCAGGAGAGATGCAGGTGCTACTTCTAACAGAAGAGAAAAGCAGCAGCAGATCACAAGCAGAACACTGATGGCCAACATGGGGGGTTTTCTGCATATTTTCACTTTTTCTAAATTTTTGCACTTTCATTTCTTCACCATCTTCACTCTAATGCCACCCACCAGGAGCACAGATGTTCAGATACTGTGGGTTCCAAGGAGAAACCTTCTTCATAATAAATAAATTATATCAATGTAATCAGTTAATGCTTTTGGACAAATTACATACATGCCAAACCACACAGTAGATGAGAATTTAAAGGAACCATGATTTACCTTAACCACAAGGCAGTTATTCCATTTGAATATGATGGCCTGTATAATAATGCACTGATGGAGGAATCACCAAAGAAAACTATGCTTGGGACCACAGAACATGCAATGTTCCTGAACTCTCAACAATAACTAAAAGGAAAATCTTTGTGTTTACTCTATAGCAGGGATACTTTAAGGAAAGAGATCTGTCTTATTTAAGTTAGAGGCTTACAAATGCACAGAAGACAGGCAAGAGTCCCTACGCTACTGATTATCAAAAGAACAAGAGGGTTAGGGGTTTTTTTAAAGTACAAATCTAAAGGTGTCCAGAGAAGCTGTGGATGCCCCATTTCTGGGAATGTTCAAGGCCAGGTTGGCTGGGGCTTTGAGCAACCTGGTCTAGTGAAAGGTGTCACTGCCCATGGCAGGGGAGTTGGAAGTAGATGACTTTAAGGTCCCTTCGAACAGAGGCCATTCTATGATTCGAAATAATTTTTTTTTTCTCAGCTACAGAAGGATCAAAATAATTGGAAGAGGGAAGGATGTTAAGCAGGAGTAATAGCTGATGGAATTCCAAGAGGGCCACACACACATTTGTCTTTCAAACACATCTGTCACACTCCAAGTTGGGCACATCATGCTTAGAGTGGGCCAGATGGCTTTTTTAAAGAATTGCATGTGTAGTAAGATAAAAAATAGCTATTTACTGAAGTGATGTTGAAGCAAAAGTTTTACATTGGATGCAATCACAAAACACTCTAATATTCAACAAGAAAGAAGATTAATTTATTACTATGATTTCAAAGGGAATAAAAAGAAGCCAGAAAAGAAACAAAGGCACTTTTATGTCAAGAGAAGAACAATCTATCCAATGGGATGAAAATATGGAGCTCTCGGAGTTCTAAACATGATCATGCTGGTCATAATGGGACACACACACCTCCCTTCCTTTTTGTTTTTCATTCCATAAAGTGTTCAATCTTGCCAACACCACCTTGTAGTACTACAGCCCCAACTGCAAGGTGATTTTAGGGTCTGCTGTACACTGGAAATGCCAGAAGAATAACTACACTCAGTATTTTGCTTTCTGGCTTTTTTGAATTCATCTGGAAAAGGAGTAATCAAGACTTTTTTTATTTGGCTGAACAATTAATTTGCATGTGTATGTGGCATACGCAGTGCATAATATAAATGAACTCTTCCAGGTCTCCATAGGAAACTGCTGGCCTGGTGCCTCTGAAGGCTAAACTATAACACATCCCAGCTGTGGGCAAACAAATGGCTTTGGCACTTACCAAAAAGTTTCTCTTGATGGAAAATTTATTATTGTCTGTTCTGTTAAGCATAACAAAATGTTATAATGAGGAGCACTAAACAAAATATTAATTAGAAAATGCTGCATTGATACAACACATTCTAAGGAAATTTTATAGAACAACAGCAATCTCTTTATCTGGTTCTGAAAAAAAGGATTAGTTTTTAAAAAGAAACAGAGAAGTAAAATAACGTCACTAATGTTAAAAAAAATATTCAGGCACACGACACATTAGTCTAAGCCTGAAAAGTAAGGGGAAATTACCTGTAGTTTCCTCTCACCTGCCCCAAATTCATCAAGAATTCATGATAAAACGTCTGCCCTAGCTTTGGCATTGGAGTTGTGGAGGTGAACTGTTAGCACAAGTCTTACACTGCAAGTTTATCTTTCCTTCAGATGGGAAAGGTTCACACACAGGATGTACAGAAACACCCTCTACCAGTATTTACACCATGACAAACTAATCATATCTGCAGGAGAAGAGTAGAAAGCTTAGAAAACTTGTTTCTTTCCTTATCTATGAGTAGAACAAAGGCATTTGCCACAAGTCCAGCTCTTCTCTGGATGAGATGTATTTGTGCAGTGAAGAGTTCCTGCAAAGACTTTTATGCCAAATACCATTTTCCAAGGGCCAAATACCAAAACTATTTTGCCTAAATTGGAGTGGAACAGCATTAACGGTTTACTGCCTTAGCCAGGTACCAAGTTTTTGCAACAATGCCTCATGGGATCAATTTAAACTTGAAAACAGAGGGTCCAATGAGTTCCTTTAATCACTCTAAATTCTCTATATATGTAAAAAACAAGCATTTGCTCTTTCTTTAAGGAACACATTCAGTAGAATTCTATGCATATCTAAGCATTAAGACCAGCCTGTATGTTCACCTTTTGAGGAATAAGGAGTGTAACTTTCTAACTCTCAGTAAGAAAATAGAGCAAGCAATTGTTTATTACAACCTACAGAATGTTATGGAGTAATTTACATGGATTTAATGAGAAAAAAAATCCTACGAAGATTCTCGTGTAGAATTTTCACATGGACTATTTAAATAAGTAGAATGAAAAAACTTGATAATGAAAATGTAAATCAGTTATAATATATTCTGAACACATATAGAGATGCACTTTGATACTTACCAAAAGTTAGAGAAGAAAGTTAACAACCACAAAGTGGCAAGTTTAAAGTTATAGCTTATGAAAGTAAATAGTTTCTTAAAACAAAGCCTCACAGAAACATTTCAGAGAGAGCTGGGGAGGAAAATGTCACACTTCTGGTATCACCCTTAAAATAGCTAAATTGCCTTAATTAGTGATGCACAATAATTGCTATTTTAAGAGTGGCATTACACTGTGTGCAAAATACATTAGAAAACTGCCAGGCAGATTAACTGAAAGTAATTGCATCTTAAATACAATATATACTTTTGGAGTACTGTAATTCTAGATGGAAGGGAATGGAATGGAATGGAATGGAATGGAATGGAATGGAATGGAATGGAAAAGAATATTTCAAAGATATTCAAGAAAGAAGTTAAGGATTAATGCCAAAGGAGGAAAAGTGCAAGAAAAAAGTTGGTCAAGAAGACACAACAATTCAGGACTTCTTTCCAGGAAGATCTCACCATGGTTTAGTAGCAAATTTCACTTGGTACATTGTAAGGAATGGTGTGGAAATCCTGCATGTTCTTTACACCTCTGCAAAGATCATGCAGAGGAAATCAAAAGGCTTTCTTTACCCTCAGGCATCAACCAAAAGAATGTATATGGTGTAAATGCCCTTATTTACATAGTCTGAACATACAGATAAATTTTGTTGCTAATTTACAAAATAATTGGAATATTACCTTCGTTACTCTTTCAGGACTCAACATACTAAATCCTAAAGGAAAAAGAGACTTTCCAGGGTTTTAGATAAGATCTGAACATCTTCCCATAAACAGAGTTAGCCAAATAGCTCTCAGAAAGATTAAAGTTACAAATGAGCTCTGAAAGTTTTGCCCTGTGGCTGAAGCATGTTTTGTATACTGTAAAAACATGGCCAATGGCTGTGTTTAACAGAGGATTCATGCAGTTTGGTTTCAGTGAGACAGGGGGATGTGACAGTGATAGCAGTAATGGTCTATGTTCCCCATTTGGAATAATTACTGTTTTCCTGGCTGTACTTTGGGCATGGTCTGAAAATGATCAACCTTTCAGGCTTAAGGGCTCACCCTTGGGGCCCACCCAGGGAATCTACAAAGCTTCCTCCCCTTGGATGTGGGGCTCTGATACAGATTCAGAAGAATTAAAATAAAATCCTGTTTCCACTTTGTAATGTCAATAAATAAAATCCTTTGAAGTGTTTTTTGGAGCTTAAAAAACCCTAGCATTTCAGGTAAGTAGCAGCCTCATTGTTTGACTCATAGTGAGTGCAGGGCATAGAATGGAACAGAAGAGAAGAGTTATGCCGTGTTATTCCAAGAGTTGTGCATGACAAGCTATGACCCAGATCTGAGGGCTCCATCCCAGAGAGCAGCCCTCTGCAGTGCAGGTCTCAGGCTCATCCAGGAGACAGGGGCAGACATGGGCACACCTCCAGCATGGCTCAGGCAGGACTAAAGGCCTCAGGCTAAGTTGGGACACATCCCTTGGGCCCCTGCAGGAGACAGTGGGTGTGGGGGTCCCAGAGGAGGGAGACTTTGACCCCCAGGACCCTGGCAGAAGTAGATTTACACTGCTTTTATTCTCTCCTTTAGGCATTGGTGGTTGCCCACTTTTGAGACAGCGTATTGTGAAAGGCAGACCTTTTCTCTTATGGTGTCCTGTTGCTCTGAGGCTCTTTTGTTTTAGTATGTTTTTCCATGGGAAACAGCTCAGGCATTTCTGAAAATAAATACAAGCAGAGAAAAAAAATTCCATGTGTAATGAACAGGTATTGCTCACTTCCAAAAGATTTTTAAACTTTTAGTTCAGGAGCACGTCCTGCTTGAGATGTGGGGTTTTGTCATCCTGTAGAAATCCAGAGAAACTGAATGAACACAGAAGACTTTCAAAAACTGCACTCCACACCTGCTTTTTGCACATTTGTGCAGATGGTCATATGATCTCGAGATGATCCACAGCTCTTATCCCCAACAGAAGTTACATGCCTGTTTCCTACAAGGTGATAGAGCCAATGCCTAGGCTGGTGCTTAGTTATGGGTATTCATTGCCTTCTGTCAGTGCAGGATTGAGAAGAAATGTCATCAGAGATTTCCTCAGCATGTATTCTTAGGGAAATGAGGAAAGGGAAGAAGAAAGAAAGGGATAGGAAGGGAAGGAACAGTTCATCTGGAAGGGACCTACAGCAATCACCTAGTCCAACTGCCTGACTGCTTCAAGGGAGACCAAATGTTAGAGCATGGTATTAAGGATATTAAGGTATTGTCCAAATGCCTCTTAGACAGTCTTGGGGCTTCAACCACCTGTAATCTTTTTGTGCAGCTTGACCTCCCTTACAAAGATCATACAATTCATATTACATCCTGACTTCCAAAAGGAGATCCCTGTTCAGCCAAGCTCGTCTTCTGACACACTTTCCGGACTTAAGAGACAAGGGGATTGTCTGCTCCTGTGCTGTTTAAAGGTTGTTTTTCAAAACTAACCAGTACAAATGAATGCATTAGCCCTCAAAAGCAGATTCCCAGGGACATTGCTAACTAGCTCTCTGAGTAGCTTCAAGTTTTCTGTCTTGAAATACAGGGTAGCAACTCTTCTGACCTTTTTGCTTGTTACACTAAAAGCTCTAAACTCAACCATGTCATGAGGACCGTGGCCAAGACAGCCACCTACCATTACATCTCCCGTATGCCCTTCTCTAGTCATAAAAAAAAAAAAGTCAAGGAGGTCATCTTTCCTTGTTGGCTCACTGAGTACGTGGGACAAGAAATTACCTTCCACAAACTTGAAGAATTACAGATCACTTATTCATGACAGTAGGTTTATTTTTATTTCCATCCTGTGTTTTAAGTTATTTATAATGACATATATTATTAATTCCAAAACTTATCAGGTGGATCTTATTATGGAACTTATTATGAGGTGAATCATTTGCTCAGCCAAATTGTTTTTTCAATCTACACAAACAAAATAGTCCTCCCTGAACATATCCTATCTGCAGGTTCAGCAGCAAATATCAATGCAGATTTGAATTCAACTACTTATTTCTGTTGATCTGCTTTCCACTGAATTTTCCATTCATCAGCTCTTTGCATAGCTCCTTCCAGTGGGAATGAAGAAGTATTACATAGAAAGAATTCGAAATTTTAAAGGTCTCATTTTATGTGGCCAAACAGAAGCTGACTCTTCACTGTCCTTGGTATGCCTCTATGTTCTCTTATTCAAAATCTCCATGAAAGGGTTAGGGTGTAAAGAGAAGATACCTAAGAACACTCATTTAAAAATTTCCTCTAAAAATTACCTTTACTTTTCATAATCTTTCCAACCTTACATTACAGCCATGTCCAGCTGAGAAGCAAACTTTGTATAGTGAATTGAAATCTACTAGCAATAGGTTTGTTTTCACATTTATCCTCTGAGGGGGTCTTACCAGTAAACTGTCGAGTCTAGGGTTCCTCAAATGAAATGCTGAAAGCAAGTGAAAAGCTGAGGCCCAACAGCCTCCTCAAAAAACAGTATTCTCTCAGACGGTTGGGGACTAAGATTGAGTTCTATTTTAGAGCAGGAATTTGGACTTTTGTTTCTTGCTTCCAAGCAGATTTCTCATGAACAGCTAGCTCCATGTTCTCTAGGAATTAATATTTATCTGTTTTCTGCAGAATGGAAGAGCAGAAATGGGAGAGAAAATAATACTTATGAATACTGTATAGCCCATGAGATGTCTAAAGTATTATTCTGGAAGATGAGAGACTTACATTAAAAATCTCTTTCTAAATCAGTGAGAGAGTTGACATGGACTTGGGAAAGGGTTTGGGTTTGGCTTTTAAACTACAAAATCAATTATTGACATGGCTTCAGTTCTAATCTTTAATGCATTCCCTAGTTAAAAATTGTTACTTTCTGTCTGCCCTTCAAGTAATGTCTGCTGGCAAAATATGTTTCCCTTTTAACAATCAATCTCATGCTGCTCTTATTCTGAGCAGGTAGTTCTCTGGTCCTTTTATAAGTGGAAGAGAAACTGCTCCAAAAACAAGGTAAATGCCCTAAATCCAGGCATAAACACAGTGGGACATGGGATAGAAGGAGAAGTTTCATAGATAAAGATCCAAACAACTGGTCTGTGGGGACAGCTTACCATTCTTAACAGTGTCTGAAGAGTTTCAAAGTGGGAACTATCTAAAAGGTATCTGTTTGCAGCAGAAGAAAGAGAGCAGCTTCTTACTGGTATGCTTCTCTTGTCACAGAAGGGCCAAATCAACCCAGCAGCAACTAGTTCCAGTCTCTGGTTCAGTATTAGCCAGCTGTCCCTGCAACACGTTCATGGATAAAGTAAGCAAGCAAGAAAAGTCCTCTGAATAAGCAATTATCATCCAGTAGCTAAACCTCCATAACGAGGCCAAACTGACTGACTCTGATTTTAAGGAGAGCAAGACTGGCTGCCAGTGTATTCCATTTATTATTTACTGCTCTGGTAGACCTGTTGTGATTGACCTGCACGTGTATGAGCAGCCCAAGACACCTGTTACTGTCAAGCTTACCAGATAATGTAAACTACTCAGCAGTAGTCAGAAGCTTTAGAGGTCAGCATAGAGTGCTGGCATTTTTTCCACTTCTGAGACATCAGATTTATTACTTTGAATCTGTCCAGCTTGCTTTATAATAGATATTGTGCCAGTAGGTAGCTGTGAAATGAGCTCTGTATTCCTTCATAGCCAGGTGTACCAGCACTAATAAGTCTGTTCTGTGTTGCTATGGCTAGTTCATTTGGACCATGTCTGTTTTCTGTAACAAGGTACTAGATAAGCCTTACATAAGTAACTAAAGGTAGATGTTAATGATTGCCTAAATGTGTATCTTCCAGGAAAAATATGGTTTAAATATTTATATTTAAATTATTATAAATAGCAGTATATTATATAATAATAAAAAATAGATAATAATACATACTTACATGTTTTATATATTAAATAATAAAAAAAAAACTGGATAAGAGGAGGTGGTGGATGCAGTTTTTCTGCATTTTGGTGCTGTCCCTTCCAGCATCTTTCTGCACCAGCTGTCCAACTGTGAGATGAGCAGGTAGATGGTGCACTGGGTGAAGAACTGGCTGAAGGGCAGGGCTCAATGAGTTGTAGTGAATGAGGCTACATGTGGCTGGTGACCAGTGGTGTTCCTCTCAGGAACCCCAGGAGTCTTGGGGTTCTGGGACTCACCATTAAAAAAGAATATTAAGGTACATGAATACGCCCAAGGTATAGTCAGGATTTGTCTGGTTTGGAGAAAAGGAGGCTGAGGGGCAACCTCAGTGCTCTCTACAGCTTCCTGAGGAGGGAAAGTGGAGAGGGAGGTGCTGAGCTCCTCTCATTGGTACCCAGTGCCACGACACCCAGGAATGGGTCAAAGTTGCATCCATCATGATGAGGAAACATTTCTTTATTCAGAGGATGGTGAAACCCCGCAAGAAGCTTCCTGTAGAGGTGGTGGATCCTCTCCTCTTAAATATTTTAGCTTTTTCCAAATGTTTAATGGCAGAATAGAATTTAGACATACTGAAATATTTTGACATAGACACACTGAAATATTTCAACAAATTTGAGTGTATCCTTTGAATGTTGGACCCAGGTGTGTTGAATGCACGTCCCCCTTTAGAAGATTGGCCATTGAACAGAGTTTTATATGGAGTTCAGCTGCCACTGGTCTAGTCAGGCATCTCAGTGCAGCTGGGACTTAGCTGAAAATCAGATATTTGTGAATAACTTTATTACTCATCTTTCAAAAAGGAATCTCTTATCAGTACAACTGAGTCATCACCATCTTCCATAAATGTGCATAAAAATTTTTAATTCTGTAACTCCTTCCATTCTGTCAAATTTATTTGAAAGAGGCATGAGAATTCAAAGACAGAGAGGCTGGATGGTGGATAGTGAGGCTCACTGCAAAAATCTCCAGTAGGAAATCAAATGAAAATATGTGGGTTTGAGTTTTGGTGGGGTTTTTTTTGGGTTTTGGTTGGGTTTTTTTGTTTGTTTTTTTTTTCAGATTTGAATAACAGTACATCTGTTAATGTGAGCTTACCTTATGTGTTAGTCTGACAGATTCTTTGTTCATTTTTACTCCAGTTTCTGAATTCCTTTGTTACTTAACTCTATCCTGTCTCCTAAAATGCGTTGTCACTTCAAAATTATGAAGTCTATCTATCCTTTATAGTCTGTAATACCATGGAAGTTTAGATCCTGAGTGAAGAATTAATTTCAGTGTAATCATCAGGAGTGATTACTTGTTTTCAACTCCTAAACCAGTAAGATCTCAGGCCAGTCAGTCCTACCTACAGAGGGTGGGATTGAAGGATGTGATTAGGAAAGGCAGAACAAATGAACTCAACATTCAGGAAGTTTAATGATTAATGAAAGGTAATACACTTGGCATGGCTTCATGGCAATCATAGTGCCTCTAACATCATGCAACATAAATTGTACACAAGGAGAATCAGGATAAGCCAGCTGCAGAGGGCACTATTTGCTCTTAAAGTTCGTGTAAAAAGTAAGATGGTCTGTTTTGCACTACACTCATAATCGTTTAATTTTTATTATAAAATAAAAGGGGAGGTGAGGAGGTATGACTTTTTTCACTATTTCTGTCACTTTAATGTCCTTATCCCACAGAGAAGTGTTTCACTCCTTCCCTGCTCACACTATGCTGTACATTTATGCATAATGTGTCACAAGGTCTTTATTTGACTTTTTATTCCTCCATCCACATCTTTAATATTAAAAGGAGGTTTTCTTTTGTGAAGCTAACAAAAAAAAAAAAAATATAACTTTAAGGTACTAAGTCAAATAATTTTAGAAATTAGAGACAAAGAAAAAGCAGTAAAGAGAATGAAAGTGATTTTTCAAATAAGCAGAAGCAAGGTGTTTGAATACTATGGTTCTTACCCAAGATTTATTAGTTTGATTCCATCAACTTTAATGGAACTAGATCACTCTACACTATCTAATTGTACAACCTAAACAACATTAATAGTTCTTTTTTATTTTTGTAAAGTTCTTGGGGAGTTATGTCTTGAAGCAAGATGTGGACAGTCACCTTTCAGACCTTTCATTTTAGGGGAAGAGGGAAGAAATAACATGGAATGCAAATAAGGGTTATAACTCATACTATAGTTGGAAATACATCTCATTGCTGACTATGACGTGGTTAACTCTGAGCTGATATATTGTGCTATGCTGGTACACTTAATTGAAACTATCAGTAGTACATAAGACATTGATAGAATTGTTCATAGAAGTAAAAAAAGAAATCTCAATTTTTTATCAAGGAAATAACTACTACAGAAATAAGCATTTTCAGAATAATACAGACTTGACTGCTTGATACAAGATGAAACAGCCTTAGGCAGATCCATGTAATATAACTCAACACATCCGTTATCTATAAAATAGTTTGATCTCAAGCCTGGTGAATTAAATTTACAACATTTAAACTACTCAGCAACTAAAAGAGTGAATCTGTTGTCATGAATTTTGCTAATTGCCAGACACTCCTTTGCTCAATAAAAATTATCAAAGTACCCACAAATCAAAACCCAAAGAAATTCTAAGTAATTATAGAATTATTAGGATTTGCCCAAGATAATTTTAAAACTAGCTCAATGAATTGTTGGACTTTCTCAATTCAGCAAAAACTATCAAATACTGCTATATATATATAAAAAAATGCAAACTACAATGCTCAGTACAAGGTCACAAATAACAGGAACTGATTTTTAAATGGTAATACCAAACCCAATGCAATAAAAATGCTCAGCTTGTATATACACATATATATATTGCATTTAATTTTGTAAACAAATGTGTAGTTTACTAAACATTTTAAATGATCCAGTCTTGGCCCTTAGGCACTTCAGCATATTTTGAAAATCATGTCACAATTTTTGAATACAGATTCTCAAATATAGAGATCTATACTTAGGCTCAAAATATATTTTCAATGCTGATATTTCCTTTCTTTTCAACAGAGTTAGCAGATCAGTTCAGTACCTATAAATCATAGGATCTGGTTTTTTAGTATGAGGAGATGCTTTCACCTTTGCAGATGTTATAAGTGGAAGACTTGGAGGTATTTAATCCAGATCCATCTGATCTTAATAAAAATTAAGATACCACAGGATCATAATTCTCTCCATAACTGCTGTTCTACTGAACAGCAATTCTGTGATAGTTTTACAGCTGCTACCTGAAACAGTATTTGTCCTTTAAGTCACCTCAAAGACTGCATAGCTCAAGGTCTCCTTTTTGCAGGACCCAAATCAAAAGAAAACAGAAGTCAACAAAAACCTTCTCCTTCGCTTTAACGGACATAAATTCATATAAGTTGTGGGTTTTTTTCATTTTTTTGCTTTTAGCTGTTTTACCTACTATAAATGTTTGGAGGTTTACTGCAACGATTTATAAAATTAATAAATTGTGCAGTCACCATGCTATGCTGAAACATAATCTATATGATAAATGCATTATTGATACAAACATTTACATAAATTAGAATGATCAGTTTTTATTAAGTTCTGCACCATACTGCTATTACTGTTAATTATAAATGTTTGGGAAATTAGTACAAAATATATTATACTCTATATATTATATATTTTATCTTTAAAGTTAATAAAATTATACTTATGCAACATCTTGGTCTGATAAAACTGCTAATAGTTATGTGTTCCAATAACTGCTAAACACTGGGGTTGTAATGGTGTAGGCTACCCTTGCACTTGGCAAATAATCTGCATACATTGCCAAGGAGAATTGTGAACTATTGACACTAACCTCAAGTAATCTGTTACAGATATCCAATATAACACTAAAAATGGAACAAAAGATAGAGTCTTGTAAATTACTTCAGATTTAGAGGGCATAATTGAGTTGTAATGCTAGAGAGAAAGTGATAATTTAGATTTAGAACCCTGATGGGTAAATATGGCTGTGGGTAAAATTAGAGGAAACTGAGAAGTTTTATTGACATCCTACCAGAAGTTACAATGGTACAGGAATTACGGAATGAAATGCAGTTGCTATTTCCTGGATGAAATGCTCAAAACCTGTTTTACAATGTTTCCCCATACACACAGTCTGCAAATGTAAACTCCTGCTAAAGGGGATGGAATGGAGTGTGGAGCAAAGTGAAAGCACCATGGCCAGGCTCTGTTGAAATCCTTGCATGGAGGGAAACTCGATGGAACTTTGCAGCTGAAAAACTACATGACACCTGCCAACCAAAGGAGATAGAAGATGTCTTTCTGCTGAGCCAAAAACTGTGGTGAAATCGCTCTCCTCAGTTGAACTTGGTTCATTATAAGCTAACTGTAATATTAATGCACACCTGATCCTCCAGGGTACAACCATTCCTCACCGAGCATGTGCTCTGTATTTCATTGACCATAAGAGCAAAGCAAGACAATTTTACACCAATCAGTAAAAAAAGCTATGTATGACTAGGGTCACTCAAGTTCCAACTAAATATAAAGAAATAGTATAAAAGTAGTTTGAGAATGGGGAGGAGTCAGGGAAGATTCCATTGTAACTACTGGGATCAGTCGACAGGCTGAACCTGTCTTCTTCCGCATAGGGTAAGAACTATATTCTGTGCATGCTGAATAATTTTACTGGGGATTAGAGTTTGTCTGTGCATTGCTTTGAATACATTTTTGCTGTCAGATACTATCACTGGCAATCCTTGAACCTTAACCTGCCACAATTTTCTGTTAATAAAGAGTGTTATTCCATAAACTGTTAATGAGTCCTTCATGGACACTGGCAATCACTGGAAGTGGGTAACATATAAAATGGAAGAGCTGCTGAGGGATCATAAAGCAGGAAGACCCACCAAGGGGTCTCCCTTATGTTGTTGCCATGTGTCCCTGGATAAGTCAGTCAAACTGCCCTCAATCCAGTGGGACTGTTCAGTGAAGGGTTCCCATAACTGGGCTCTGACTGGTCAGGCACAAGGGTCTCAGCTTTCCTGGAGCACTGACAGACAAATCAAACACTAAGTTGCAACAGTTGAAAGTGGATGGGGAAGGGGGAACTCCAGGACCGGAGGCTTTTCAGCCCCAGAGCCCAGAGAGGAAAGGTGCTCCCCCCTCCCCCTAGCCACACGGTCCCATGGCCGCCGCAGCAGGGACCGCACACAAGGACCACGTCATGAAGAGGAGACAAGAGAGCGATTTATTGTTGGGGTGTTACATTTATAGGGTTCAGGAGCATCACAAAATGACCAATGAAAAATTCAAATTCACCAATGACACTAAGGGTTAACAAGGCCAATGAGAGAGCTTCAGGTTATCTCTTAGAACATTCCCAAGGTAGAGATAAGACTGAGGCAGCTTGGGAAGAAGAAGGTACATTTGTAAAAAACAATTACCAAGCCATTTTGGCCACATGTTCACTTTATCATTAAAAACCTCTGTTTCCCACACTAAGTCTTGAGGAAATCTCCCCTTTTCACGACACCTGATGAGTACACTCATTTAGGCAGGTACCTTTTGATGGAAGCACACAGTCCTATGCTCATAAATTATTAGATTCAGTATTTGCAGCCCCCCCTTCTTTACAACTGCAATAATATGACAGGCCTACCCATACCCAGAACCTCTACACAGCCTTTTTCTTAGAAGGTGACAGGTTAAATTTTCCAAAATCAGCTTCTACAAAACAGTAGTATTGGTCACTCATGCAAAGGCATGTCATTAGAAGTAAAAAGTTTAAAACCAACAAAGTCAATCCATACCCTGGTTCACTTAAATATTATTCTTTCCTTGTAAGTTTTAGCAAGCTGCCTTTATTAGTGCTTATGTCTGTTTACAATGGCCAAAATTTCTAATTTTCTTTGTATCTAAAAATTGGTTTAAGCTGGACAAAATTGTCTTATGGTATTTCAAAGCTGAAAACTTCTGCTGAGGCCTTTATGCAACCCACATCTGTAGCAATTCCACTTCATATGGGAAGCCCAGTTCTGCCACAAGCTGAGGGCAATGGAATAATATGTGTTAATCAAATCTAGACCAGATAGTGTTTTCCTCTCTCTCCTTCCTCTCTCCAAGACTCACAAATTGCATTTCAGTTACTGTGGGTAAGACTGTCAGCAGTTTCACATTTAGAAGAATAGATGCCTGCTCACAAGCAAGGCATTCTGCCATGTGTTCGCTATAAAAATCAGTTGCAAAAAATGATGTTGCAGATAAGAATCATTAAGAATGGCTCTACATTGTGATTACAACTTCTTTTGTGTAATGTTTCTTCAAAAAGACCTGGGAAATCAGTATTTATCACAGAAAGAGAAGTTTCTTTCCTCCTTTTCATTATTTTGTCTCCAAAATCTGTAACATACTCATACTTCTGGGGTAATATTGCTGTTTATGGGCCTGATTATTACCTCAGCTGTTTTTTCCATAGACTGCAACTGGTAGGAAGGTGAAAAAGCCCTTGCGTTATTAGCTAACTGGACATTTCACTCATTTCAGAGGGCATGGACAACAGACAAGTGCTGGAAAAGGATGTATTAGGTTAGGGGACTGGGCACAGGTTCCTATGATAATGCTTGCAACTGTGTACAAGGGGTAGAGCACACTTATCAACATGCATTATATTTCTTCTGTCCATTTTCACATTTGTGACCTGGCTTTGAAACAGAATGTGTTTTTCAGAGAGATAGAATGAACCACATAGCAACATCTGAGAAAGAGAAAAAAAAAAAAGAAAAATAGAGACAACCAGGTAAATGGTAGATGAGTACTCTCAGAACTGACCAAAACTTCTTTGACAAAATGCATCTCTTGTGAGTGGATGAGGAACTCCCACTCATCAAAATGAAAAACACTTCACAGGAATACACTTATTTTGAAGAGAGTTTTATCAGTGCAGAATGAAATGTCTAGTCCAAATGAGAGAAAGAGACTCTTACTAAGAATTCAGAGTTTTGTGACATTTGTCATGGTGGAGTAGATCAGTATTTCTCTTGCAACATGTCACGTGAAGAGGTTAGGCAGGGCAATAGTTTTAAGGGTAAAGGGGTCACTAACTGCTGCTCTTACCATAAAATGACTGCCTGTGGTGAAAGAGAATATGCAAAGTAGGCTGGACTGTGCAAACACAGTCTTGCACATTTTGCGCTTACCTCAGACATCCTCTTTTTATGGATGGAAATGTGCATGCTCTGTTAATAAAATCATAGAATCATAGAATCAGCCAGGTTGGAAAGTACCTCTGAGACCATCAAGTCCAACCCTTGATCCACTACTGCTGTGGTTAGTAGACCATGGCACTAAGTGACACGTCCAGTCTCATCTTAAAAACCTCCAGGGACAGAGAATCCACCAGCTGACTGGGCAGCCCATACCAATACCTGATTACCTTCTCTGTAAAGAATTTTTTCCTAATATTCAACCTGAACCTCCCCTGGCAGAGCTTGAGACGATGCCTTCTTGTCTTAGTGATAGTTGGCTGGGAGAAGAGACCAACACCCACCTGGCTACAGCCTCCTTTCAGGTAGTTGTAGAGAGTGATGGGGTCTCCCCTGAGCCTTCTCTTCTCCAGGATAAACAACCCCAGCTCCCTCAGCCTCTACTCACAGGACTTGTGTTCAAGTCCCTTCACCAGCCTGGTTGCTCTTCTCTGGACCTGCTCCAGCACCTCAATATCCTTCCTGAACTGAATATCGTTCCTGATCCAGGCCAGGATGCCATTGGCCTTCTTGGCCACCTGGGCACACTGCTGGCTCATGTTCAGCTTCCTGTCAATCCAAACTCCCAGGTCCCTTTCTGCCGGGCTGCTCTCCAGCCACTCTGTCCCCAACCTGTAGCGCTGCAGGGTGTTGTTGTGGCCAAAGTGAAGGACCCGGCACTTGGCCCTGTTGTACCTCATCCCATTGGAATCAGCCCAACTTTCCAGTCTGTTCAGGTCCTCAGCAGAGCCCTCCTGCCTTCCAGTTGATCAACACTCCCCCCCAGCTTAGTGTCATCTGCAAATTTGCTACTGTTACACTCAATCTCCTCATCTAAATCATCAATAAAGATATTAAACAGATCTGAGCCCAGCTCTGATGCCTGGGGGACACCACCAGTGACAAACCGCCAACTGGATGCAGCACCATTCACCACCATTCTCTGGGCCCGGCCATCAGCCAGTTCTTAACCTAGCAGAGAGTGCCCCTATCCAAGCCATGGGCTGCCAGCTTTTTCAGGAGAATGCTGGGGAGGCGGCGTCAAAGGCTTTGATGAAGTCCGGAAATAACCTCTTGGACTTTAAAGGCTGCCTAGCACAGGTTCACAGATCATGAACCTAATAAAACATTGTTGGTTAAAAAGTCGCTATTGCCCTCAGCAATGGCAAGATGTTCCCTTTCACTACAGAAAGCACATCTTGCATTGCTAACAAAAAGCGTTACACTTAAACTGCTGGGCTAGGCAAGGCCTGCACACTGCATGGATGAGAAGATACAAACATAAGCAGGATTGCTACAAAACTGAGTAAAATGCTGAAATATTCCAATTATTCTGGTGAAGACTAGCAGCTTCAATACAGTCCTCTAAAACAACTAAACTGAATGTATTACACATTACCAGCCAGAAACACAGTAATATCAGGTTTCCCAGGGATATGCATAAGTAAAAATTTCCATTTTTTTTATTCCATTAAAGCAGAAGTATCACAGCAATAAAAGTATCCATGTAGGGTTAGATTAATTAGTGTTTTCAGTTCTCAGAAAAGAGAGAACTAGTAACTCAGGTAAATATATTTTCAATTAATTGCTACTGTTGTACAACAAAGAATAAATTTGTGGGCATTTACAAGGTGAGGTAAATTTCTGAGGCTTATCTTTCAAATAAAGCACATATTTTTATCAAAAGCATCACATAACTGCTTTTTGCAGCTTTTATCTCACTGCTGCTGTACATCACTTTATCTGCAGGAAAAGCTTGCACATTTTGAACAGCAATATGAGAGAACTGAAATACAAAACATATAAAAATCTTGCAGTATTATTGCTCCATTAATGTTTTGTATATTAAGTAGCAACAATACCAGTAATGAAACTTCTATGCTGCTATGATGACAATAGTAGGGAATCTTCTAGTAAGAAAATCTCAACAGATTTTACAGCAGCTCACATTCCCAGAACACAAAGTTCTGAGGTCAAAAAGTAAGTATTTCCAGAGCTAGTACTAATGTAATCATTAGTGGAAAGCAGAGTTATTTCAACATGAAAATATATTTTATAAAGAAAGGTTTGTTTGTTGGGGTTTTTTTCAATTCCCTTAGAAAGCAAAAGGAAATATTATTTCCTGTGACCACTATCATCCTCAGCTTTGATCATAGAGATTAAACAGGACTGTCTCTTTAGCATAGGTCATGTGTCTTTAACCACCTCTGTCTTAAAAAACCACTAGTAAAAGGAACATTTAATTTTTTTAAAAAGAGCTTTTAATCTGTCTTTAAAAAAGGAGAGAGTTTTAAGACCAACATATTTTTTGTTCATTCCTTGTGCTGTTATCATGCCCCTGTTAGTATATCAGTGGTTTACTGTTTATTTTCTATTCCTTAAATCACTTCAAGCTGTGAAGTCTGTCCTTGTCTAACATAATACAGGGAGCAGACTGCAAAGACTGGTGCTGAGAACACCGTAACAGGAGAAGCAAGGTATAATGTGAGAATCAGATTCTCATTTTGATGCTTATTTTGAAGAACTGTGCATTTCCACAGTGCTCCAGAAAGCAGCCACCATCTTAATTCACTGAATTATGCTGTCATGAGTTCTTGAGCTTTCAGTGACATACAAGTCTTGTAAGGCCATGGTGGCTATGTTGCTGTCATCAAGGAAACTGCAACTCACGTTCTTTACAATGTAGTCTTAATTTATAAGTTGAGCTACAGTACTTTAACCTTTGTACTGTGGATAATTTCTCCACAAATGATTTAGCCTACTGACCATTTCATATGACTAGCCATATATCCTTGTTTGGGAAGCACAATTTTCATTAAATTTAATTACTTCCCCCTACAGCTTTCCTGGGAAAAGTTCCATTGTAAAGGTGCAGCTATCAAATAAGTGCAGCTACTAAACAAGGTTAGCTGCTATTAAAATCTACATAGTAAAGGTGAAGCTACTAAATTAAGGTGATTACTGTTTGAAGGTGTTTCTAGATGAAGACATATAGGTAAGCTTTTGCACTTACAGTGCATTTTGCCATATACAGTGCTATAAGAATTGTGTGAGGGGCTCAGCAGGGTGTTTCCATGTCTTAGCTGGTACAGCAATGTAGTGTTAAACTAATTTCTATAAACATGAAATATATTATTTTGATAATTTTGAGCCACTAGGAACTAATTTGAACATTTGAATCTGCAAGATATTCTGAAATTCATCATGAATATCATAATGTGTTTCAAAGTAAAAAATCTCTTTAAAATTACTAAGGATTTGTCTATACTGTTATGAATGGCACTCATAATTAGAACGCCAATCCTCAGTGATTTGCTGGAGACTGATTCATGTCCAATTTTCACAGGTTGTCACATTTTAGAACAAATGGAATTCCTTTATTTTCTGTAGCACTTGGCCTGTATCTTCTCAAAACCACACTTTACACCTTGTGGTCATGAGATATAATTTTGTGTTTGTGGTTTCTCGTTTCACAGTATCAAAATAACTGTTCTTGCAGCCCACCAGAGTAAGGTTTGTACAGCAAGATGCCAGAGTTTCTGAGCAAGGCACAAGGTATTTGAAGAGAAAGGTCTCCAAATACATGCTTTGTAGCAGTCAGGGCAGCCAAACTTGGCATAAACCATACCTCTGCAGTGTATGCTTGGAAGAAGCCCTGATGCATACTATCCCATCATTTATGGTGAGGTATTGTCTTTGAGGGAAATAGTTGAGTTGCTTTAGAAGAGAGTTCAGAAATTAATTAGCAAGTAAACAAAGCACGCAAGGGTCTGGGAATAGAATAAATAGCAAGTCAAACTGCCCATGTAAAAAAACCGTGGCCAGTCTTGTAGGAACATCGTAAAATGATGCAATATGATTGTCCTTTGTAAAGTAGAACACACATTGTATTGTTCATGGAGTGAGCAATGAATGAACAACATTCTCATTATAAAGCACTGTTTGGGGGACTACCACATTTCTAATTTTTAGCAGTCCCCAGAATTTCCATTATTTCCCTGAAGTCCCTCTGTAGAGACAGTGAAGTTTCCTTTGGCACTTTCTTCAGACTATAATGAATTCCTACATCTCGATAATATAACAGGAGTAACCATGTAATATTAACCCAATCTGAAATTCACTGAATTTTTCTTGTTGATTTCAGTTGATTTTGAATGACAATTCACAAATGACCAAGAGATGACACCAGAGTTTTCAAGACCAGAGGATCTGTCTACATTTTTTCTAAATCTCACACTTCAAGCCCTAATGTCTGAAAGCTAGCCTTGCTGTGATCCAAAGTGCATTTGGTGCTGTACTAAGATGAGATGATTTGAGGAGGCAGATGGTCTTTGCAACCTATACTTTTTCACACATATTTCACAATCACAAAAATCTCATTAAAATAATAATGAAACATATTTATTTTATTAATATTATTGTTTCTTTCCTTCATCACATGCAAAGAGGTTTTTTCACTTGTAGCTCTTTGTGACAAACCCAGGGTCAGTCAGGTGTTTGAGGAAGTTTATCTAAAATTTTTCTTTATGATGAGCATCCTGAAATAGAAGATGCCTTTCATCAATCTGGTTTTGTTAGCCTATAAATTGGAATACTTTACTTCTTAAATCAAGACAGTCATTTAAGATGGACAGATTACATAAAAAAATCTGTTTCTTCTCACAGTTTCCTGGCTTCCAGGCTTGCTTGTAGCACTACAGAAGCTTTCTGAGATGCATCAAGCTTTGCACTGACCTTCTCTGTCACCTCCAAGGTCTGCCAGTCTCTTCTCTCAATAGTTTCTTCACAGTTGCAGACTGCCAATGTATTTCTTTATCTCTTTATCTGCCTGCCCCATGCTGCAACCTATCTAGTCTCACTCCTGCAAGGGAAGGCTCATTTGGTCCTCTACAACAGCAATCTGCCATCTCCTTTCAGGAAGTCAGATCACTCAATGTTTATAAATATATGAATAAATAAATAAATAGGTAGTTATAAAATATCACAATCTCAATGACTTTATTGTTTTTGAGAAAACTGAACTTTATTATAGGACAGTATCTTCCAAATAATTTATCTGGCAAATACTTCAAAAAATAGAAGATGATTGTTTTCCTAAGGATGTATGTATATGGTTAAAAAATTATTTGATTTTTTTGAAATCAATTGAGGCTGTTAGTTTCTCTAGATTTTCTGAATTAGGCAGTCTTAATCTATATATATCTAAAGATGATTTTCTGCTACCTGGATCCAAATATCTACATTTCTATATTGTCCAGAAGTTGGCAATATTGTCACCTGTCGTTAGGTTGCATAGCAGTTTAAAAGGCAAAGTGAGGAAGGTTGAAGCTAGCATAGTGAGCTGACTATTGAAGGCTTTCAGTCTCTCAACCTTCAGAAATTTCTGCAAATTTAGTGATTTTTAGGAAGCCTGGCTGACACTGCTAGAAGCCATGGCACTTCTGACAGATATCAGGAAAGCTTTGCTCCTTGCTGCTTAAATATTCTGCAAGGGATACAGATAAAACTCCAGCAGAAACAAAGATTTTCTTCAGTTCTGATGTGATTTTCTTAAGATCTGTGTATATTTTTTCCTTATTAAAGATTTATCAGATTGTCCTAACATTTGTGTACCATACACATCTTTTACCTATTGACATTCTACCAGTACTAGTAGGCACAATAGTTCCTGTATGTATGCATATTCCATGTAAAATCCCTTGAAACTTTCTAAGATAATATTTTATACACAAAGTGAACTCATAATACTCTCCAGCTTTAAGAAAAATATCAAAATATTGGAAAACGTGCATTATTTCCAATGACCTTAAAAAACATCCAGTCCCTTAAGACTAAGTGATATTAAATAGAGATTTAAAGAAACCTTACCTTTTCCAGACCAGTATTGTACGTTTTTATTCCAGAATATTCTGAATTGGAAGAGACCCACAAGGATCATCAAGTCCAACTCTTGAGTGAATGACTCATACAGGAACTGAACCCACAACCTTGGCATTACTAGCACCATTCTGTAACCAACTGAGCTAATTGCAGGGTATAATTGTACTGAATTAGTTTAGCACCTCAGAAATACAATATTTAAAATATTTGATTGAAATATATGACTTCCTTGAGCCTTTCTACATTCCTTCAGATTTTAATAAAAAGAAAAATCTCAATCAAACACTATTGGTTAGTGCTTCTGCTCTGCCCAAGCATTCTTTTATTGAATTAATCCACAAAAAGAAAAAAGTCCCCAAAGTTTTTAAGTCCAAATGATTGTTGTCACAGCAAATTTAAGAGATGAGCTACATTTAAGGGCAAAAGATCCAGGTCCTATGGAAAGCAACAGATGTTCTTATAATACAAGGAACACTATAATTTAAAAATAAGATTTGTCATGGTGTTGATGAGTTTTTGGGATCAAAACTGAGATCACCCCCTAAGTATAATGAAAGCTAAGATTCAATATCCAGTATATTTATTTCAAATGTTTTTCATTACTCAGCTGGTTTTTCGAACTTATCAGAGCATATTGAGTTGTGCCAACTGTGCATGTTTAGTAACAAGATGACCTTGTAGCAACTCATAATGAATTTAAGTGCAGTTGTAATAAGAATATCAAAGGGAGTTTAAAAGTCATGTTTATAATCTTTTGGTAAGGCCACAGACTTCATTATCATAATGCTATAGCACAGATCCAAATCAGTTTTAGTTATGCTTCTAATGTAATCTCAGGCTTGCAACCAGCTGCTTCAATTATTTTTTCAGCAATGTCTCATCTGAAACTTCTCTTTTTATTCCTGTTAGCCCCTTTCCTTTTAGCCAAAACAGACACTTATGCAAGGGGAAAGCAGCCATAGAATTTGCTGAAGAGCTACCACATTTGCTCTGGAATTACAGCACATCTGCTTGAGGCGGGGCCAGAAATGACAGTAAGTTGCTGTACAAACTCCATGATGAATTTGTTAAGTGTTATCCTTTTGGGAAGGAGGGTTTTTTTCTTTTGCTTTGTGTTTTTTAATGGATAGCTATTAAATCTATGGCAAATAATCCTCTTCTTTAATATGGATCTTTCCCTTAAAACTTTACTTATTTGTAGACAAATTATAAATCATATTGGTTAAAAGACATCCTCCTTAACATGGGCTTTAATCCGGGTACAGAAGAGCTTTGCATTTCAAACATGAAAGAGGGAACAAGCTCTTTTTTTGGAGTACCTTTATCTAGATAATAAAGAGAAGGAAAAAAGAGCGCTCTTTCATTGTATGGGACTACACTGGCAGTGAAAGATAATTTTGAAGGCATTGTGAATGAATTGTTCTTTCATAGTTTGACATCTTCAAAAATACACCCTGTGTTTGTTCTTAGTAGAGCTAAGAATTCAAATCATTCCAGGAGATCCTGAACAACACTCTGGCTGGAGTGCTGAATGGGGGATAATTGACAATTTGAATTGTCATTATTTCTTTCCAAGAAATATGCTTACATAGTGACTTGCTGTTGCCTTTGGAACCACTGAAAAATGGCAGTTCATAAAGCAGATGCCCTTGTTATATGACACAGCAATACCAAAACATGCAGCACCAATCAGGAATGAGATATGGACCATGTTACACACATCTTACGGTAGTGGATCGGGATAGTGGCACCACATACATGGAGTTTACAAGCAAACAAACACAAACTTTTCCCTTGCCTAGGGCTTTGATTCAGTTCACTGAACAAAGCACTAAAAGTAATTACAGTCTTTTTCTTGGAAATTGTTTCAGACCCTCCTTGGAGGTTTCTGCTTCAAAGGCAATCCAAATTATAACAAACGAAAGTGGGCTATTTGCCCAAAGTTTGAGAAAATTTAATTTAATAGCACAAATGGACTCTTTTCAGGTTCCTTCTCATATAAGAAAAGGGCAGCCAGGTTTGTTTGAAGTGCTATGTTCAGGAACTACCTTCTCTCTTGAGATTCTGGATAAAAGACAGCTGGAATCTGTCCTGAACTAGCCTTATACATCACCATTTAAGGCAGCTTCATCTCATACTGTTCATAATTTCTTAAGCTGAAAAAGTAGAGGAACGGCCAAGAAATTTACAGGCCACAGACCTATTCTCTCATCTACTGACCCACAATGTCTGCCTCTCAGCTATGCTGAAAGGAGCAAATGTAATGTTAGATGGTACAGAATCATAAAAAATTAAAAATCATGTAATGAATTAAAAATAGAAGGCTACGTGAGTGTTCAAGAAAAGAATAATAAGCTTTATCAGTAAAATGAAGATGGGAAAATTAGGAAGTTACTTGACAAAGTTAATAATCTTTATATCATGATTAAGTGCTCTGGTCTGGAGGAAATTCTATAGCACTGTCACAGGTTGATCTCTCATGATAGCAAGAACCAGAGTTTTACCTGTATTGAAATTTCTGCCCCTTCTGAGCATCTGTACATATGTCCATTACACATTAATGCAAATAGTTGCACTGGTGCTTTAAGACTTTTGCAATAATCTAAGTTATCTTTTAATAGTCTGAAAGGTGTTTGCCCTCACATAGATTCACGACCTGAAAGAATAACTTCTACTGGATGCATTAAGAGACACAAGAGAATCTCTGTCTTACATAAATCAATCCTTGTACAAATAAATTCAAGCCCAGATCCTTCTGAATGCTAGTCAGCTATCCATCTTGTCTAGTGACTATTTCATGCCTTTTCTGTAAAGCATTTGATTTTGTTTTAGGTTTTGATTGTTTTACATTTTGTCTCTCTGTATTACATATAATTTTCTCTTTTCATAATGAATACTTATTCGTTCTTTAAAGGAGGCTGGTTACCACTGGTGATAAAGGTTTAATTGCATCATGTAGTGTAGAAAATATTTCAACAACATAATTACTCCTAATTAAAGTCGCTTCAGCCATTTATCTTAGCTTGAAGTATTTTTATCAAAAGAGTGCCATATTGTGGTTCCTTTCTTCTCTGACTGTCTAGCATTGCCATTGTGCTAGGCTAAAGTACTACTGACAGATTTCCTTATGTGTTGCTGTACAGCCTAAGCTGTGATGCTGTGCACAGACAGAATTCAAAACAGTCATAAAGTTCTCTCACTGACTGCTTCATGTAATCATGAGGAGGTGGCACGAACCTCTTCTAGGGAGATGAGAGGTGAAAAAGTGGCAGAGGCAGACCTTCTGGCAAAAGTATTTCTGAATGCAAAAGTAGAGACTGGTACTTCTAGCACCAGACTGTCATCTCAGCATGCAGAACAGGTGCACTCCACAGTCACAGCAAAAACTCTCATCTAGTGCAAATTCAAGTTTGGTACAAATAAAAAAGTCTGGCCTAATATAAATTTGCTAAAGATTTAACAAAGGTCAGTTCTGAGTTACACTGAGCCATAATAGGAATGGAAGATAGTTAACAGACCAAAGGATTAGATTAACATTTTTTCACTCCATGCCACTGCATTAACCAGAGATGACTCACAACTGATTTTTATAGCTCTGTAACAAGTGACAATGATTAGGCATATGGAAATAAGATTTGGTAAGATAAACACTTTTTTTGTTTGTTTTGAAACCACTTAAAAGAGCAAACAATAGGGTCAATACCTTCCATCTCAGGCTTAAATGTAATTTCTACTTGACAAGGACAAAAAGGAATCTTCATTTTTTTGAAGCCATGCATCAAAAGCACTAGATTAGCAGTCAAAGAGCATACCACAATGATTTAAAGGTTGACTGGGATTCCAAATTATACTCCATGTTTTATTATATATTTAAAAAGCTAATTATAACTAAAGCCTAACTGATGGCAGAGGAGGACTTAGAATGTTTATAAAATCTGTAATTGTATTATCACCAAGAAACTAGTGCCATGAGATGAGAAAAATCATTAGGTTATATCAATGTGCTATCAAATGTGTGCAATCTAAACCTTTCTGGAGTTCAGAGCATTTCATTTCAGCTATCTAGTAATTCACCTTTCAGCATTAGGCACCATTATTGAATGATGAAGACTGTAATAGATGTTAAAATGTACTGCAGTATGCTATCCAGGTTACTGCACAAAGGCCTCTTCCACACATTTGGGCTATATATGCTAACTCTCTTCCCAGAGCTTATTTAATAGTCTGGTGTTTAAACTATCACAGTGATTTATTCCAGTATTAAAAGTTATATTTCTTTGACAAAACACTACCAGTTTTAGCACTTTCTTTGACTCCATGTGTCTGAGAATATTAGTGACACAGCTATAATGTCATACCTTTCATCTTTTAACAAAAATGCCTCAAAATTTTTTATTTATCTCTATGGCACTTGACATATTTTCCATCAATATCTTCCCTTCTTCAAATTCCTTCAGTAATTACTATCTTCTCCTCTATTTTAAATTTTTTATGTTTCACTGCACTTTCAAATTTCCATTCCCATTCCTTCCTACAATACATTTTTATTGGCTAGATGCATTATTCCTTTACATGATTCCAACTGTTCAAGCCTGGACTGTACAATTTCCCACTGCTCCTTCATTTCAAAGAGTATTCCAGACTTTCCTTACTTTACTTACACACTTTGGTAAGATATTTGCATTTTTAATTTGGTTTATTTTTTAAATTTTCCCAAGTCTCCCTTGTAGATTCAAAGTGTGCCACATTAATTAGCAACACAAAATTCAATATAAAATTGAAAAGACGACTATGAATTTTACATCACAGATATAGTGGAGTTAAGAACAAACCTAACCTTTGGCAAGGTCTGGACCTTTTTCAGCCTCTTGTCCCATTAGTCTCAATAAAATCAGCTATGGAAGGCTGAGTAATCCTGTATTCAAATTGTAAAGGATTTCAGTTTTTCAGATTATCAGAAAAGTTAATCCTGAAGACAAAATATATTGTAACAGAGAAAACAAGAAACTCAAGCTCCAGGAAAGTGAAGCTGATTGTTTTACACTTCAGTTCCCCCTGAATTTGGAGACACAATCTATAGTAAAATATTCTAATTTTCCTAAAACATGCAAATGGTGAAACACAGAAAAATTCTACTTCTTAAATTTCTTTAAAACCTAGGCAATTTTCCCCATATTTGTGACAGAGACATACCCATGCACACTAAAGCTAAAACTAATTGCAAAAGGACAATGTGGCTTCCCAATATTCACCATAATACGAAACTATAGACAATCAATGTGCTTTGGGAGAGCAACTCAGGGAAAAAAAAAAGCGCCATTAATTTAAGAACCCAGATAACTATAACAAAGGAAACCACAGTCAGATGATAGTTGTTATAGTCACTTCTGGTCATTGCACACAGCTCAGAACCCGAAGTCTGATTTTTCAGACATCTCTGTGATGACTGCTGGTTTCTCCTCAGAAGTACCAACTCTGGTCTGATCAAGCTCTACAGAAAGCTACTTCAGCTTTCAAGTGATGTCCCTACTTCAGTGTTTGCTATTTTGACAGTGAAAAATCCAAACATCATTTAGGTATGATTTCTCAACTTATACTGAAGAATTGGTATAATTATAAGTCTGCTAAAAGCAGTGTTTTCCTACATGTCAAATTAGACAAAAAGGAAGTAGACAACAATGATTTTAATTTGAAATTCCACCTGAAACTTCACAGCCGTTGTTTTGAACTTTGTCTATGTAAATTTCTCATCCGCAAAATTGAACCATTCTTTTTCAATTTGCCCTTCTCCATTTGGTCAATTTATTAGCATTTTATGTATTCCTATTGTGTGATTTTTTTTATTTATTTAGTAGCTTAGACTATTTCAGTTCTTCTGTGTTTGCTATAGATTTTTATTTTAAATTGCCATTTTCCCTGCAATATGAAATAGCTTAAATTCATTTTAGTATGGTGCTGGGATCACTTTTTTCCCATTACTGCATATATTGTAAATAGGAAGAAAATGCTTTTTTACTGCAGGCAATGTGTAAAGACTCTCTGTTTGCATTTTGAATGTTAGCTCATTGTCAAACACCAGAATAAGAAAAAAAAGTGTTTTCTGAGGAAACCAGACATGTATTAATATTACAGCAACAAAAAAGAGGCATGAAATTTCAGCACTCTTTGAGTGCTATGTTTTGGCTCAATTAAAACTTTTACCAAGTTCATCTAATAAATAAGCCATAACTGGATTGCAGGATGCAACACTTGAGAACTCTGAAAATGGAAGATGCTGTATGAAAACTTGATAAAACATCAGTTCTTTTTTTTTTTTTGTGGGTGGCACTATTACGTTTTAAAAAAGGAGGACCAAAATTCTGTATTCAACTCCTATCTTTATCTGTTATCCACAGATAGCCATGAGTAAGTCAAAAGATGGTTTAAACGTCAGTCCTCCCATTCCTCTTTGTAATACTGAGTTGCCCAAAGAAGTGGTCAGATATAAACCGTGTGCAATTTAGTATTACCAAGAGTATGAGGGGAGAAATGTGCAGGATTCAGGGCAAAACATTCACTTAGGGACAAACACCTGCTTATACCAGTCGGGGATGCCTTGCTGATCATGCCATAATGTGTGTGGGATCTGTAGGCAGACAACATCACATAGCTTTGACTCAACCCATGCTCCAAGACAAATTATCATGGCTGCCCCTTTCCCCTGCCCTTTTACAGCTTCTCCACCACCAGGCAAAAGCCTTGTTGCAGGTTTTGTGGGAGCCCAAAGTAGGTGACCTTCAGCAGAGTTATGCTCTCAGACCCAGCTGGGCTTGATCAGTCAAATCCTGATAAGTATTATGGTGACAGTATTTTAATTGTCACATTTGAACTCTTTAACTGTTGTCTACCTCATCTGACCCCCTGGCAATCTGTCATTTACTCTTCCTCATTCACCCTGGGGTCTACAGGATTTATCTAAGCCTGTATGGCAGCAATGACATGAGAGTATCTTTTGTCATTTTTTTTTCTTTTTTTTTAGGTAACAGAACAAATTTTTCTGCAGTGAAAATAGTGGAATATGTTCAAAATGGTTGAACTCAGTACATGGTTGAACATTAAAGTCAGAAAATTTTGAACATATATATAAGAAAAGTAAATCCACTTCAGAGAGGCAAGAAGCATCCCAGGCAGACTCTGACGCTTTCTATATAGCATGACCCAACCATTCAGAATCATTTTAGAAGAAAAGAAAAACTAGTAGTGCTTCCCTAAACTCCCCAATGGGAGGAACTGGAAGCTCAAGAAAGTACCCAAAGGAAAAGCTAATAGAATTGGAAGTTCTTGCACTTGTTTTAGTAAGAGATAAAACACTTTTAGTATTTTTATATCAATTCTCTTCCCTCTTCTGGATTAACTTTCAGATTTTGTTTGTATTTACCAAAACTGTGCTGTGTTCTCTTCATATTTTTAGAGCAGAGGATCTGTGAAGATGGGAAAACACAGCTACAACCATGTTTTCAGCATCCATGTTCCCACTAGGTTCCCTGTAGATAGGACAACGATGCAGTTTGTCTCATCAAACACTGACTTTTCCCTTTCTGGTGGATGGTCATTCAGGAACAACTACTAATTCGAAATACTTTCCAGCCTAGTTAGCATACTCGTCTCTTTTGTACACACTGTGAGTGCTGTGTTGCTTCTCTATCACAAGAGAGACATGACTCATAAGAAATTCCTGCCTTTAACTCTCCACCATCCTCTGCCTTTCTCACTGCATCATTCTGTTGGGCATCTGCACCTTGGTGAGCTGCCATGTTATGGCCCTGGAAAGATGATAACTCTGGTATCCAGCAGTTAATTCTGCTTTGATGTTCACTGATGTTTTCTGCTCTAAACAAAGAGATTCCAGGAAAAGCTTAGTTTTGTAAGACAATAGTTTCATACATAATTTCTATAAAATCTGATTACAGATATAACTGAACAAAACTTAGATATGTCAGAAAAAAATCAACAAAAACCAAGCTAACAATTAGTGCAACAACAACAATAATGTAGTGTGGGAAGAGTGAGTTATATAGCATGGGTTTACAGGCCAAGACATCGAATGTGCCTGTGCACACATGTGTTAATACCAAAGACATGTAATTTAGTGAGGTTTTTTTGGACATTGAAGAACAAAGCAAAAAATGTCAAATGTGTATAAATATATCTATGTGGTGCACGTGTGTACATTGACTACACATACATGCATACTACATTTATAAAAGCATAGAAAATTATAGGAGGAAAGAGCACATCTGAGGTCCTGGGCCATTCAGAAACTGCTCAAAGTGCAGTTAACATCAAAGTCAGATTAGGTTGCTCAAAGCCTTGTCTAGTGGAGATACATACAATAAAACTAATTTGCAAAGCTCATAGACAACCATTCACTGGTGTGCTTTTTTTCTTTCATATCAGTTGATTTTTTTCCTTCATATTAGAGGCAAATAAAATGTATCTGATTCCATTCAATAGGATAGTGATGACTTCTATAGAGGATAGATGAATAGATTTTGCATCAGTAACCTCAAGCAGTGGAGTTTACCATCTAGGTCATTAACATGAGAAACAGAAACATATATTTATTCCAGTGTTGTTACTGTTTCTGCTTCCTCTTAGTTCCACAGGTGCTGAATAAACCTCATAGCTGGATGAGGAAGGACTGCAATGAAACTGAAGGACAATATGTAGATATTCTAGGGGGGAAATTTACGAAGAGAGAAAATCTATTTCTTCAGACCTAAAAACATTTATTTAAATTTTGACATATATCTATCTGTTGAGAAAAGGCATGATTTTATTTAATTTTCTTACCAGGTATATTGATCCTTTGTTTTCTTTTATCCGCTTGTCACAAATCATTTTATTTTTGAGGAAAAAAGAAATAAGCCCCCTATGTCTAAGTGGTTTATTTAGTATTTAGCTACAAAAGAGTGATTGCATATCAAGAAGTTTAAAATTCTAAGAGCTCACTCATTTAATGTCAGTGTACCCTTTGGAGTGACATTCAAGGAGTTAACTCAGCAAGCAGACAGTAGTGTCAATGACCACAAAGAATTATACTGTAATGCAGATGGAACAAACAGTGTCTGCAGACCTGTTGAGACTCCCTTGAGTAATGATATTTTCTTTGTTGTGTTTTTGGTTTTGTTTTTGGCTTTGTTTGCTATGGTGTTTTTTTCCTTTGGGAAAAAATAAAGAACCTTTGGCTTCAAACAGTCTCACTACTGCACTGGGTTAGGACAAGCATTTTCACAAAAGATCCCACGAGTTTTTAGGCAAACTGTATTACTTCTCAAATACATTTCTTCTCCTTTATAAGTCAGTTTTCTCTTAAAAATCATCAACTTAGAGAAATTAAAACAATTTTTTAGCATTTTTGGAATAAATTATTTCACCTTCATTGCATTTTCTCTCCTTCATACCCTAGGCATCTACTTGGAAATTTAAGCTGGAATGAATACTTATTGTTTACTTCAGATCACTTGCTGCAGTCTTTGTTCACTCCACACTGGACAACAGAAACAGCTATGGTAGAACCAACTTTCATGAAGATGTCTCTAGCTATAGACAAAAACTCTGGACTGCAAAGACACTAAAATCCGTTCCCCCAGGAGTTATATAGATAATTCTTTTACTAAGAAGATTCTAAAATCCAAAAAGGATGCAGGCTGAAAACTTGAAATGATTTGATCTAACTTAGTCACTTGAATGGCTCTTACTATAGGAATGTTTTAATGATGTTATAGCTTATTCCTAAGCAAGGAACTGCTTTTTGTCACTACAGATTTCTCAAAGCTACTTGATACTTTTGGCACCTGAACTGTAAAATCTGCTGCTGATCATCCAGACAGAGAACTTTTGGAAGTTCAAGACATATCTGGGCACAAGTTTTATGCTCAGATTTTATGCTCAGATTTACACTGAGAACAAATTCCCAATTATAAACAAAAGAACAAACTTTTAAATCAACAGTTTTCACTGTGATAGTTCACCACACAAATTTGCAGTCTCAATAAAAGCCAGACACAACTCCCAAAGCAACAACTATAGTAAAAAAAAAATAAAAAAAAAAAAAAAAAAAGAAAGAAAAAATTAAACAGACTTGCAGACTTCAGCTCTTCCAGGATTTATGTGAGTGATTGTGAAAATTGCTTCTAAGTCAACTTGCCCATTTCAAATGCCAAATGGAGTATGAATTATACAGAGGATATTAATAATATTTACATTCAGCCTCTCTAAAATGAAGTCAAAGAAAGAAAACCTCTTGATCTAATAACATAGATACAATCATCACCAGTCTGTACAAATATTGAAAACATCATGCTTTAGTCCTCTTTGCTGATTGAAAACCAAACAAATAAACAGTTGTATTATCCATCAGACCATATTATTAAATAATGATAATGTATGAACTGAAACAAACCAGACTGTTCTTCATTTTAAAGGAGCAGTTTCCTCATTGAATATCATGTAATAGTTAAAAAGAAGCAGTCAGAGACAGAAAGTTGGCTGAAATAAGACAAAACTGCCTTGACTTACAACAGTTATTTTCATGGTGAGTGAGATTGCCCATTTTAATTGCATTTTGGCTGGATTTTAAAATGTTACAGTATTTCACAAGTGATTGATATCAGTTGCAGCACAAGGACAGGCATTGTGTTACTTGAAACTGTGAATCTGATGGTTCAGTGGCTGTGTGTCCGTTGAATTCTCATAGAGAAGAATTCAATTTCCCACTTGTGACTGGAAAATGCATTTGCTTTCAGAGAAGTTCTATTGCAATGGTGAAATGATTGACATGAATTTGTGATGAAGCACTGTACTACATACAGTATTCCTATAAACACTATGAAGTGCTATGCTTGCCTTTAAAATGTATTAGTAATTACAAATATTTGTTTTACTGACAAGAAATGAACTTCACACTTGTTTAATTAAGAACTGAATGAGGGTTTGTGGTTTTAAATAAAACATTATCTACTGAGTATGAAAAAGAGGAACTCTAGAAGAAAAAAAAATTATCTAACTTAATGCAGAAAAATTAAAAGTAATTAATGGAAAAGTACTGCAAATTCCATTTTCCATTATTACAAAAGTATGAAACACTTCTATATGCTATTACTGTGTCTAGGTATTCTTCAGAATAAAGTATTTTCTTGTGTTCCTTTATACAGAAAAGGCTTTAGTAATAGACTGGTGTTGTATGCCTGACTGACAAAGACACTTCCAGAACTTTGACTCTCCAGTAGTTTAATATATATGGTCTAGCTTAAAAAATGACAGCCTCGGTAAAGCTTAGATATTCAAAGAAATATACTCATGCCAGTCTTTGCAGTGAAAGGAAAGGCTAAGGTAGAGGTGTTCATACCAACTGGATGAAGACCTGGCTGTGTAGGTAGCAGCACCAGCAAGGTTCTCTGTGATCATGAAACAGAGCGAGGATTTTTCAATGCTAGAATCCTGCTCTGAGAAGAGGCTTACAGATCCCACTTTGAGAAATGCTGCATTTAGGTTAAAGGGAGCATGTGTTATGAGATAAGAGAGAGAAGGTACCAGGCTCCAGAGAGGTCTGCTTGCCTTCGTATGCTCTATCCTAATGAAAGATAACAAAAAGGTTGGTCTAGTAGTCATAAATTAGATAGGATGAACATTTGAGGGGGGTGAAGGGCTCAGGAAAGGGGTTTTTAGTAAGACTTTTGCATGTAGTCAGGAAGAGTTGAAAAGTTCATGACAATGAGGAAGAGAGAAAAAGACCCTCATGAGGCTGAAGAAAGCTGAGGAATCTGGAACGACCCCTAGGAATCTCCCCAAAAGGATGACTCCACCTCAGGCTCCACCTGAACCCCACCTAATACAAATATTATAACTAGATGATATAATTTTAATGAATATTCACATAAAATTTTGTAATCTCTCACCAAAACTGTATAAATTACCTGACTTTTCACCGAGAACTTTGGAACTAGTTTGTCCAGTATGAGCTGGCAAGCACCCCAGCGTTGCTCAAAATAAATACCTTTGCTGCTTAAAGACCCAAAACTGTCTCTGAGCAGTTATTTTATGCTGGTTTTGGCATCAATCATAGCACATTCCTTTTTGAGGCAAGGTATAGGGGAGTAAAAAAACAACGTTATGGCACTAGAGGAAAAGGGAACTCTCTTCTTTACATGATTTCTTTTCTCTCCCCTTCAGAAAGCAAGACCACAGGGGATGCAAAGGGCCGCACTTTGGCAAACTTGTTGAAGTTGCAGATGTGGTGTGGTAGGTCCCACTGGACCACTCCAATGCATGGATGCATATTTTTTCAGGAGAGACATGCTGGGAAGGTGAGGAGGAAGGGTTTTGCTGTACACAAAGGAGTGGCTGGAGCACATGGAATTGTCACCACAGAGGAAGTAGTGACAAGACAGCTGAAAACTTATGCATAATTTTAGAGACTCCTACTATGATAGAGTCTAACTTTTTCTCTAGCTTTTATAATCTTATTTCTATCACATGATTTTATGTATTAGGATGATTACATTATCAGTGTCCCCTGAAACAAAAGACAACTAGTTTTGACACAGTCATGCTGTGACCCTGCTCAAGGTATTTAACGATTCCTGTACAGTTCCCATTTCTGAATAGGAATTCTGAACAGTTCCCATTCCTCTTCCAAACTTTGTCTGATGTACCTATCTATATTGTTGAACCTATCTATGTTTTTTTGGAAAGCAATTACCCATTTGTTTTTGAAGCAACAATGAATCTAAGACAAGTAGCGTCTTTGGTGATTCTAGGCATTTTTAAAAACCATTAAATAATGATTAGATATAAAGTTTTGTAAAGTATACAAGGTTTGATCTTTAAAATTACTTTAAATTATATTAGTTTAAATTACTGTTTTTCTTTCTATGCTCTCTATTTAATGTATCCTCTGAACTCACTTTGCTACTTATGCCTCATTTAACATTTAATTGCTACCTTTTTTGTAGCTGAGAAGGTAACAGGTCACTTCATTTATCCTTAGCTGAGAAAGCAGAAAATGTTTTCCTATTTGAAAGTTGAACTATCTCTTTCCTTCCTTATCTCCACCTCTCCGGAAGGCGCCTATGTCACCTCTGTAACTCACATATCATGGTGCAATTATTGATTTCAAGGTTTCCCTACAAGTGATTGCTCCTAATTGAAGCACACCAATCTATACCTTCATGAGCTGTACTATGTTTAAGCACCTTTGATACTCTAAGTAACAAATTTCCCCCAATAACCTTTTGCTAATATGCCTAGCTCTTCCTTGTTAAATTAGATTTGTCTTGCTGTCTCATCCTTGGACACTTTAAACTACCTTAGGGGTGTATCTACACTCAGAAGTTCCTCTGCCTTACTCTACCAGTCTAGATAAGGTAGTGCAACTTTCCAAGTGTGGATGCCACTATATACTGCTCTAAGTGCCTGTAAGCAAGTAACTCAGATAAAAGATGGAAAAGAGTTTACAGACAGCTTATCATAATTATTTCTTATATATTGAACAATGCAAAAATAAGAACTCTTTTATTGTTCTGTTTATTAATTAGTAATACATTTTCCTTCCCCAAGTTGCTCCAGATTTTCCCACACTTAATCTATTTTACCCAGACTTTACAGAGGGAAATGTAAATATGGATTTAATTCACTATGAGCCAGTAAGCTGAATGTTAATTTCTACTTGCTGTTACTGCTGCACTCACACAAGAGGTCACCTAAACTTTTAAGGTACCTTGGGTGACACTATTTTTTTTTCTTTTGAAACAGTGCCAAGGCAGGTGCCCTATCTCCTAATAGATAGTAAATGATCCTGGCTTTTTTTCCCTGGGAATATAGGAAAATACAAAGGGGTTTATCATCCATACAATTTACTGAAAAGCCATAGATATGTAATATTTAATATTTAATAATTGAATTAATACAAGGAATGTAATCACTGAAGAACATCAAGAAAGGAACATACTGATTTCACTTAGGCTGGATGTGTACATGGAAAAGTCTAGTTGCAATCCCAAGAACACAGAAGGGAAGAGATGCTAAAACACCCGTCTGCCCACAGTGTTTCTTGCCTGTGCTTATACCTTCTGGTGAACTTTACATCATCTCCTTTTGTGTTTTTACCTGCCTTATTCAGTGTGGTGGTAGCTGAAGACAGTAAGGTAGTCAGAGATTTATCCTCACAACACTCATGTGAAACATTATCATTCCTATTATTCCAGTTGAAAAAGAGAGGCCTAGAAAAGGAGATGACTTGTCCAGCAAAAAAATTCAAGTCAATGACAAGCAGAGGATTTGAGCTTTCTTAGGATAATGTACCTAATAGGGTAAGGTACGGAGATCTTTAAATTCTCATATTACAGCTGCTTTACTTTTGTTCTCTTACTTTTTGTTAAAGTCACCATTTTTGGAACACATTTTTAAATGTTCTAATAAATATCTTGACTATGGAAAAAATATTAGAGCAATATTTCCTTTTGTTATGGAAAATAAATGCTAAAACATGTTTATCTTTTAATATAACTTCTAAGTCATTTAACTGTTTACTATTACTTTTATTTTGTAAAAGATAGCTCCTCAAAACCTTTTTGATCATTTAACCCTATCAGAAAAAAATTTAAGTGTGTATCACCTACATGTATTTACATAGATTTATTTATAAATCATATACATGCTTATTGTATTTATATATTATCTACATTACAAAATATAAGAAAATAAAAATAAAGAAGCGTGAGATAAAGAGAAAATGAACACCACATAGTTTTTTAGAAATATAATAAAATATGGTTTTATAATATTTTCTTCACACACCTGCATGGAATGTCTTGCACCGTCCTTGAGACACATGCACCCCACTTTGGAAATCACTGCTCTAAGTAACAATTTCAGTCTGTGCTTGATTACCAGTACTGAAGAAGATTTATGCAGAGCCTTGAAAGTTGCCAAGTCCATTTGTTATTTAGATTTTCTTTTCCTACGTTTCCATACAAACAATTTTGAAAAGGGCTCACTAGAATACTCAAGGCTGCCTATGGTAACAAAAGGACTGTGTGGAGCACGTGTCTGCATATCTAATTGCAGTGCTCAGATTGGATATCAGAGTGCACAGAAAGAATCAGTTCTTGTACAATCAAGCCTGTCTTGTAAGGAGGGTGAAGGAGACTTGGTTGTAGCACACTACTGATACACAACCTTGTAAGTCAGTCCTTTGAGAGGAATCAGAGAGGGAAGGAGCAGTTATGTCTAAAAGAGAAAAACGTGCTTTGAACTTATAGTCTATGGGATTATCTTTTTTTTCTGTCTAGACAAACAACAGCGTCTAACAAATATTTATGGCAAGAACACAGGGGAGTAAAGGGGCTGGGAAGCTTGTACTCTCCAAAGAGTCAAAGGAGGCCATTGTGTTCCTAGGAACTGAAGAGGAGATAGGATGGATACTCTACCAGCTGTAAAGCATGCCAAGCAGGCCTCTGAGATATACAAAATTTATCCCCTGTTGATTACACATTTAAAATCTAATTCCTTGCTAAGACAGGCACAGGTGACATTTGACTACCATATACTATGAGAGATCAAAGTGCTCTTTGAACATCTAGAGATTTAGTCAAGGCCAAGTTCTGAGTTACTACACTGAATATGTTCTGTGCCAGACATCAGGATACAAATTATGTCTGAGGTGAAAACAGAGTTGAATCAGCCATTGCCATCATTCCCTTATGTGATGAGTTGATACACAATTTAATATTACAATGCAGCACCTACAAAATTACCTCACAATGAAACAAAAGAGGGGAGAGAATGAAGAGGACAGTCCTTTTACTATCTCCAATTCAAGTTTTACTGTAGGGGGCAAGTAACTTGAAGCTTTTGCTGGGACCCCAGCTGAGACTGAAAACATGGAGAAATAAAAAAAATAAAACTACCAATATGCTATACACAATATGAACTGTTGAGTGTAATATAAAATAAAGGCGGGGGGGGGGGAAATAGCTCATTCCTCTCTTGAAGGATCTATCTTCAAGAAGTCCTTAATAAGGCAGGATCTAAACATTAAAATAACCAGTTCAAGATGCTTGATTTGTATTGGTTGTGTGTTTTTTTAATATATTGATTTAATTAGTCACAATTGAACCATATTTAGAAGATAAGTGAAAGCCTCTAAAGACTTATTTATTGACACCATATGGCAGTTCTTAAAAGTGATGTTCAAATTATGTATAATGAGCCACATAAAAAAAGAGGATGAACTATAAAAGGGACTCCCAAACAAAAATGGTGCTATTGTTGAAAGACATAAGTTTTAATATGGGATTTTAGAATCCTTTCAGAGATGAGGTGCCCTGCAGCTAACTGAAAATATTTGTGGTAGTGTTCGTATAACATGGTGTAGCTGCAAACAGCACATTTTTGTGATGGAATAGAAAACAATGGTTGGAATAGACAGAGAATATGAGTCAGAAAGACATGAGAACCTGAAAGAGTATGGCAAGTCAGAAAAATATGCTTCTTACATTTTCACTGCAGTAAATGCACCTCTCAGTTTAAAAGTATCTGCTCAGACATCAACCTGCAGTTACCTATTTTGATACCATTTGATTTTGATACCTTTTGATTTGATTTTGATAACTACAATTTGCAAGAAGTAAACTCTATGTCTAATGGATGTCACGTGATTCCTAAAACATCATTGTGGTATTCCTCTCATGTGAATTTGGTTTCATTTATGATTGTTCTTTCTTATGTGTTTCTTAGAAAATATTAATAACTCAAAATATCTATAAAATAATTTAACCAAATTACGCACACACACAAAAGATTTCAAACTCTAGCACTCAAAAGTAAAAAAACTAAAATTATGGCTTCAGACTGAGGTCCCTATGCTGATGGTGATATCTCAGTGGATGACATTCTGTTCTTCCTGAACCATTCTGAGAGGTCCAGGGGAAAAATTCTTTTCCTTAGTTAATTTTTTTCAGAGAATCTGTACCTTTTTAAGTACCTTTTCTTCACCTGTCTACCTTTGACACAAGCAATTTCCTCCTTGCTGCCTGGGTACCAGCTGGAAAAAAACAGTGACAGTCTGGGCCACAAACTCCCTAATCTGTGTGCATAATTTTTATGATATAGGTGCTGCTGTTGAAGTATTTTTAAAGGATTCCTGGCCCTAAACCTCTGGCTGGCTGGAGGGACCATAAAGCCTCCTGACTTTTGCTAACAAATATCATGGTAATTGTGGTGTCACACTGTGAATGGCATAACTGAACTCATTTGTGTTCAGAAACCGGAGAGTAAGACACATTAAAGATACTTATCAGTTCACTAAAGATGTAGAAACAGAGAAGCGGGAATGAAGAGCAATTGTTGCTGAAGGGGCTGGAACATGTTAAACTGGTTTTACTACACTTGTATCATAAAACTGTCCTCACCAAAGCTTTCAATACAGTGAGCAGAGAAGGTCTGTGGCAGATTTTGGAACATTTAGGATGTCCCCCCAAATTCCTTAAAATGATCATCTCACTTCATGAGGACCAGCGTGGCCAAGTCAGATATGGCAATGCACTTTCTGAGCCCTT
>JAWWLV010000088.1:53836278-53863705 GCA_035041135.1 Platyrinchus mystaceus | reverse complement strand
GGGGGACCGGGATTCGAACCTGTGGCCTTGGCGCTGAGAGACCAGCATCTTAACCGCTAGGCCACCAGGGGTCCCCTTACAGAAATATACAGATTTTATAATAATAGATTTTAAACCTGTTATCATTTCAGGGGAAAGGGAATGATTTTCAAAAAACTGCTTAAGGGAAGAATTATTTTGGACTAAAAACCCCCAAAAAACCTCTTGTCTTCTTCCACAGATTCCATTTGTAGTAGTATTTCTTACTTGAAATTGATCATAATTTTACAAAGTTAGCAGTCTTAGATTTTCATATAAATGAAACCTTAAAAGAAAAGATACTCATGACCCTGCATTATTTCCTTTACTTTCCTGTCTTTCTCCTTATTTGGTACGAGATTTGCAAATACACACACTCTAGGAAAAATGACAAATGCATTGTTTTGACACTCTTCCTATGGCATTTTAATAACTGATTCACTGTTTCTGGATCGTGCAATCTAAAGATCACATTGAATGTTCCAGCCCAGCAAAATCTGCAGGCAAGGCATAAGCCCGCAAATACTTCAATCAAGGGATTTGGGTAAAGCACCACTATGCTCTGTGCAAGTTTAAGGTGAGAAGACTAGTACCTTGCATGATTCATCTCACTGTTTGGTTATGTTTGTTGTACTGACACAGTGAAATATTATCACTGTGTAGTGACTTCAAGTTTGCAGTTATGGAAGAAAGCAGGTTTTTATAGGGGATTTTTGGCATATTTGTGATTAATAGGTATCATATTTTGGGGGAGCTAAACAAATAGAGAGGAGTATAATCAAACCCTGAAAGAGGTGCAACTTTATATAAATTGTGTTAGACTCCTGCCCTCTGTTTCAGTGTTTATCTTCCATAAAAATCTACTCTTCTGGTATATAAGATTTATTATTATGTATCACCTATTCAGAACTTGTTGAATCAGGGTTCTTTTATTGCAGACAAAGGGGTGATTTCTTTATTCTGCACATAAACAAGCACTATGATCAGCAAAGCACTGTATACTGTACCATTTCTTACTCTAGCAGGATTTCTGTAGAATCTTTATTTTAAAATTGCAACCAAAACTTCTAGATTCAATCAGGCATCTCACTAACCAAATGGAGAGCTTTACATGCATAAAGACTGAATTTTAGCACTGCTTAAGAACCCTGATGGAAAAATATACAGAGTTGTGCAGAGATGTGTGTGTAATGTGGTAGAGTTTGCCATTTACCCCATACAAAGCTGTTCTAAATGCAGCATACTGCAGCCCTTGTTGGCTGAGTGTGGAAAATTAATGATTAGCCACCTGGACCGACAGTCTAATCCACATAATATTGCTGGTGATGAATGGATAGAGCAGCAGCAGAACTGAGACTCTGAAGTGGCAATAATAACACCACAGTGGGTTGATCAGTAGTTCACCTTTTGGGTGTCACACACTTGCCTCTAACTGTTGTGAAAGATTCATAGAAGTAATATGACCTGAAGCAGAGGATCATAAAATAATGTTTGACAGCCAGCATTTAATTTGTCTTTTTTCCAAGCTTTTTGGAAGAAGAATTACACTAGGAAATTGTAGTCATTAACAAGGCAGTCTTATACTTAATAGACATTTGGACTTTTCTGCTCTATAATTGCCATTCTAGCCAGTAAAGGTGTGCCAGACTTCATCAATTTTGTATTGTTACCAAGACAAAATCACCTGCTAATGAGTAAAAAGGAGAAAGAAGATAAAAATGGGAGGAAAATCATGGGTTTTTTACTTTAAAAGTTGAAACAAGAGCTGTAGAGAATTTCTATTTGCTGCCTCAACTTTTTGAGGCAGGCAAGAAGCTACCTTTCAAGGAAAAAAGTCTGGATCTCTTCCATGATAGAGAAAATCCAATATTGACAGCAATTACCCTTATCTTAGTGTTGACTGACGCACCTAAGAAAATTGGTACCTTAAAAATTGGCACCAAGAATACATTTTAAAGAAGTAAAATTCAGTAAAGTTCTCTGTTCCCAGCATCTTTGTAACTTTCCAAATAATAGCTCCACGCTACAAAAAAGCAATTGAAACACAAAAAAATCTGCCAGACTACCACGTACTTTTAATAAATATTATGTGATTTCATTCTTACTGAAAATTGATGCATAGGTTAGTTAGAAATTAATCTAACAGCAAAGGGGGCAGAGCCCTTTAATTCAGTGGATGAGTTCCTGCTGACCACCATCATTTGACATGAGGCTCAACCAAATACCAACAACCAGTTCACACTGGCTCAAGAAAAACTTTCCAATATGTTCCCATTGTTTTCTTTGCCCAGCCAATCATGAACTCAATGACAAGTAATGTTCCTACTTATGCAGCAAACACTCGTTAGGCCAGCCAGATGAAGTAAGCTGGTCTAGCTAAAAATGTCCCTGCCCATGTCAGGGCATTTGGAACTAGGTGATCTTTAAGGTGTCTTCCAACCCAAATCATTCTATGATGATTCTATGATGACACATTAAGTAAAGCATACACTGATCGTGCTTACCCTGTATTTATTTTCTGACACTGTAGGAGTAACCATTCAGGTTTCTAAGAAAATTCTGCAGAGAATTCATCTTTATAGCAACAATCAGTAATAGGTATTGCTCTCCCACCAGTCTGGTGCTAAAAGTCTTTTAATTTTGTGCAGGGTTTTATCCTCTTGTTCATGTCATGTCACAGACCAGAAAGATTCTGTTTTCTTTTGCTTCCTTAAGTCAAGTTTTTATATACAATCAGGATTTCAAGTGTATACCACCAAGCTTTTGTCAAATGCTCTAAAGAGTGCATCAAAAAGTAACAGTCTTAACCCAGGGTGATATTCACTCTGTAAATTATACCCTCCTGCTGAAAAAAATAAGTCTCTGTAGCACAAGGAGAACATTCACTGAGTTCCTTTCAGCGATTTCAAAACTGTATAGGAACTTCGATTCAAAATGATCACACCTAAATAAACTTTATTATTTTATGTTTGCCAACTAAAACTATTGTAGTTTAAGTTTAAACTTTAAGTAGACACAGCAACGTTTTCCAAAGGGACTAATGCTGAAGTAAAGCAAAGCAATGGCAGAACACACATAATGTGTCAAGGAAAGCAAAATAAACAGTAAAGTTAACAACAAACAACAACTCTCTTTCCCCGAATTTTTCCTCTTGTAGGTAAATAAAGATATCTTCTTTTCATATTTATTCACCTTCTTTTTTTTTTTTAGTCTATACATAAGGTAGACCCATTTAGTTATTTCTCCCTGAGAGACCAGCAAATACACTAGTACTGCTTATTTTCTCCTAGGTTCTGTTAAGAACTTCTCCTGAACATCTTCAAAAATCTTCCTCTTAACATCTTCATACTTGCTCTTTCATTAAAAGTGATTTTTCGACCAGGTCAGCAGCCTAAAAAATTTTTAATCCAATGACTGTTACCTAGCATAACAAGAAGTTTTGTAATTTCACTTTTCTTATATACCTGAAGTAGAATCTGATTAAGTTTATTATTTTGCCCCAAAATCTCAGGCAAAAATATTTAGAATTGGATTTTAAGAAGTCTGTAGATATCTATGAAAAGCTTTGAAAATTCCATCATTTTTCTCTGGCTTGGATCCTTAATACCTCCTTAAAACTTTAATCCTTGTGTCTAAGTGCCTCTTTATGAAACAGGAATAATATTAGCTATTTACTTCCTCCTCTCCAAAACAGATTGCTGTGAACATAAATTAAGACTGTGAACTGACAACTGCTCAGAAACCGGAGGTCTGTAAGATGCACACAGTCAAATAACATGGCCAGTCTTCGCGAACGAAGATCTGGGAAAGGTCTTTTACCTTTCAAGCCTGCGCAATGGATTTTTCAGGTGAGACACAGCCTGCGCTGAACTGAGCCCACCCTTTAATCCTAAGGTTCAACTGCCAGCGCCAAGCGAGCTTGGACAATGGCAGTGAGGTCCTTAGGACGTAGGTTTGTTTAGAGTGACCTTCTCTTAGATGGAAGGCCTTAGGGGCTGACGAGAACCATCTGCCCGTGGGAGTATCCCTGATCCCGGTTCGGGAATCAAACCTGGGTCGCGGCGGTGAGAGCGCCGCATCTTAACCACTAGACCACCAGGAACGCAGAAAAAACACCCAAAACTTAGTGTACTTTTTAAAGACAAAAGTTTAAGCTTAAGACTCTAAGCCCAAACAATTAATTTGTACTTAAAAATGGACACCTGAGACTGTTCCTGCTGAACATGTGCCACCGAGACTTTTGCCTCTAGCAGAAATAGTGAAGGGGTTGGAGGAAAAAAAAGGAAATATCTTTACACATAGCAAAGACTTGCAGCAGGGCATTCTATTCAGTGCTACGTACAGCACAAGCATTTTCATTGCTGGGTATGTTTTATTTACAGCTGTGTTTTCTTTTGCTCTATCTTTCCCTTTTCAGTTCAAAGCACTTTCATTTTCTTCTGAGTTCTATTCTTACACAAGAAGAATTTTTGTGACAGAGCAGTGATGTCCCAGCTTGGGACCAAGGGAAAAAGAAGAGACCGCGGGTCCTTGAAGCTGAGCTGTAGTGCAGCTTGCTGCTGGATGGTAGAGCAGAGTAGCGAACAGCCTCCAGCTGAGAGCTACGAGCTGTGACACAGACAGCAAGCGATGGAAGAAACAGACAACAGCCAAGGAAGATGTCCGAGGATGATCTCTCCTTATTCAACAAGGGTAAGGGTTTTTATAGGGTTCAGAGGGAGGGTGCTAGAACAGGGGCAGAGCATGGGTGGAGTATGCAAAACTCGGAAACAGGATAGGATAAATCACAGGGATTGACAAGGGAAAGGAGGGGTAAAACTATTACATAACTGGGGATAACATAATTGGCTGAGGGCAGTTGCCATGGCGGCAAGCTGCCCAATCTGCAAACTGTTGTCGTCCTTCGTGAAGTCTTCTCCTCTTCAGTGGATACATTTTGGGGAGCCAAAACCTGTTCTTTTGGGTTAAAACACACCAGGAAGAAACACAAGTCCCATTAAAGTCCATTATTCTTGTCCACCATCTTGGCCTTGTGTCCTACGTCTGCCTCAGACTCCAACCCAACCCTAACACAGTGAGGATAGAGTAAGGTAGTCACCCAATTTTGACAACACAATCAGGACTGCTTAAGCTTCTGTAACTAAAGTAGGTACATGTACTGTCCTTTTGTTTTACTTAATTAAACCAGCTTTTTGTCTTCTTGAATGTGGGAAACCTAGACAAAATGGTGAGGTGATGATGCTATATTAAAGTTGTGAATGTTATATCAGAGTGAAAGTTCTGTAATTGTTCAAACCTTGGGATTTACCTCATCCTTGAGTCTTTTTATTTCCTGCCCATTTTTCCACAAGCAAACCACTTCAGTTCCTCAGTTCCTGCTGTGCTCTGTCACTGCATTTATAATACTTCACTAGTGAAAAAGTATTTTTCTGTTTGAAGGCAGGGAGAAAACCCTGGACAGAAAAAGCAATATGGCAGATCCTTTATATTCTATCAAGCACAAGTTATAACTAAACCTGTCTAAAATGCTGACACTTCATTGGCTGAATGGACATCCCAAACACACAAAAAAATAAAAACCTCCGAACCCCAGAAATTTTCAAGTTAAGCTACAGAATTTCTTAGATTTGTAGAGATTTTACTCCTCTCTATATAAAACTGAGTCGAAGTTAATAATGAGAATAGTTATAAAGACAAAAAGTTAATAAGTGCAGTTTGCTTTATGCTATGTAAAACTCATCTCAATTTGATATTGAAAAAGCCCACTGAGATTCATGAAAACCTATGGAAAGGCCATTTGGCTGTAAACAGTTGTGGTTAATCCAGAGCTTGATTATCACATGGGCAAAAGTAAGGAAGTTGTTAGTCTTATAAGGAATGTGTTAGTCTTCTATCACTCCATTTTGCTTTGTTTTTTTTTTCAATTAACATGCTGAGTACAGTGCTTCAGAGAGTAGAGTAATCAGGGGACTGGAACTGTACTGTGAAATACATTATGACTTACAAGGCACTGTAAGGGAATAAAGAACAATTCATTTCAAAGACTGCCTAGTGCATCCACAGAACTATAGCTACAAAGTGCTCACTTCTGTGAAAATTCTCCATTCTCCACTACATCAGTGACAATTATTGCCACTACAGTAGCAAGATCCAGTCAAGACTGGAGACCGATTGGGCTGAGTGCTCTTCAGGTACATAATACCTAGTAAAAGGGAACAAATTGGCTGGACAGACAGAATGGGGAAAAAAGATAGAAGATTAATAAAGCTCAGTTCCTCAAGAGAAGGTCAGTGCAAGAGACAAAGCTAGAACCCATCTTTCCTGATAGCCATCCACTGGTTTTTCATTAGATCACGTAGACTCTCTTTGACACTACTTATTATGTTAGGTCATCTATATGAAATCTCCACATAAATAGCTTAACCCACATTTAAGGACCTTTAGTAAAAGACAGATGTATTCTTTTATCAGATGCATTTTCCAGGTTGAAATGAATCCTTGTATTTCCCAAAGGGGAACTGAACAACTTATTGAACTTAAACTATAAAAAAACTCATTAAGAAACAACTTAAAAACTTGTTTTATTTTATGTCACTGAAATATCTCAAGTACTTGGAATGACACATAGTTCTCACTGTAGAACAAAAAAGTTAACCTATATGAATCCCGACTAAGGACCAACTCCTACCTGTTTTTTTCTTGAGCTGTTGCTGGAAACCTGTATGTACAGACAGCATATGTGCAAGTTTGTCAATCTTCAAAGGCATGTCTTCTCTTTTTGTATAGGATATTATCACAACTCACAAATTCCCAAACTACATATAACTTTAAAACCTGCTGTACTATTACACAGAATTTCACTTTTATTTTTAAGTTTCTCCCTGACCAATTCACTTAGATTGCCCTGGAAACTAAATCAGTTTCTTGTCATTTCTATGATACTGTCCGTCCACATTTGCCCTGTGAAAAAGGTCTGTCAAGACGTGAGTTCTGAAGTTGACTCTGGAAAAGCACAAAATTAAATCCCATGTTTCCATGATACGCTTCTGTGCTTGGCTTGCCTTCCAATAGTCTCTGTGCAAGTTGTGTCAGGCGTTTAGGATGCTGAAAACAAGAGAGGTTGACCAAAAGAAACATACCTTACAAAGATCACCATCCTCTGATTATGCCCTAGTTTCAAACAAACAAAACCCCAAATAGGGAGTATACTTGGAAAGAGAAAGTAAATTTCTGTGACTTATGTAGCAGAGGAGTAGAGAGAAGACTGTCTGTCAGGCACCAAAAATATGACCCTGATTATGTGGATGGTTACAGTTAGGTTTACTGCTAACACAGTATCTAAATATTGCCAATGCAGTATATAACAGCATGTTTAAAGGGTTATAATATAATCAGATTCACCTAGAAACATACAGGTTTATAGTCTTCAGCCTTGCAAAATACACAGTTTCAAAGCAACAGAGCACCTAGATAAACTTTAGGAGTTTATCTCTGTATACGACTAATCTTAGGCTTTTACTCACCTGTGTAAAAGTGAGTGTTCCCTGTCTTTGGGCTGGATGTACCCTGCAGGCATCCCTGCTTGGGGAAAGGGGGAGGGGGGAAAAGGGAAAGAATCCGTCTGGAAGCTGCCTGCAACCTTGGGAGACCAGCTGGCCCAGTTGGCCCAGTCTCCATCAGCATTTAATGCCCTTTTGAAGGCCAATGTGTACCAAAGTCAATTGTAATCACAGCTCTGCCATCTCTGGAATGAATCAATCATGTGATCATCCAGAGAGTTTCCCACCTGTTCATCTTATCTTAGAAGAACTCTCACCTGTAGTTCTTAAGTCATATTGCCCATCAGAGGACAATCACAAGGGAGAGGGGATGGGAGGGGACACACACAAAGACCTGACTAACTCTCATTGCTGTCACAATTTAAAAGTATTAAAACTCTTGTGTTTAACATCATGTGATGTACTGTTATCACATACTTCCACTCTAGAGCACAGCAAACTTTGGATGTCACAGAGAAAAATGTCCCATTTAACAAGGAGCTGTTGCACTCAGCTTGTTTGACTGATTGTTTCTTCTTTCTTATATGCTAAGGCAGCTTTAAAACCAGAGCAACTGACACATATGACTTTCAAATCAAGGACATTTTCATTTTGGGAACAATCAATTAGTTCATATTCACCACATAATTTTGCACCTTCTGTATGTAAATGGACAGCGTCACTGACAAAAAGTAATTTAAAAAGGAATAAAATCATTAGACTTTAACGAGATTTTTTTGGTTTTGCTTTTAAAGACTGACATGGTTTATATTTTATTCTAAGTGGGTATTACAAGGGAAAAATTGCAATGCAAAGCATCCCATCTTTCAAAATGGAATCTCAACAAATGGTTTACTTACTTTCCAGGATTACAAGGCAATTTTTGCACAGTAATTTTTCTTTTCATAGTAGTTGCATTGTGATGCTCCCCCCCTTTTTTTTTTTTTACTGTGGACTTAAACTATAAAGATTTGCCTGATTCTACAGTAACTAATTCAGTATGTTATTTCCAAATGCAAATTGTACTTTTATATTTTCAATTTTTACTGTCATATTCAAATACTTTTTCTAATGATGGCATCTATACTAGAATAAAATCAAAACAATACAGTTTCTATTGCAAGTCTATGGAAGCTTCATATAATAAAGTCAATTCTAGGTGAAATGGAGGAAAATATCCAATGAAAGTCTGAACTTCTGGGTAAAGGGGCATTTGTATATCCATAATGGTGCTCAGATGTACACATTAATTCTTTGGGAAGACCTTTACCACCATCAGTGGCATCTCAAATAAATCTATCTTCACACTGAATGTGTTATGCAAACAGATACCACATGAGCTCAGTAGAACAAGAACAGACAGCATAAATACTTTTGATGTACTAAGAAATGTTATCTCAATACTCACCCACCTCCGCATACACAGATAGTACAATGGCTTAATAGGTTCCAAGAATAAGCCTGTAATTTTATTGCTCTGTTTAATGACTAAATGTACAAAGTGATAAAGAAATATTTCATTAGTAGATGGAATAGATGGAATTAGTAGAGATTTAGAAATATTACTCTCTAAATGCACAGGAGGTATTTGTACCATAACTGACTCTGCCAACAGAGAGAGGTGCTTTGCAATCAAAAGGATTGCACTTAAATCCTAGTCTCTAAAATACTGACATTGAAATATAAGATGAGGACCAAGATCGATAAAGAGTCTTCTATTATACATACACAGGCACTAAACCTACTACATCTTCCAATGTGAGAGACAAAGCTATAAAATACCAGAATATTAAAAAGCAGAGTGAATTACATCTGTGCATCAGGTGTAAGTTTTGGTCTATACGTTAGCCAAGTACAGTTGAGAAACTTGGAGTAAAGAGACAGGCTTTGCTAATAAGTCTCTTCAGGTATGTTTCTTCATTGTCAAATATGTATAAGATATAATTTCTTTTGATCTCATGTCAGATGAATGGGACTTTCCATTCTGGTAGTTATCCAGACAGCCAGCATACTATTTGCAAGTTGTACAATGAACGATGTCCTGTGAGCTTAAATACATTGCTGCACTTTTCCACTTATGACAGATTACCTCAATTTTTCCTTTCTGACAGTCTTGATTTTCCAACCCTTTCACGAACTTCCATGGTTGCACTGCTCTCTGGGACACATTCCAGTCTCCAAGCCAAAAAAGCAAAATGCTAAAGGAGAAGCAATGCTCACATCCTGTGATGAACCTGCGAGCTGGAAAGGTTCTGATTCATGTACAAGGGAGTGAAGGTACCTCAGAAAAATATTTTGAAAGGAGGTTTCAAAGTCCAAAAATGAAAGATAACCAATATACAGAACAAGATATCAGAGCTAAAATGAAGACATCTATTTTGACTATACTATTGACTGGCAGCCAGCTACTTCAGTCTATAAATATTACCATCAGGAAGAACCCCATTTGAGCCTTCTCTGAACTGCAGCCAGATTGCACACCAGGTCAGAACACCTCTCAAGGCTTGAGTCAGAACATCTCTCAAGACTTGAGATTTCTTACCTGGGACAAAGAGATCCTTCTTTGCCCAAGGCAAACAGATCCCTTAACTTAGAACAGATCCTCTGTAAGTGACTGACAGCATGTTGAATTAATACTAATACAGGTAGTTACTCAGTATTAATTATTACACCCTTTGTATAGATAATTCCATTAGACATGAACTGTTATCCAAGTCTTAGAGTAAGATTGGACCTTGCTGCACCTAAGCTCCATTAGGAATTTAGAAAGCAAGGGGGTCCACTCTGAGCCTCATGACTTACTGAAGGGGGTCCTCCTTACCCTTTTGAATCTGTGGTCTCTGTGTGAATCTTTTTAACTCAGTTCTAACTCAATTTTCCTGTGGAATTTTTCTTCCGTGCAGTAATTTATAAGATGAGCCTTACCATCAATCTTATTGAACCTTGGTATATCCTTGTTAAACTTTGTTGAATTCTATCCAATTCTTTGAAGTCTGGAAAATTTTTAATTTATCTCAATAAAACATATTGCTACTTCTCTCCTTTTGCATGAGGTGCATTTCTCTCTCATGTGACACATGTCCAGACCACTTTCTGCAGGGCTGCTCCCCAGCCACTCCTCTCCTAGTTTAGACTCACTTCCAGCATTATTTCATCCCAGGTGTAGAATCCAGTATTTGTTCTTATTATGTTTCATTCTAACAGTGATTGTCAAACTCTCCAATCTATTCAGTTCCCTCTGCAAGGCCTCTTGTCCCTCAAGAGAGTCAGCAGCACCTCCCAGTTTAGTACCATCAGCAAATTTACTAACTGTGCGTGCCACTCCTGCATCCAGATAACTGATAAATATATTGAACAAAACTGGCCATAGAATTGAGCCCTGAAGAGCAGCACTGGTCACCAGCAATATGTAGCCCCTTTCACTAACACCCTTTGAGCCCTGCCCTTCAGCCCATTCATCATTCTTCACCTAGTGTACCAGGTACCTGCTCATCTCAGAGATGGGAAGCTTGTCCAGAAGGATGCTGGGAAGGACAGTATCAGATGTTGTACTAAAATACAGGAAAAGCTACATCCACCACCTTCCTTTCATCCACAAGGCTTTCATCCACAGGACTTTCCATTTGAGAACACATGCTGACTCAGCCTGATGACTGCATTATCCTTTAAATGCCTTTAAATAGCACAAAACATTATCTCTTCCATAATTTTTCCAGGTACTGAGGTTAGACTAGCGGGTCTGTAGTTCTGTGGCAATTCCCTCAAGTTCTTGAGGGAATAGCATTGGCTAGGTTCCAGTGAGCAGGGAATTCTCCAGGCTGCCAAGATCTTTGGCAGATAATAGAGAGGGATCCTGAATAACATCTTCAGTTATCTTCAGTGCACTATAGCATGAAACCCACCAGGCCTCATGGTCTTGTGAGCATTCAACTGACATAACTGGTCCCTTACAATATCAGTGTCCACAAATAGAAACCCTCCATAAAAATAAGTCCTGCTGCCTAAAAGAGATAATTCCTTTGGGGTTTTTTTTTTTGTTTTTTTCAGAAAAGAGGAGATGAAAAATGTGGCATTAGCACATCAAGCATATAAGTAAAAACCACCTAGATACAACCTAACATCTGAATCTGAAAAATTGAACTTCTTGTTGCAAATCTCTGGTTTATAATCCAGAATCCTCTAATAAACAATCAAAAGGACAGTAGAAATAGAAAAGCAGCAGCTCTTCAAGAAGCCTATTAGATATAGCATTATAATCAAGGTATTCTTACAATCATGATAGAACATAGCTTACATTGCAACCAAATCTGAAACATTGGCTGATAATTTTCAGGATTGTATTAAAAATGCAAATTTAACAAGAAAATAATATTTTTTAAAATTTCCATTTTAAAGCGGGCACAGACTTAAACCTCCACAAAATACAAAACTGTCAACATGCAGTCCCCTTCTTTCTCCAGATTTTTTTTTAATTATAAGCATTAAGCAGTCTTAATTAATATATCAGTTTTCATAAAAGTTAAACCTCAGAGAGTACTACCACATTTTTTGTATTACTGAATCATAAAGTAAAAGGTGCTTTTTTTAGGATTTTCTAAAGACCTACATTTATAATTACAAGAGGAGAAAACCAAAGGAAAAATTTTTCCTGGAACTCCTTATGATGCTGCAAATGGCTATGTGAAATTAGTTTTGTGTATACAAAAGCATATTTCAAATTAGAAGAATCAGTGATTAGAAGACAGTTTTAAGATCATCCTCATAGGAAAAAGGATGAAACTGATTTAAATTCAGAAAATACATGTGATTTTGAAGTTCAGATCTTTATTTCCTCTTCACCTTGAGGTGATTAGGAAGAACTCCTGAGAATGAAAGTACTGGAACTGAGACAGATAATGACTAATGTGTTATAATTTAAGACAGTGTAGAAGGCATAGATCTACTCTCTGTCAATATCTTTACTATAGACAAAATTGTTCCTACTTTGTACAATTGCACTGGTTGAGAAAACACAGATTTTATAGAGAGGAAAAATTAAACTTGAGGGCATTTCAGGGGTGTTCCTGCCTCCTCCTCCCCTATTGGGCAATTTGAGTAAAAACTCAAGTTACTAAATCAGTACCCAAAGATTATGAAGCCTTTCAAACTGAGGTTAACTGCCTCACATCAGGAAGACTTTGTTTCTAGAGTCACTTGCTGCAGAAGTACTATATTGCCATATATTGAAAGATAGAAGTTGCATAACAGGCTGAATATTAAAAAAATTATCCTTTGTACTTGAGAACAGATCCTCTCCACAGCCAAAGAGTTTCTGGAGTTAACTGGCTGTGAAATGGGAAGTTGCAAGAGAGATAAGGAAGTTGGAATTGTTTAATCAGCATTTTTCTAACTCAGACATATAGATCCTGTTACTTCTATTTCAACTGTATGATATCCATGGATGATGGCACTGCTGCCCCTGGGCTTCATATCACAATACTCTCAGAGCTGTTAGCACTGTCCTCCAACTCCTAAAATTGGTATAGGTTTAAAATAGGACAAGGGCATATTGACTTAACAAGTAGAGACAGGGAATACACATTTTAACTGTATGCACTATGAGCAGTAGAGTCCTAGTAAGGGATACTTAGTGCTTGACCAATGAGGATTATATTCTTACTATTTCTGCTGTGTAACTGCAAAAGAGTGACGACAGTAAATGAAAATTTGTGTCTGGAAAACAAATTTCTTCATGGTGTGAAGACAGTGACAGATTGTAATCCCAAGAGACTTCACAAAACAGCAACTTCAAAACAGGTTGAAGCAGATATCGTAAAGGTATCACCAGACCTATCAATCACATCACACTTCAGGAATATGATCAGCTATCAACAGAAGCACACACAGTCCTTTTTTTTTTTTTTGGCTCTTAAAAAAGCAAATAGGATTTCAGCTAATGAGATGTGTCTGATGATACTATCCAATCACTAACCCAACCTAAGTGCAATTGTACAGAAAAAGACTGTACACTTAAAATATGAATTCACATTTAAAAACTAAAGGGAAACACCTCAATCTGTGATCTATTTCCAATTTTATTTTCAATTTTCCAAGATTAAAAACCAAAATAGGTAGCAGTCTACTGTCCTTTTGGGCATGCAGCAACAGAAGGATTTGCTTATGCAATTAGTGACAGAAGTAATTGGAGAAGTGGGTGGAGGAACCACCAGTTGCATGGAAGGTGTAATTCAAAGGAGAAGAGCAAAGCAATCTGTTCCCTTTAAAGCTGAGTAAAAATTGTTTATTTAAGAGGACTTAACATGATTCAAAATGTCTCAAGCAGTCATATCACTTAAACTAAATGGATAAAAACATTACTAAGGGTTATTTATAGCTGCTTGTATTTCTAACTCAATTCGTTCTATAGAAGCATTTCTCATGACCTTTAGCCATTGTCTCAACACCTCTCATTGCAATTGGAAGAAAAATTTTTTGGATGCTATTGTATAAGATAGACAAAGCACTAGCCTGGAGCACTTTCTGACCTTTAACTGCCATATTAATATCCATAATTGGAATTGAAAGGCCATTTAGGCTGAATATCACCTCAACAAAGAAATCTGAACAATTAGAATTATCTCATTAAAGCCATCAGCCATATAATCCCCTTGAGAAAGGGGGCAAGAAGAAGCGTTCTGAGGATTATCTCCATTAATCTGTTTTTCCCAACTTTACTCTGGCAGTTCTAATGAAGACAACAATCCCAGTTCCTGTGGTTTGAAAAACTGAATTAAGGAATGTATGAATTAAATGTCTGATTCAAGTGATTTCTAAGTTTATGCTTCAGAATGCCAATAGTCACTGTCTACAATAAATTAAATTGTTCAGAATCATGAACCATTGAACGCAATTTTCAAACCCGTAGCACCAAAGTCTGTTACAGTAACAATTGTCATGTTGCTCTACATTTTGCTTCAAGAATTTGCATCTGAGATATGCAATAAAACTACCTCCTACTCTGTAAGGACATGGAAGAACCTAGGGAATTTTTTTCCCAGTCTTTCTGAGCTGCCAAGTGTTTGTCTGATTCCTGTCCCTTCCTTAATACAGCCTATGAATACAGCAACTTTACCTGTGATATAGCACTACAGCAACACTGGTGGCACTGGTTTTGCTACCACATAAGTTATATCCATGTCAGGTGGAAGCACTTGATCTCTCTGAAGAAATAAAAATGGTTGCTGTTTAACAGTGATTATACACTATACTTGCCTCACTGTGTTCCCTGCACTTAGCCATTTTCTTTATATGTGCACATGGATAAGAGAATATTACCTTTTTTTTTTTTTAACAATTTATTCTTCACTGCTCATAGCTCTTAGTTTTTTTTGTTTGTTTCTCTTGGTGCACTGTATTCGGGCCCTTTATATTTATCACCTAGGTGGGATGGAGTTTTGACAAAGAGTCCCATGCTGAAAAAACTCTACGAAACCCTCTGAGGAAGGCCAGAGCTCTGGAGGTTGAGTTCCCTGCCTTGGCTCTCAGGAGGTTCACGTGCTGATAGAGGAAGTGGACATGCAAGCAGAGCTCTCTTCAGCTCTTACAGTAACAGATTTGTGCCCCCATTTTTTCCATATGCTTTTGGAAAGTGGCCAGTACATAGCACGATTTGTGGCTTGGGAGGTCTTAATAGCCTACACAGCTTCAGGCACTTGCTATTATGAAGATTTAGTACTTTTAAAGAGGCTTGCAATACTGCTGTCTTCAGGCCTACCTGCAGCAGTTCACTTTCCCTTCTGCTCATTCACTGCCATAAGCACTGTAGGAATGGGAATCAGAGCAGATCATCCACCTTTTTACAGGATTCTTTATTATATCCAAACCCCATATTCACTTCCACAGACTATTAGGGTATAGGGGTTTTAAATTTTTTGTCTGTTAACTACTATTCATTTCTTCCAGCATGTTATTGTTCTGCAGATTTGACAGTAATATCAGGAAGAGATTAGCATGCAGGAACAGAGCTGACTTCATTTACAGCTACATCTGCCTCAGATCACATCATACGATGTTTCCTCCATCACTGCTGACATTTTTAAGCTCCCTAGGATGTGAGAAGTGTAAGGCTGGGTTCAGATAAAACAGGTCACCAGAGACCACACAGAATCATCTAACATATCCACTACTCCCTGTTCTGGCAAGTCATCAAACAGATATGGATATGTACTTGTTCTGCCCAAAGGTTATTTCCTTGGTGTTCAAGCTTGGATCAAGGCAGCTCTGTGGTCTAAAGATTAGATCCAAAAAAACCAAACAAACAAAAAAACCCCAAACCAACCAAACAAGAAAACAGTCAGGAACTGGGAAGGAGTAAGGGCATGAAGGGTAGGAACCAATGCAGATACAGGACTCAACACAGGAGTCAGAGTAGAAAGGGGAAGAAACATTAATGCTAGATCAGAAGTATGAACTAAATCAGGTGTAGGGACTACCACAGGCAGCCAGGTGAGGAGCAGGGAGGACTTGCTCAAGATAAAAGCTCGAGAGTCAGATATAAATGGAAAAACAAAAAAAAAAAAATCAAAACAAAACCAACCAGCATAAGCCAGAACTGAGTTTTGAATTGCAGCATGCTGCAGCCCATTGAATACCCTCAGGAGTTTCCACCAACTCCCCTATCAGTACCTATCCAGTGTGATCACCTTAGTAACCACCCTTCTGAGAGTTCAATTGCAGTTCATAACCCATGAGATTTAACTTTACAAAAATCCAGTGTTTTTTTACTATTCAAGAAAAAGAAGAGAAAAAAAAAAAGAAATGGGGGTGTTGAGGGGAGGGAAATGTTTCTGCATTAAATTGATCTCAAATAGGTTGGTGGATTTTCTGTGTTGAGCTATCACATGTAGGGCCTTTTTTTTGTAAACTTGGACTTGCTCTGCTGGTCTTCTCATAGATTCAGCTATAGAAGCACTGTAATTTTCAGGAGCAAAAAGAGAATTACATAAGTTGTACAATAAAATAACTTCCAACTTTTAATGGCAGAGTGATTAATTCAGGTAGAGGATATGGTGGTACAAAATACTGCTCTCTTTTCATGGTGTAGATCAACAAGTTACAAGCAAAGTCCAGGGTTACTGCAGGTTCAAAGTTGAATAGGCAATGAAGTTCAAACTAATTTTGAAAAAGCTGTGAGCCTGGCAGTGTATGGCCCTATTTTAGCAGTGCAGAACCACCTCACTTACATGGGTTTGGACAGCAGCCTGAGAGCTGGCTCTAATGAGAGAGTGAGTGGAATATGTCAGACTAGATCAAGAGTAATCACGTCTTTCCAGAGCATTTGGGCTGTTTCCATGTCTGAAGTTAGTTGCACAGTTGCACCCACACTGAAATTTCAATCAGAGGAAATCCTTTTGCAGTCATGACTGCCAAACACCTCTCATTAGGTTTTTCTTGTTAATGAAGCCAGTTGCATAGAAGTGAAAGCTTTCATTCTGCATAGTAACTTGAAAAGAGAACTTATATGGTGATCAGTAAAGACTGATTCAGCTCCTAAATCTATGATAAATCTCAAAGAAATGTCAGCCAACCGCTAGAAGGTAAAGTTTGTGGATAATAAATCTCTGTCTTTCTCTCAAGGATGATGACATAAGAACTTTAGAAGCAGCTCTTCTCTTAAGTAGAAGTTTCAGCAGTTTTTGTGTTTGCATTGGTACAAATCCAGTTTTGGATTTTCACTTCCATAAGTGTTTATGAAATGGGAATTTTATTTGTATCAGCCTCCAAACTAGGAATTATACTTCATTACTGGTTGCATAGCTTTAAAAGAAAGTATACTCATGCAAAAACCAAACAGTTTTCATGCTAGAAAGACATTTCCCCTGACTCAAGCTTGAGATGTGATCTTGCTGTCCCAATACTAAAATACTCTGGAAGATCAATGCATAATTATTAATGGCTGTGTTTACAACAATAATTGGAACAGTTTAGAACCAACCCAGAATTATTTTTGTATTTCCAGTTTTATTAATTTCAAGTGAGAAATGAGTTAAAAATAAATTCGAGTATGAAAAATATGCTGATTTTACCATTTGTTTACTCACTCTCCTTTTTAAACTCCATAGACTTACACTAAAGATGAATTTGGGCCACCTCATATTTCATAAATCACTTTGTTGAACGAAAAAGACATTAAGTGTGTTTAATTCCTTTATTTTTCCAAACACCAAAGGTGCAAAAATTAACCCCTAAAGCAAAAAATATACTGACAGCACTGAACTTGTTTTTTTCCTCTTCTTATTTACAGCTACTGAATGTATGGTAAAAAAAAATCCCAAGTTCAAGAACATACTAAATTTTGTTCTCATGATATTTAATATTGGTGGGGTGGTATCACTTTAAACACCATTAAGTAATAGATCAGAGAGAATAAAAACATTTTCCATCCCCCTCAAGCTTTTAACCTTTAGGGCTTCCTTAAGGGGAAAATGACTCAAATGCCAAACTCACAATTATGCATTCACCACACAGAAAAGATGGCCAGGCATTTACACAGAGAAACTATGCAATACATTAAAGTTACATTAAGATCCTTAGTTTTCCTGTTCACTAATTTCCCTTCTTATAACTCCCACATACACACTCAGAGCCTTTCCTGGGCTCAGCAATCACACTATCTTCCCCAAAGGCGCATTCATCAGCGGACTAAGCTTACAAGCCATCAGTAATGTGGCTGCCCTATAGATTCAGAGGGGAAAGTAAGGAGAAGACTGATAAGTAATCAACAAGTACAGAACAACACAGGATTAGTGGTCAGCTTTCCACCCAGGGAGAGGTTAAGATGTACTCTGCCTTATGATGGAAAGAGGATTTATTTTTTCCATTTTTAACAGAGAAGGTGATGGGAAGCTGTACTCAAAATAAAAGTGATCTGCTGCATGGAAAGCTTAAAGGAGGAGGGAGGGGGCGGGAGTGTCCACAAGAGCCATCTGAAAAAAAACGTTGCAGTTTCTCTATTAAATGCAGAGGAAAGGCTTCTCTTTTAGCCCCCTCTGGAGGGCTCAGGCTCCCCTTTGGATTTGACAGCTAAAGAAAGAGATCTTTATCCTTTTTTACCCTAACCCACACACCAGCTATATGACTGTGTATATCTTTTGACACGTGAAAATGAGTGTAGAAAACACTATTAAAATAAAATAACATGGATCTAGACAGATTCTTTATCATTGCATTGAAAAACTGTATTGAGGCACTGCATTAGATATCTTCCATTAGAGAATACAAAAGTGGTTAGAATAGAGTTGGGTTTACTGTTAAGTACCATTTTTAATTACCAGAGTAAATAAAAACTATCCTCTAGTACTGTTTGTGCCAATGAGAACTCTGCCCTTAACTACTGGTCCCCCCTCCTTTTTTCTACAGCAGTTACTCTTTTGCAGTTAATAATCAAGGCAATATGTATCTTTATTAACCTAAGTAACTATCAAGGGCTTTATTGTCAGGAACAAAATACAAAAAATCTCAAACAACACCACTGTGTCTTGTCTTCCAAAGCATGAGGTGAAAGATATCTAACCTGACTTGCATTTGTTCATATTTTTTTTCTTAGTTAATTGCAAAGACTAAACTCTCATGTTCTATGATACTAAAAGGTAATCATATTTTAAAATACTATACATATTATAAAAAAGTATAATTTTTGGATTAGTTTACTACCAAGAGTGAGAAACTTGATAAATTAATCTTTACCCCAGAAAGGTCATTGACCCACACATAAATGGATGTGTTGATTTATTGTAAAACAAGTATAATTTCCCTTCATGAAGGTTATACCATAAAAGAGGTTTCATCTGTATCTGAATTACTAGTGCATCACTTAGTACCTCTCTAGTGTCTGGGCCATATGGCTTCAACTGACAGCTGATGAAACCAGTAATTGTTGTCTTGCATTAGTCATTGCTTATATTGTTGCTTGGATTCTTGATGGCAGAAGGAGAAACAATATCTCCCTATAATGGCCTTCATAATGCACTCTAAAATAGAGCAAAAGCCAAAATCTCCTCTAAGCAGTAATTACAGCTGGCCTAGAGGCAGGAAAGTATGTGTCAACATGGCTGCTAAAAACTGAACCACAGTCCAAAGTTACTATTCACTTTATATGAAAAATGGGAGCATATTTACTGATGGAATTGTCTGGGAAAATCTTGTGTCAGGTGGACTTGTACAAGGAATTCTCACTCTCTATCAACATAGGAGATCTATGCTAATCAACAAATGGTATATAATGAGAATTGAATTATTAACTGTCATCACGAACGACAAAGGTCAGACACAGCAAAAACTAGGAAACCATATCTGGAATTTTATAGTCTCTGGCTTGAGAAATTCCTACCACCCAACACACACATTTTACAAGCAGAAAACTTAGGTACCAAGATCCTGGTAGTATCACCACAAGCTATATCCCCTTTCTGCAAATTAACTCTTCGAAAAATAAGGTATTACCTCTAAGAAGTGTGAAATCACAATCCAGGGCCCCTCTATGAAAATAATCCTTCTTGTCAGTGTAAGAATCCATGTATGTATTTAATGGATGTACTGTGAAAGTTCCAAAATAGGTGAACAGAGTCTGTCTAAGCAACTCTAAGTCTGTTCCTACATTACCCATCAATATCAAAGATGTGATTAGATTCTATATCAAGTTCCAGTTCCTGTTTACGAATCCAGTACCAATTTATTTTAACACAATTAAAACAATTAAACACTGTATATTTACACATTTGTAAACACGAAGTATTTTTAAATAGCTGGTTCTCTTTGTTAAAATAAAGCACTCAATTCAAGTCAGTTCAACTCAAAGCTGGTTTTGCTTTTAGGTATGCTACCTTACAGAAGCCTGAATTCACAATTTTTCCCTTAAAGTTTCTTGTGAGCCTACATTTGTTATACATACATTTTCCTTTAAGAAGAAAGAGGGGTTGCACTTCCTTATGAGAGAAGCAGCCTCACAAGAGCCTAAGACAAAAATAAACTGAATATACACCATAACAGAAAATTCAGTTTACTTTTAAACTACTTAGCTAAGGCACACCAGCCACATCAAGCCTCCTTCTTCCATCATCTGGAAGTGGAAGGATAAGGAATATGAAATGGAGTGGGTTAGAGGATTTTTCTTCTAAAACTCCCTGCTTACTTTTCTTTCTCAGTTCAGTTTTCTTCATTTAGTAGTTCCAGGATTTCCTCATGTAGATGTTTCAGCCCCATAATTACTGTTACTGAAAGTGCTAACACAATCTGTTCTAGCCTATATAACTTTGTATTTGTATTGTACCTTTCTAAATCTATTAAATTTGAGCTTGCATAGTTTCACATCACTAGGAGTTGCTCATTGCACTGACAAATCAAACAAATACTGCTCAAAATACTCTGCTGTCTCCTCTGACGAAAGGAGTGCTAAGCTTTGTAGATTTCTCATAGAAATAAAAATATAAATTTTCTAAAAAACTATAGTAGAGTCTTTATAAATATTTTGAAGAAAACTTCACACACATTTCTATGTGGAGTTATTTTCCGAAAAAACCCAAACATAAATATTTGATTTAATTTCATGACCTTGCTGCTGAGACCATTGAATCTTACCTTCAGATTTGGACACCTTGTTTTGTTTCTTGCAGGAAACTCATAAAAGAACCAAACCCACACCTTCTGCAGATGCTCACTATAGGACACCACTATACCTACATGATGCCACTACCCTGTAGACATGATAGGATAGCTGGAAGCCAGTAGAGCCTATCTGCAGTGAAGCAAGTCTTGAAAGGTGGATGGATTTATGATTTCCTCAAAAATTACTAGCTCAGCTGCTCCACGTGGGTCAGGAAAGCATTCTAGCAAGCAAATAACAACATTGTACGGCCAGATTGACCTGGTTTTATTTGGCCCTGAAGTCTTTTATTGCTTTAAAGCAATACACCAACAACTTATGTTAACTGGTAAAGAAGAGCTCTTAAGACAGGTATTCGCCAAGTGACTCACTGCTGATAATTTTGCAGGCTTTTTAATGTTGAGTAACAAGACCAAACACTCAGAGGGCTAAGAAAACTGCTTGACCTCCATAGAGGTTTCAAATGTGCATCTATGACCACAAGAGATTTTTAACAAGTTTTTTTTACAAGCAGTAGTCTACAGTCATTGATTTTATGACACAGACCTCTTCACTCAAAGTAGTGTGAGATCACCTGCTACTTTCACATACTCCACAATTCAAAATAGCTGAATATCTCTTGGAAGTACATTTTAGCAAAAAACATCTTTCAAGACAGGTATGCACATCTCTTTCCAAACCACGAGTACTTAAACATTAAGGAGTGAGACACAAAATAATGGAGTACATCACCTGCCAGATTGACAGGCCCTTTATATTCCATCAGCCATGTACTATGTGATATGTGCTCCCTTTTTGATATCCTGATTTTAACAAGTTATAGCTGAACCTTTCCACATGTGAGCATAAACAAAATCTCCTGAACTGTCTTCCTTGAATATTTTGAGAAGATGATCTTGATTTCTTACTCTGCTTCTCCCTTCTTTTTTTTTTTGCATAGTTTCCTAAAACACACTTCTGAATATCTCAGGTAGAAGAAGCACATGAGGTTCTGCAGGCAAGCATTTCTGTCTTCTGTCAGATGACATTTTGTAACAGTCTATCACTGGACATCTCCCTGGGGGCTCAAAACCCTGAAACAAGGGAAAACTAACCTGCTCTGTCCATTATAACATGCACAATGCACATATCTACACCAACCTGGTATGACATGACATCTACTGAGCACTCCAGCTTTCACTTTTTAAATGGAGCACATTATTCCTTTCTACCTCAACAATATTACTGTAAATCAGTTTGTTTTTCATACTCTTTTTAAAAAATAATATTTAATTTATTTGCACTAACTATAACCTTTGTCAGGCATACATTAGGTCCTTACAAAGCTGTGTTCTCTCTTCCAAACACATTGTCCACTTTGTTGACAAAAATGTAGCAGTTTAACAGTGACCTAATAACATCCAAAAATTAAAGCTGCTTAAAGATCCAAATAAGCTATTCCCTGGTATTCTCACACCCATACTTATTTTCTGATGTTCTCTTCAGTAAGCTCTGACTGAGTTTCACTTCTTCTAAATGACAGACTGGAGTTTGAAACTTAGATTATTATCCTTAACACTGATAGATAAGTTCTAAAATAAATTCTAGGGTATCTATTCTTTGAACATCTATGTGTGGGCATCTATTGTGTAGATGTCCAAACAAGGACACTTGATCAAAAATCATCTGCATTTTGGAAGCTTTCAAATAAGACCTCAAACATTGCAGTTAAGGTAAACCCATTTCTTTGTAATCCAGTCCTTTGTACCCATTTCCAGATCATTAAGCCCTACAATGATTTTCTAAAAAGTCCTGTCTGTTATGTAGGCTCATTTTTAGGCTGCACTGGCATTTCCTACTACAATTGTATATTAGATAATATAAACCTGTTAACATAAGCATATGGATGAAAATGGCCTCTGCTGGAGTAGTTTGTCTGGGTTAGTAACAGTTCTGCATAACTGTATTTTTTTATAACACTAACACTTACCTTCCTTCTTAGCACTACTCCTACTACTGAATGCAATTTGTCTGGGATAGTTCATCCTCTTCTACATTATATCACAACTTCTTGTTTTCATTCTTTATTTTAGTACTGAAGACAAGTCATTCACTCCAAGGACCTCTGAAGGCCACGTTGACAAAACCTGTAACTTCCCCTAAGTCTTCTATCTGCACAAAATAATAACAGGAACCATACGAAATTCATAAATACCCACAATAGATGATTATTTTCTTCCCTTTTAAATGAAAACATATTGCTTATTTTCTAGACTTCATTTACAAGGGAACATATATTCTCTGCACATGTAAGACTGAAAAAGAAAAAGTCACAAAACATAGAACTGAGCAAGTTGGATGTATGAGTAAGTCACTGTTCACTGCTGAGTCTGGGTGGTCAGAGGTAGGAAATTCATGTATAGCATCATTATTCTCCTCTTACACTGATTAATTAAATTAAACTAGTTTATAACCTCAGATTATGTAAACATGTCTGTAAACAATTCATACTTTTATTGACTCTACTCTAGGGAACATTTCATAGAAGGAAATATTCATTTTACAATTGTGGCAAAACAAAGAAACTTCTAAAATTATAAATTATGGCACATTGTACCTTTTATCTTTTTCTAGAGATATTTCAAAAATAAGTGAAAGATCAGGTACGATTTTTTTTATTTTAAAAGATCATGTGAATGTACAAAAATGTTTCCAATTTTATGTACAGAAAAAGAGTCTTGATTCCATGTGTATCTTACTAAGGAAGCAGAATGGCTGGAGAAAACACTATTCCTACGGTATCCCCTACCAGTATTTCTGAACAGGAGAGATGAGAAAGGATATTTATCCTTTATTGAGAGTGATCAAAATATTCATATTTTTTCCTAATCTTTCATATTTACTATCTCATAAATGACTGACAATTTGCAAAGTGGGTGAGTGAAGACAAGAACTTGGACCCAAGAAACAATTGCACCTCCAGATTCAGGACTGCATTCAGCCTTCTGTACCTTTCATTATGTGGCCTTTTGAGGGGAGTCTAAATTCTTGTGTTCAGTGACAAGCACTCTCCAAACAGCAGTCTTGAAAATGTTTCATGTGCCAGGACCTATCCAAAATGTCCTTTGGCTGAAGAAGATTCTCCTTCACAAACAAGGACCAGTGACTTTGAATCACCGAGACATACATAGGATCAAGCTGTAGATCTAAGCAATATTTTTCCCCACAGAGAAAGATCAGTTTGCAAACAGGGAAAAAAAAAATAATCTGTTCCAATTCTACAGTAGGTTGCAGTAAAAACAAGATAAAAGAAAGTCATGAATGTCCAGAATTCTTGTAATGATATCTTTCATAAAGAAACTGTTAAAATGCATATTTTAAAATGTCTCTTTTTGGTTTTAAAACTAATTAAAAATAACAAAAATTCTTAAAAGGGTAAAGTAATTTGAAAATTTCAACTTTAATTTCAGATTATATGAAATACTTAATTGACCCAAGTAAATGTAATAATTTCATTGACAAATTCTGGTTTGGCTTGACCTTGACTGATTTTTCCAATTTTTTGGTTCAGTGACAAAGCATTAAAAAAAATAAAAGTATAAAAAAGAAAATCTACACACATTGTTCTCTTAGTCTAGTGGAAATTTTATATATTTTTGTTTACTGAGATGCAGGAGGAGATAAAACTTATTAGTTCTCAGACTCCAATCTCACAGCCTCAGTTTATTTTCATCACTCTGAGTACAATACTGAAAACGATGAATGCCTTAGTGATTAATGGAAACAAGAAATTATATGTCTGACAACATTTTTTTGAGACTGAGGCCTTTATGTAACCATTAGTAAGGCTTAAGAGAATATGTCATATATATATATATAAAATTTTATGTCAAAAGGAACTTCAAAAATAGAAGCCATTATAGTGCCTTGTTTCTGTCTAATGACCAAAAAGTACATGACTGCAGGAATATTATTTTTTTAGGGTTTTATAGTTATTTCTTTATTTCTTAACTCTTCTAGTCCTTCCCACTCCTTAAAATCACCCACATGCTGCTATCACATGCAGCAGATCCACAAGTCCCTCCCATGAGATGAAATTTCAAGGTAATCTCTTCCAGCATAAATAATCCTAAATCTCCTAGTAGCAATTTATTTTCTTTAAAGTTTTACATAGTGTTTAATTTATTCTTTTTTCTCCAGCAAGGTCATCTGCTTCTGTGTAGAGAAAGAAGATTCTCATCCCATAAAAAAAAAGGTCTACTTTATTATTTTGTTAGTCTTTCCTTTGGAAGATGACAGAGATCCAATGATAATAGCGTTCTTTTGTTTTTAATAAGGTAAATCCCGCAGAGAGCACTGTAAGCACAGTGATTTCTCAACAATTCCTTGAGATTTCTCCTTTCTTCTCAGACTATACTAAGAAGTATCTCCTCTTCACTTTTCCAGACCGCTTTTTATTACATCAAAATATTCCCAAGATAACCTGAATAGTACTTCCCTACCTTTTAGAACACATTTCTGATGTTACCATTTTACTCTGATTATCATCAGAAACTACGTTCTTCTAACCAACAGCCAGAGCAGCAAACTCAATGACACCATGCAGACTCTGATAAATCTGATGATCCATTTGGCTTTCTTCTGGAGTTGGCATCTCATATCACATCACCCTTCATCTATGTACATCTGTGGTGAGTAATGACTTCAACATGTGGGAACAGAGTGTTACCTTATGTCATATGGCAGAAAGCAAAATAATGGTGGTACTACATAAGGTTAATTTCAGCTGTGCTCAATACAGAATTTATACTTTGTGTGTCCAGAGTAATGCATTTAGAACCCTGTATGTGAACATGCAAGCACCATTCACATTCATTTTCCACTAATTGTGAACTAGAACTTGAAGGTGCACAGACATGCTGAGGAAAATGATCATTTCTATCTATCTAAGAATCAGCCTGGATTCAACTAAAGAGGGATGAACATGACTTACGGCTTGCTGCAAATCCCCCAGGAGAAAAATTTAAGTATTTACACTGAAAATCCTGGATCCACAGCCTAATCCAAACTGATCTGCCATTTCTAAGAGCCATCAGTTTCACTCTTCAAGATTTCAAGTTTCCCTAATTTCTCCCTTCTTGTAGTTAAGTTCTGAAATGAATTTAAAAATAAATTAACAAAGTGCAGCAATGATGTTTTGAAGTAATGCCAAATACGAAGTAGCATAAATTTAACAGTTTTCATTAACAGAAGAATATTCACTAAACATTTTTCTATATTAGAAGAAATATTCTGTGCTATAAAATTAAATCCATCCTGGCAGTGACCCACAAATAACCTGTTTCTATAGTCCCTTTGCTATTCAGCTAGGCCTCCTGGTGGTGCAGAGCTGTCGTTCATTAATTTTACTGATTGCATAATGAGAAAAAGTCATGCAGCTTTGAATATTAAAAGCTGTAGGTCGATTAATCACCATTTTGAAAATAAAGAGAGATAAAAATATAAGGCAATGTGAAAACCAACAGGAAATTTGTATCTAGTATGGGAGAAGGGGAAATTCACCTACTGATTCACAGAGTATCATGTGCATGGCTCAGTAAGTGGGCTGAGAAAGGATACAATAACTTTTATTGGTCTTGAAGGAACATTTACAAATTGAGATATTTATCAGTGTTGGACCCAATGTCTACAGTTACAAGGAAGCATGTCTTGAAAGATTGTCTCATTACAAAAGATGTTTCAATCCTTGGAAAAACTCTCCTAATACAGTATGTTATTCAGACCTTCCACTAGACCTACCCAATCATGTTACTGATTTGCTGACACTTTTATGTTTTCTGGACCACGTGCAAGGGAAAAAAGCAGTAATATTGTCATTGTTCCAAAGCAGACAGCAGCATGTTATGACAAGGCATAGGTAACACTATTTATCTCAAACACCCATCACTATTCCACTATTCAATCAGTAAATACCACTCAATATATTTTCCCTTACATCTCAAAACTTCCCCTTTTGGTTTTTATGATACCTGGAAAACACATTGAGTAGCTGGTTCTTCAAGGTTGTTCCACCAATGTTTCTCTACCCTGCACCTCACCACCCCCCTAGACTGTAAGGTCCTTGCCACAACACAGGCAGGAGATTAAGTGGCCAGCCTTTGCGTACGAAGATCTGAGAAAGGTGTTTTTACCTTTCAAGCCTGCACAATGGATTTTTTAGGTGAGACACAGCCTGCGCTGAACTGAGCCCACC
>JAWWLV010000088.1:53774763-53799795 GCA_035041135.1 Platyrinchus mystaceus | reverse complement strand
GTCAGTCCCATGCTCCTCCCAAGTTTCTAGACCTTTCCCTCCAAACCCTATATAAACCCACGTTGTCCCCCAATAAAATTGCAGTAGCTGCTTGGACCTCTTACTCTGTGTGAAGATCCCAGTTATTGCGTCTCCCTCCACCGGACTGCGGCAGACTCAACAATCCCCATCAGATATCAAGAGATTGCATTATCTAAATTCAGTGAGCTCTGCTTCCATAACTATTTGTCTTACCTCTGCTTGAACTTTGTTGTGGTTTTATGCAAGCCGGCAACTAAGTATCATGCAGCTGCTTGCTCACTCTTTCCTTCCATCCTGGTGGGATGGGGAGGAGAATCAAAAAAAAAAAAAAAGGTAAAAACTCATGTGTTGAGATAAGAATTGTTTCATAATTGGACAAATTTAAATTTAATAATTATTACTCACCACCCACTGTCCCTTAGCAGGGATTGTTGGCTTCTGGTCAGTTCTTCCTTGTTTATACACTAAATGTGATGTTCTACGGTATGAAATATCCTTTTGGCCAGTTCAGGTCAGCTGTCCCGGCCATGTTCCCACACAGCTTCTTGCACCTGCTCACTGGCAGAGCATGGGAAACTGAAAAGTACTTGACTTAGGGTAGGCACTGCTCAGCAATAACCGAAATATCAGTACGTTATCAATGTTATTCTCATACTAAATCCAAAACACCGACTTATACCAGCTACTGGGAAGAAAATAACTCTCTACCACCCAAATCCAGAACAATCCGAAGTTCTTTATGAGCGTCATCTGGCACAGTTTGGTCTTGGTGTATGGGACAGTTTCAGATTCACAATGGATTTACTAGAATTTACAACCTGTTACCTGTTACAGTCTAAAAATGAGGCAAGGCTGAGTAACACAAAAATACTGTCACAAATAATGCAGTAGTATCAACAACTGATATTTCTGAGCTGTTTGGTAACATGTACATGCAGACCTCTGATACCACTACGAACATTGAAGTCAACATCAGTGTTTAATTGTGGACTACTAAAAATTTTTTTCCACTTCTTTCCAAACTCTTCTCCAAAGAGCCTCAGTGTCACCCTACCTGAACTTTCTATTTGCTTGCATTTTATTCTTTCCATCATACTCTTCCCCTTGCCTTTATTTTCAACAAAAAGAACCACTTAGTATGAGACATGCATAATTTCTCAGCAATTACATCTTTTCTCTTCCAAGTTGGCTTAAAAGACAAGAAATTTCTTACCGATATTATTGAGTGTTTTCTTCTTTTCTTTTAAATTGTGAACTAGAGTAACATGATATTTATTGCTATTGCACAACATATGTTGGCTTCTTAATGGTTTGTGAAAATTTTTCTTATTGCTCAGGGATATGCCATCAAAAAGAGAAGCAGGTGACAAGTATCTTTTGGTGTAGTATGTTGAAATGTACTATTGAAATGTTCAGTTATAGGAATAAGTAAATTATGTTTACCTTACTTGCAGAGTTTGAGATGACGCTAAACAAGACTCAGTTTTCAGTGTTCTAAAGATAGCTTTTGGATAGTTTAAGCCTTTATTTAACTTTTTCTTTTTGCCTTCCAGAAAACTCATTGTATCATTTTTATAGTCACTTTTCTATTGAGAACACCAGTCTAGGCCAATCTCATAATTTTATATTAAAGCATAATGTCAAGTAGCTGAGTTTCTTTCAAGAAGGCTTTGTTATATTTGAAAGAGGCACAGAACACAGAGTTCATAGAACTGTAAAGAATCAAGTTGGACATACTCAATTCAAAATGTAAAAATACATATTCAAATACAAAGTGTATGTCTAAGAGACAAATCCTTTAGGACAACTGAAATGGAATGCTTTTATATCTTAAACATATTTTTATCATGACTTAATCAGAGCAATTTTTTTTCATAGTTACTGGAGCAGAGCTCTGCAAAACTGCAACTACTATTCAATTATTTTTGAGTGTCCGGATGACATTTTTTCCATTTTCATCAAGATTTTGACACAGGTCACTTAAAATCAATTGCAGAAATAGTTTTTCAGAGACATGCTACAGATGTTCATAAGCTCATTTCCTACCTTTCCATTATTCTTCTATATTTTAGATTGGTTTAAAGTCAAACGTGTTTATGTATTTTATTGAGTCAAGAGTTCAGTGGGAGTTGTTTGTGAAATGGAAGGCAGATTGAGAGCAAAGAATTATTCATTGTGATACTTCCAATGAATGCAGCTAGGAATATTAATACTGGTGGGTTTTTTTCAGGACAGAAACAAAAAGACTGAATAGCTTACTGAATGGCAAATTAAGGTGTCATGGTAAATGCTGGAGGTGTATCCCAGAGTTCTGGGAAATAGTATGGAGCAAAAAACCCCCCATATTTCACTTCAAAGAAATTAAAAATTTCAACTTGGAGTGAATTATTACAATTTATCTGTAAAGACTTTAAAAATGTATGGGTTTTGTTGACTACTCATAACATAATAATGCCTAGAATGTCAAACTATGTACACAATTTCCCTGCATATGCAACAACAAAAACAACAACAAAAAAATCATAGCATAAGAGACAGCCAATGACACAAACAACTCACTATTTTAATAAAAATGCTGAGGTTGCTAGCAGCTCCTGAACTACAACGTCACAAGTACTCTGCTCTAGGAAAATGGAGAACAATTACTTGCCCTAGATACATTTTAAATATATTTTTTCAGAACTTTTTATTAGTCAGAAACTGCGGAAAGCCCTAGTGCCTAATTTGTATCCCATAAGTGAGTAGTTTATGACAACCAAAGGCAGCTTTTGAAAACAAGGAAAAGAAAAAATGCTTACAGAACCAGTGCACGTCATAGTATCTTGAAAATGAAGTGCATTATGGCAGACATAAAAGAACATGCTGTAGTAAGACAAGCTGTAATGAGTTCAGTGTGTTAGTATGCAAGTTATGAAAGATTTCTCTTCTTTAATATCACATTTTTCATTATCATTAGTCCTTGAGGTGCATACCAACCTTTCGCTGGTGAATGTAAATGATGGAAAGCCTCTAGGAAAGAAGGAATCACAGCTCTTTCCTTCTTGTTTGAATTGTTGCACTACACAGTTTTGCAACACATCAAAGGCAGAGCTATACACTTTCCTGAGCTGCAATCCCTAAGAATTTTTGACTGAAAATGAAAGTAATGCAAACTCAAATTTATTTCCACAACAGCTACAGTACCTTCCTCATAAATAAATTGATTTAAGAAAAAAAAAAAAAGATTCAGTGTAATTAAAGACTGTGGTTTAAGGGTTAATGCAATTCTATAAGCTTCAGTTAATATTGGAAGAAAAAAACAATTAAAAAGAAAAACAACAAACAACAAAAAAACCCAACATGAAAACAAAAAAACCCAAACAAAAACCCCAGGCAACCCACAAACAAAAGAAATGTTGACAAAAAAACTAGGAATATTACAGAATAGAATCTGGAAAAAATGTGTTTCATTTTTGTACAATTATTCTGAAGAAGAAAAGTATAACATCTTATGAGTGAATTATATATTTTTTTTTAATTATTTGCAACTAGTCTTTAGGAGACATAATGGAACACATGGAAACATAATATGCTTATCATCCTTTTTCTTTTACTTTGAGAGAAGGACAAGAATAAGCTATCAACTTACTAAAAATTTCACTGCAATTTAGAAAAAAATATCTCTAATCTTGAAGTTGTGGTAAGATTCATGGAAATGTAATTTAGAAAATTAGAATTACCTGGACTCAGTTCTGAATCAAAATCAAATTTGACTCCTAGATAACATATTTTTCTACCAACAAAAGCTGCCCCAGTTTGTTGTGGCTGAAAGAGTCTTCTCAAAGTATCAGCTTTGATTGGCTCTTTCCTTGCAGTTTTTCCACACATTTCTCTTTTGGACACTGTCAAGGAAAGGATTCTGGGTTACAATAATTTTGGTCTTGATAATTTTGGAGGTTCTTGCATGATACAGATGTTGCAGAGCATCTTATCATGTGTACATAGTTGTCAGGTATTCTAAAAGTCTGGTAACAATCCTACCTGCTGGCCTGATGGAAAACTTGTCATTACTCTGCTGTAGACAGGAAATTCCCTTCTTTTTATGAAATTGTGGCAAACTTTGTGCAGGGGATTCCCACTTATACTAGTCTTGACTCTATTAAGACGTCTGCCTGCAGCACCACAGATAATAAAATAGCAGCACCCATAATAAAACAATAGGGGTGTGATCAGGAATCAGCAGTCAGAGTTCACATGAAAGGTAGTTTGCATTTGCTTAGACACTGGCAGGTGAGCAATAATTACATGTGAATCACAATGACAAGGTTTTCTCTGCAAGATTGCTTAACTTTTCATTCAAACAATCTCAGAGCTTCTGATCTTGTGCCATCAGCCAAGGCTTAAGGGAAAAGAGGACAATAAAAACCCACAGTGGTAACAACAGAAAATACAGAAACAGAAAATTTAGTCTGGGTACTCTGCAGGATTACAGACACTGCAATCTGAAGAAGAAATTGACCTGCTGGACTGGTACAGTGAAATATTGAACAAAAGAAAATATAGCCATATGCCAAAAAGGAAAGTCCTTGACAAGAAGTGGTCTAGGTGTGTTGATAGAGCTTTAGCATCTTTTGATTATGCTATTCTAACCACATTGTCTGATTACAGATGGAAGATGCCACAATATGCATTTTATTTCTGTCAAATGGAGAAACACTTTAATACATGTAAACATACATATACACACACTGTATTTACAGACCTGAAATTTTATTTTTTTTTATGGTATTATTTTAGGAAAAGGGATTTTTTCTCTTCACTCTAACTTCCCATTAGTTTGCTTACTGACTAATCATCTTTCTTCTCTAATCTACCCACATTTCATAGTGCATCATTTCTAGGAAATTTTAGAACATCTTCAGTTGTGTAATAGATCATTATTTGCCAGGCTACAGACGAAAAGTATTCTTTCTTGAAACGGGTCCAGGTGGATTCCAATTTCCAGTTTTTAACTACTTCTGAAGTATAAACAGCACACTTGCCAGTAAATATATACTAGACTGAATGCCTAAGAGAATGCTTTATAAGAATATTGCACTTCAGCAAATAGAGAAACCGTATCACACTCCAACAAAGAGAGAAATGAAATGGAGAGAGAAATCTGTAATTTCATCAGCTGGCCATACCTACACTGAAGTCACAGCTCATTAACAACAGTCTAGCTAGAGACTTACTTGAATGTGGTGGCAGTATACTGGAAAACCATTGATGATCATCTCACTGAAGTGTTGAAATGGATGAGATACTTCTTTTATTCAGAGGAACATCTGGGCACAGGGAACCTGCTGACTACTGCAGTATACCCAGAGCTAAGCCAGTTATAAGCCTACCCTGGTTCTTTAGCAAAGCTACAAAGACAGTTTATTTTGGGTACAGTTAATATTATAAAGTCCAGCTGGTCATTTCTGAGAATAAATACCTGTTTGTCCTTTTGAATACCATATATCCACGTACTTGACCAGTAATCAGGACTGACCAATAATCAGGACTGCACCAAACTTTGTACCTGTTTAATTTTATCTATTCCTCCTCCTAACAAACAATCTACAAGGACTCATATACAAGACAATTGTTTGGACTAAGGAAGAAGGATGACTGTGAAAAAGGAGACCAAACTGAGAACAGATAAGAGTGAATGTAATTGGTGGAGTACCTTTTAGAAAATTTGGCATGAAGTGGATACTCAAAATGAACATGGCTCAAACACTGAGCAGATGTGGGAAAAGAGCCAGACATCAAAAGAGTGTGATACAAGGAAAAGCTAATATGCAGACTGCTCTAGTAGAGTCAATTCTGCTGAGAACTACCGGATCACCTCTAATACACATAATCTCTTTTCTTCCAAGAATTTGGAATTCTCTGCTATGTATTTGAAATCCAACTTTACACAGATGAGTGGATAAGATCAAGGAAGTAAAGCAGTCTATTTCAGCATCAGTTAAAAATGTCCATTTCAGTAAAGGTTAACACCAAAACTTTTCCCTTAGATTTTACAAAGCTATAGAGTCCCTGCTAATTCCTAAGATTGTAAAAACTATCACCTTATCTAAACCTGTACAGAAATAATAACTGGTGCACAGTAAACCAGCACAGCCCACGTCCCTTCCAAAAGCACAGAAAAGTCCATTTCAGGTCATCCTGAGTACTAAGAGAATACGGGTACTGTGAGAACTCTGCCTGTCTAACTCAGGTGTAGGCCTTATTATCAAACCTCCTATATCATTACAGCCAGAATCCAACCGTACAGCAAGACTATTCTGTTCCCCTTATCAATTTTGTTTCTTTCTACTTTCCTCTCTCTCAATGGTGCATGCAATTTTCTTTCTTGTTATTGGTATGCAAATTCACCTGCTCCCAAAATAGTTCTCTTGAAAGACTGTTATTATATTTGAAATGCAAGGTATGTACACCCACTTGTCAACTGCATGAGCTAGCTCTGGCGATTATAAATTCCTCTGAAGAGCAACAAACATTTGCCATAAATGGAAACTAAATTAATTCAAGCATTTTCAAGATACAGACTTGGTTAACCTACCAGAAAAAATAATTTATCTGATATATACCATAAGCTTTTCATCTTCTTTTTCAGAAGTGCTTCAAGACCCTTCAAATATGAGCTCTTTTGGCAAACACCATCTGCCATTTTCTCCCATGAGGATCCCATGTGTTCTCTTTTTTATTTTTCTTTCATGTCAGTCCTTCCTTGTATGTCATCAATCACATGACCAAAAAGAGGTCTCAGGACAAAAACACACCAATGTATCCACTTCTTTCTCCCGGAGACAAAAACACACCAATGTATCCACTTGTAAGACTAGCAACTCAATCCTTTGACAGCCTTATGCACACTCCAAATGAGGAGAAAAGAGGTTAGAGGATAAATTTTGGTCACGTGGGTACTCTGCTGTTTACAGAAGAGAAGTAGGGACCAAGGTGCTTAAAGAGCACCTTAAAAATAGCTCATAACCCAAATGTGAGTGCCGCTATAATAATTGTTAGAATGATACTCATGATTCAGGGATAGAGGGTTTAATAAAAAGTGAAAGTTGAAAGAGAGAAGTCCTAACTTAATAATTGTTATCCAGATGTAGAAAGAATTGAGCTTTTATTAATATCAGAAAAGGGTCTATCCAATTGAGCTACTGAGATGTTGCTAAGTGCCTTCAGTTTCCAACCATTTTGGAAGGCCTTCAGGATGGTTAACACCACACAAAGGTGGAAAATCTTGTTAACACACTGTGGGCAAAGAATCCTATGGGTTGCAAACAGGTGCAGAGAAAAGAATTGTATTGAGCTGATAGGAATTGATGTGTTAACTGTTTTGAGGAGAAATCCTATTTGATTGTAATTCATCCTGCTGTAAACTGTGGCCACACTTGCACTGTCAGTGCAGTATAGGAACTCATCTCTCGGAAGAAGACTGTGTGATATTATGAACCATGATGGTCTGCTCTTAGGCAGGCATCAAAGAACACTTCTGTTTTCCCCCTCTCCCAGACCCAGGTAATAAGCTTGTACTGAAAGAGTCAAGAAAAAACACATATTGAATAAACATATATGTACCCAGATCAAGAGCAGGAATCCTTTGCTATGCATTTAAAATGAGTGATAATGAAAGGCAACAGATATCCAGAGAAAAAATTTCACAGTTGTGGAAAACCTGTAATAATTTTTTCTTTGTGCTTCAATTTAGATGCAGAAGCAGATTGCCCCTGCTTTAGAGGTGCATAAACTTCAGCAGAAAGTTGTGGTCTTGCCACAATGTCCTTTGAATGTTTCCTTAAATAGCACATCTGATATTCTTGCTAATAATTGTCAATAGACTGGAAATACTCACAAATACCTTGGCCACATAACAGTTGTGATAAAAGATCACCATCTTCATTATTAAAAAATAATGCCAAAAAACAACAGCAAAATCAAATGAACCAACCAACCAAAACAAACAAAAAATCCCATCTCATATGATATAAACCAGGCAATAATCCTGAATCTTACTACTTGTTCTGCAGTTTCTAAGCCTCTGAACAGGTTGGAGATATCCAAATCCTTACAGAGGTAAGTAGCACTTCCTTGTGCAATTAGCAGTAGTAAAATCACCTAACCTGACAGGCACTGACTCACAAAGTGCTACTACATTCTTCACAATTTTCATCTGTACTTCTGGATGTGAAGTGAAATAATCAAATGTTGATACTCTGAATAGAGCTGGACAAAAAGAAAGTTCATGAAAAATTAATTAGGCACAGAGCCTTTGTTCAGACTAGCAAAAAGACAAGACTGTCCATCTGCTTTCTGTTATAGTGTAAAAGGTACATGTTTGGAAACTAAAGCAAGTCTGTGGAACATGTGAGTATACAGGGTGATTGAAAATATGATTATGGTCAATAAGTACAAATAGTTAAATTGTCAAACTGCTTAATACAATGTTAAACAGCAAATCATCAATCTTTCCACCTGTTAGGGTACCGAGCAAAAAATACTTGTATGTGGTAGGTATGCACAGTTAGTTGGATGTACTTTTCTGAGCTATGGATACAAACTGCTCTGCCAAAGCTTCTAATTAGTAGTGTTCATGTTTGCAACAGGCATACATAAAACATCTATCACCTACATTAAAGTTTAAAAACATTTACTACAGATGCAAAGCTCATCAATTCCTTAAATCACCCAGATAACATCTCTTAGAAGTACTTTGATATGCAGCAGTCAGAAAAATTAAGCGCTTGTGCTAATCAAAGTTTCCTTAATTTCATATTTGAGTGATTGTCAATCTACACATTCAAAACATAATCCTTTTTGTGAAGACAATTTTTCCTAATATACAATCTAAACCTGGTGCTACTTGATGCTGTTTCCTCTTGTACTGTAACTTGCTACTTGGAAGACAAGACAGACTCTTTTGCCTTGCCACAACCTCCTTCCTGGTAGTTGTAGAGAGCAATAAGGTCTCCCCTGAGCCTCCTTTTCCTCCAAACAATCACAGCTCTCAAAGCTGCTCCTCATCAGACTTGTGCTCCAGACCCTTGACCTGCTTTGTTGCCTTTCCCTGGACTTGCTCCAGCACCTCAATGTCTTTCTTGTAGTGAGGGCCCATAACTGGACATGGGACTCACCAGTGCCAAGTACAGGGGGACAATCTCTCCCCTAGTCCTCTGGCCACACTATTGCCTATACAAGACAGAAGATCATTTGCCTTATTGGCCACCTGGGCACACTGCTGGCTTATGTTCAGCTGGCTGTCGACCAGCACCTCCAGGTCCTTTTCCACTGGGCAGACTTCCAGCCACTCTTCCCCCAGCCTGTAGTGCTTCCCGGGGTTGTTCTGACCAAGTGCAAGATCCAGCACTTGGTCTTGTTGAACCTCATACAATTGGCCTCGGCCCATTGATCCAGTCCATACAGAGCCTTCCTACCTCCAGCAGATCAACTTTCCCATCCAATTAGGTGTCATCTGCAAACCAAGTGAGGGTGTATTAGATACTCTTGTTAAGATCCTGGATGAGGAAACAGAATTGGCCCTAATACTGAGCTCTGGAAATGTGTGGTGCTATGTTGGGCCACTGGATGTAACTCCATTCACTACCACTCTCTGGGCCTGACCACCCAGACATATTTTTACCCAGTGAATATCTTCAGTAGAAGTATTTTGGCAAAATTTCCTTTCACTGAATAGTATGCCTTGCCCTTTTTAAATGTTAAGTAGGAGACTGGCAATTATTTCACCACCAGCAAGAAACTTTACATTTGCTACAAACTCAGTTATGGTTTATAATGCAGCAGCAACAAACAACTGCAATTCATGCAGTCCTTTCCAAGAATTTAAAGAGATTACTTGATCAAAGGGGGTTTGTTTGTTTTGTGGATATTTTTTTTTATCCTATGCAATCACTGCTTAAACTAAGTCCGTGAAGCAACTCTGACCTTGGGTGTATGGTTTTGGTCTAGTGAATATTCCTACATATATTCAACCACCTGCATTACATGTACTCGCATCACATGTCCTGACGTAGATTCTCACCTGTCTCAGAGTATAATACTTCAGAAGTTTGGTAGCTACAAGGGTCAGAAAGGCAATAACTGAATAAAAAAAATAATGTAAATGTATGTCAGTTGAAACTGCTACTAGAACTCTTAACAGTTGCTCTGTGTCTATAATACATAAGTTCTGGCTCTGTTTCTGTTTTACAGCAGAAAAGAGGCTTCGTGAGAAAGGTTTAGGGTTGGTTTTTAAAAAATTATTATTATTGTTGTAAATAATAAATAAATAAACAAAACAAAATAAAACAAACAAGCCTGAAGCAATTTCTCCTTGAGTCTATCTGCAAAGTATAGTGGGTTTGTTACCTACCAAACTAGAGGGGTATGCAATACTATTAAACCGAAGTCAAAATAACCCAGCCTCCAAGAATCAAGAAAACTATAGATTTTTTATTTAAATAAACATGATCTTTTAAGTTGTATAGCTGTCTGCCAGACACTGATTTACAGTAATCTGTGTTCTCCGGATCAGGTTTAGGTTCAGTTGCTATGGCTCCCTGTTTTATGCTCTCCTTGCACATTCACCTCTCTCTCTCATAACCTTTTATAACAGATTTATTGTTAAGGAAACTAAATTTTGGTTTTCTGAAGACTGAAGAAAAAGCAGTATTTTCCTTGTCCCTTATTTAAAGCTCAAACATGGCTGTATGCAGAGAAGACAAGGAAAAACACACACCGTGAGACCATTTGGCAACCCTGGGCAAGCCCTGTACTGACCACTTCCCTAAGGGTACACATTGGCCAAACTTGGCTCTGGCTTCAGTCAGGTACAAGACGCATCACCTTTGCAACCCTAGATAAAACACACCTAGGCCTAGACATAACCACTCCATGCCTCCCACATTATAAGCATTTACCCCTCCTTCCTGTCTGCCCTTGCTTCCCCTGGGGGACTTTTGCCACTGGCTTTAATAAGCTGAAGATTTCACTTATGATATGGATTTCTCATTAGAACTCTTGCAATACTCAGATCTAAAAGAATCAGTGAGATCAGTTAGCACTTAAATAAATATTGAAAAACTACTTGCCCATTGTTACTGTTTGAAATATACATACTGAATTTCTTAGTTACAAAAAGCCCTCAGAAAATTTCATCCTTTCTATAAAATGCCAAATATTATCCACCAAGATTTCATCTCCGTTGTGGAATTCTGTTTGTTGGTACAAAATCCATAAAAGAAATGGTTTCTTCATCCCAATACTTCTTTCTTATAACCATAGAAATGAAAGAATAAAATCATTTTAATGTAGCAGGATACCACACACCAACACTGTAACAATGATGTTGCCGTCTGTACTTATTAATAGGACACACCCTAAAGATCTTTGCAAAGTTTGTGGTAGGATAGTAGTATTTTTTTTCCATTCTACTGGCAGTGATGCACTAAATCATAAATTTAATCTACTCTCCCCTGGTAAGTTTAACCTACTCCTTTAGCCTTTTCACTCATTTCCTTACACATACCAGAGCTGCACCGCATTTCTGAGGGTAAGGTTGTTGGACCTTTCCCCTATTTAATGCTAAGAGAGTAAATAAAATGTGAGAAAAAGAAATTAAAGTGACTATAAATGTGCACAATTATCTACCTATCTTCCTTAATAAAAGCTTCTCCACAAGCACAATTTCTTCTACCGCCAGTTGAGCATTTCACACATTTTGCTCATACTGTCTACAAAAAATCTCATACAAGATTGATTCTTATCAACCTGGTGTACTGTAATGGCATTCCCTCCATAAGAATAATTTATTTTATTTTATTTTATGCTTAAAAAATAGATTTAAAAGCATTTCTTACATGTAAAGGACAAAGTACCCTATCCATATCATCTTTTTAAATGAACTATGAGTCTTTTCTATGCTATGGTTTGATCGATTTGTTTTGAAAAAAGCAAACTAATTTGATTCCTCTTATGGTTACAAAGTAGGCTCTACTACTGCATTACAACATAGAATAAGCCACTATTGTCACCCTCAGCAACTGGAATACATGATGTTAGCTAGAAGGTCCAACCACATTGCTCATCTTGATGCCATTTCTCTGTTCCAGAATTAAGACATGTTAGTAAAGTCCTCTTGGAATTGATTTATTTGTAATTTTTGGTAATTATTTTAATATATACCTGCTGGTACTTTAGAGTAAGGGGTGTTCTCTACAAATATTAACATAACCTGTGATGCAGTCTGATTTCATGCAGTTCAGTGTACTGCAGTGGTAGATGCATGACATATGTAAAAAACAGGTTTAACCTGACGGATAATGAACACACAAATACAAATGACCCATGGCTCGTAAGCACTGCAACATCGACCAGAATTATATGCAGTAAGTACACAAATTAAATTTTATTCAGTATTTTTATACAGATATTAGTGCATCTGGAATTCTTAAAATCTCACAACACTTCCAAGAATCAGCATTTCCTTTGCATTATGCAGTGTGCAGTGTTTGACATCTTAATGCCTGATGTTGTTTCATTACTCTCAAAGCAGCAACAGCATGTTTTGTTTTCCTTATCTTTGATATTAGTAATAGAGAACCTAGATCACTAAGAGTTTAAAGATGAACCTCTGAAAGGGGTTGGAAAATTTCTTATGTTGACTGAATTTTAGCCAGCAGCCCTCTTTTGACACAGCTGCTTAGATCAGCAGCACCTGGATTTGTATAGCCATGCACAAAGTCAAACACTAGAGCCTTCCTTTGCATATCAAGTCACTATCTCTTGCCAGCAGTTTAGAAGTAATACAGACCTGTCTTTGACATCAGCCTTTTCAGCTATATCGCCTATTTTACCGTTTCAATGTTCATGAAGCTGACGGGAGACCCAACCTCCTCACTATGCAGCACTGCCATTTCTATTGAAAGACATAAGAAAAAACTATGGGAGATTTTAATTGAAAGGGTATTCATCAGCTTTTGTTTTGGAAATGAAAATAAAATCAAGCAATTTAAAGTTACCTCAAATAAATAATCTACTGAGTAGAACAGTTCAATTTAAATAATCTCCCTTGAAGAGTATTTAGAATTCCTTTCAGAATACAATTCTTACTTTCCATAACCATCAGTGCCCTTTTAATGGTCATTTGTGGCTTAGTGATCACTTTCAGGTTCTCTTTTATTATAGGAATAACACTGTGAAAGTCCTAAGTGGTCCTCATTGAGTTCTAAAATTAATATTGAAAGTTAAAATGTCCCTAAAATAATGTACCTTCGCTGAAAACACATGTGGGCTTGTGAAAGTGGGCAGAATTTTATTTATTTATTTAATTTAGTGCCCTCATTTTCTTATTACTTTTCTTTACATCTTTCTCTTATAAAACTTGAATGTGCTACTTCTGGCTGTTCCACCAGTTTCTACAGGAACATCATTCTGGACTAAAATATTACATTAAAAATTGCACATCTGAGGCCTGCAATTAAAACATAGTTACTCTCGCAGTGATGATTTGTCTTCTACATTAGAAACCAGCTCAAACATTTAGAATATGAGCACAGCTCATATTCTATGAGCACAGCTACCATGAGTTAGAAGTGTAATGAATCTCTTACCTCTATAAAAGTGTGATCCTGAACACAAAAGGACAAAAGGACTTCAACTTTTTATTATTTTCATCAATTCTTTTCCCAAATTATGATTTCAAAGGTTAAATTTCAAGCCCATCTTATTTAAAAACCCACAACATTTTTCACATTAATGGCTAGTTACATAATAATTAAAGTTAGCTGAACATACAACTAAGACCTAAAAATCTAATGCTCCAAAATTAAAACTAAATGTTTATGGGCCAGAGTGAGCTATTCAGGACAGCTACATACTCCAATATTTTTCTGCTTATTAGTTTTGGTATTCAAACTATATTACTCCATCTACAGAATGGACATAGGAAGGATGAAAGTGCTGTAATTCCTGGGTTAACACTACAAATTTGAGCCAGTTTATTGTCATAATTTTTTAGTCTAACCCCTGCCACATACCACAGGAATATATATAGCAATAACATTAGGTTGTATAAGTTCTTAAAATTTCCATGAAGATGAAGCCTCTACATTTCCCCTCCCACCCTGAAAAATCTCCTCAAGCGAACAGCATTTATGAGTCTATCAGTCCAGGAACAGATTCAAGTTAAGAAAAAAGTGCTACTCTTCTGTTATTTAGCAACCTTTGATGAACTACTTAGCTTTTTAGATAATATTTCCTTCCTTAAATTATAATGATTAGTCTTCAAACAAGAAAACTATAAAGAAGGAAAAATATGAATAATGGAAATCCTCACTTCAAGGCATGACATTCCAACATCTTTCTGAGTTGCTAAAGCATATCAAAGTTAGACAATCCACCTGGAGTCTGCTCTATTTTGAATTATAGAACAAAGTCTGTAAACTCAAAAACCCTACATGCTAATATTGCAATTTTTATATTTTCAGAACATGTATATAGGATTTTTCATGAAAGTATTACAGTTATTAAATTTTAAATATAAAATCAGTGATTATTAAAAAATTGAGCATAATATTCCCAATTGAATTTTAATATTATTTGGTTAATTTTTACAATACATTTAGTAAAGATTACACAGGTGGTGAGGTTTTCACAAAAATCTTTATGCTCCATTTTTTTCTGGGGTGCAGATTTTCCCTTAAGAGAAAATATTAATCATAAAATAACATTTAATACTGCATTTTGATATTTGCCAATTGTATGTTTTCTTTATAGTGTTTTCAAATGAGCTGTTTAATAAACAGACAATTTCTTTGGGAAGAACCATGGGGGTTTAAGATATTACTCTCCCTCAACTGAGCCACGGAATTATCTTGACACATCTGACTTTCAAATTAACTGAAGTATTAAAACTATCTCAGTTTTGCATAGAACAACTTGCAGAAAAGAAGAGGTAGCTCATTAAAGATATATACATAATAATTAATTTTCCCAATTTTTCACCAAAATCAATGTGATGCCTTATTTTTCTAAAAATTGGTCAAATATATGCTTTTCTTAGCTCTTAAAATTGTTTTTTCTCATTACATTCATGAACATAAAGCAGACACAAAGAAACAGCCATGTGCTATCATTTTATGCATAAGAAAATTTTTCATATAGAGTTATAAAGTATACATCATAATTGATGTATATGGAAGACTCCTATATTTTATACAAGACAGAAGATAAAGTAATAGCTTTGCAGAATGGCTATTATTGTCCTAATTTTTTTTCAGTTTTTTTGTAGTGTGTGAAGGTCCCAGTTTCAGTAGATCACTGTTGTCCAACAGAAAGTCTGACACAGTGGAAGACTGTGTCCCAATTCAAAAATACTTGACCAAAACTGCCTAGTATAGTTTGACCTTGTTACATCATCTTGTTCTTTTATTTTTTCCTCTTCTGATTTTTTTTTTTTTTTGGTTTTTCATAATAGCTGATCTTGTATGAGCATACAGATCAGCATTTTTTTTTTCTTTTTTCCCAGAATTCCCAGAAGAATGCAATGTTACTTTTGACCTAGAACAAAAGTGAACCAGGTTACTCTCGAATAATGGTGTATGCATTGGTGCTTAGAATACCGTGTCTCTTGCTGTCCTATAAAAATTTATTACTCATGGTGAATGACAGATTTGAATGGCTACTGTGGGATGAATACCTTATGTTCCAGCCACGATCTGAAATTCTTTCATTTAATTTGGGGGTGGTGTCCTAGTATACCATTTAATCTCATGGAGCATTTCCAAATGGAATCCTTTAAAGAAAGGTGAGGGATCACAGCACAGGGCAAATGTGTTGTCTGGTAAGCCTGAGAAGCAAGTATAACATTTTGGAGAGGGGAGAGGAAAGCTGTGACAATCACCTAGGAAATATACACTGAAGAAAAAGTTGAACAAATCTTATGTTGGTAATTGTCTTTAATGTAATTTGATTGCACATATAAGCTACCAGTAAAAAAATCTGTTGAAATGCATTAAGTTCAGCCTGCCTTCCAAGGTCCAGAAAATGTACTGTTTCAACTTCATGTGATTTGAAATTAGTATTTTGATTTCATATTCCTTTTTTTAGGGTGTTGTGGTGGGTTGACCTTGGCTAGCTGCCAGAAACCCCCACACAGTCACAGCCTCACTCCCATCTTCAACAGGCCTGGGAAGAAAATAAGGTGACAAAAGCTTATGGGTTGGGATACAGGCAGGAAGATCACATACCAACTACCTCTGGGGAAAAATAGACTAGTCTTCGGGAAAATTAATGTAATTTATTGCCAATTAAAATACATTTAGATAGTAAGGAACAAAGATAAAATTAAAATGACACTTTCCCCCCAGCCTCATCTTCACTCCTTCACTCCCAACTCCTACCTGCCCCCACTCTGCCCTGAGGGGTGCAGGAGATCTGGGGGCTGTGGTCAGTGCCTCTACCAGCCCCTCCAGGCCACTCTTGCCCTCTCTGTTCCCCTGCTACAATATGGGCTCTTCTGCACAGGCTGCAGCTCCCTCAGGAGAGACCCACCTGCTCTGTGGGAGCTCTGCAGGGGACAATATCCCCTTCTGCCACTCCTTCTGCTCTCTTTTGGAGCTGGTAGGGCCCCTTCTCCCCCATTTCCCCTAACCCCTCCCTGGCTGGGACTGAGGGGCTCGTCTGTGCCGCACACTGGGGCCGCTGTGCCTGGCTGTGCCCAGCACAGAGCAGCCCGCCCTCACCTCACCGACACCCCTGAGCAGAGCACAATATGGTATTGTTTCAATTGGAATTGTTTCAAAAAGTTGTTTTGTGAGTATAAACACAAACATATGTATTGGTTGAAAATACATTATTGGTTCAAATTTTCAGAACATGTGGACTGTACAATTAATGATTGTTGGGAAATTAGAGTAGTTTTCAACATCCTAAAGGTTCAAAACACTCATCAGGTTTTACACGGGCTTTATCTCAGAAATCTCATATGCAAAAAGCCACATTGGCCATGACAGTTGGGTAAGCCCCTGAGATTTCTCTTCAAAGAGGTTTACCTTAAAAATTACCCTAAAAATTCAAGAAGTTTTTAAGGATATTCATTTGTCCAGGCAGCGGCACAGCGAGGATGGTCATAAATTTTTTGTGTCAAAGGGATCTTGTTAGTACCTGCCTTTGTATTCAGCCCGGAGTACCATTGGGGAGGGGATGCAGCCTCATGTTTATTTAGACCTTCTCAGCCACCACATACAAAGTTTTGTTTCTTCATGAAAGTTATATCATTTTAAATCTGGAATAATAGAAAAGTTCCACAGCAGTTGGAATTTTTCATATCTTTTTATCTGATAGCTGTTTAACCTGTAATAAAATCAGCTATCTAGAGGAATAGGTTTTTACTCAGTAATGCTCAATACAGCATAAGAAAGACAGATGCTGTACAAAGCACAATGCATTCCACGATAACATCAGCAAAGCCAGTGTACCTCTGAAATTGTAGCACAATTATTTTACTGAAACACTAAAATGCATATGAAGCAAACGAAGATACACTTAAAATACCTGCAGTTTGCTTTGTCTCAAGGGAGCATATATAACAGCTTAAAACTGGAAGAACAGAGCCTGCCTACACAACTCTATCCAACACTGACCTAAGCAGAGGTATTAGAGGTCATAGAAACGCTGTTTGTCTTAATGTTTGAATCTGGTCTGTATAGTCTGAAGTCACAATGAAAGTAAGGCTGCTTACTCACTATTTTCAGTTATTTTTCAGGACAACAGATTTAATGACATAAGAATGAATTAACTGACAGTCTCTCCTCCAGGTACTCTCTGTTAATAGAAGATAATTCAAGTTGCACTTGAAAAATAGGTCAGACCAGATTTATTGTTCCCTATGGAACCTTAGTTCTGCTGCCTTGTATATCCACTTTGTCCATGGAATAAAGCTGAAGTTCCATGGATAAAATAGGAAATAAATATCCTGACAAGCACACTTAAAATTAAGACATACTCCCTGATAATAGGGTGGCTGGCATGAGCCCATACAAATCACCAGTAAGAATACCACCATACAATTAGCAAACATACTCTCAACTTTGCTTCCAAAAAAACCCCACTGAATTAATAGTGGGGTTAAATATGTTAAATAGGTTGTGCAGGTATAACCATTCAAACATGCATTTCCATTGCATGTGTACTTTACTAGTTATGTTGAAACTTCTTTCACACATGCCCTTTCCTGTACAGAATAGACATATGTGAAAACTTCCCATGTACTTGTGGCCAGCACAAGGGAACAAGAGACTTCCTCAAGCTGATTGAAGCGTCTGTCAGCCTCACTTCTACCTAGAACATCCTCTTCAGGGGTGGGTTTCTGCACAGTCTAGGACATCCAGAATTATATCACTCCTTTTCCTACTACTCCATTCTCCTCTCCACAGACTGTTTTTTATGTTATTTATTACTTTTTAACAGATGGTCAGCAGAAGCCACTTTACTTATTGTGCCACCCCATGCCAATCTCTTTGGCAGATAGTAGTTGCTACTTGAGTCACACCTTCTGATCTCTCATCCAAAATCTGTCCTTTACAAGGATGAAAAACTGGAAACAATTCAAACTGTGCATGTTTGTGCCTTTACAGCACATACATGACCCATCAGAGAAGGGCAGACGTAGTCCAGAGCTTTTGGGCACACAAATAATTCTGTGACAATTATCTTATATCTTGTTTTCCCCATGCAAACAAGAATCACCTAATGAGTAAGAGCTGGGCAGATGTTATGAAGATCTTGCCCAACTGAATGGTACTTTTTAACAAAGGCTTCACCCCCTGATCTGTGGATGCTTAATCTAAACCAAAGGTGGCTAAGGTCAAATTCCATGTTTACAGGTCATCAAAACATCAGAATGCATTTCTATAAAGTTAAAAAAAAAAAAAAAAGGAGTGGTGACACTTATAGGGGTAAAATACACCAGACAAAAAGCTTTGTTAATATAGATATGCTTGGATTTTTGAACTTTTAGCCAAGGTGATATTCAATCAAATCAATAAAAGAAGAGTACTGGCTGATACTATCCTGACTCGTCGATTTAAATGACACAAAAGGACAGGGAAGTCTTTTCAAACTATAGTGGTAAGTGAAGACCAGAGAATAAGGAATGCCCAGGTCTAGCTGGAGGGGTGTTTGCCACCAAATGTAGTTGTGAAAGACCCGTGAAAACCAAAGAAGAAAAAATCTTATCTCACTCAAAATAGAAAGCGTGATTTCCACTACTTGTTAGACTCCTAGCAAACAAACAGGAATTTACAATTACAGGGAAAAAAAAGATTTTTAGAACTGCTTCCGAGTTTAAATAAAATGCCTTATAAGTTTACAATGATGATTTTAAAGAATGATTGCCGATCTGCTGAAGTCTTCTGAATTCTACAAACTTAGGCATCAAGATTTTCTCACTTTTAATTATAAACATTGTAATTGTGTATTCTGAACCCATAACAGCAAATCTTGATGGAACTAAGTCATTAACCTGAATGATATGGCTGATTTTTCTAAACATCTATTAAAAAACATTATGAGTACTTGTTTATCTGCACTTCTATAAGCTCTCAGCATTGAGTCTATTTATTTTTCTGCATCTAATTACTTTGCATAATGATATGTTTATACTACTGGCAATCTCCTCTTTTAGAGTGGAATTATGCATACAGTATCCATATAGGTCTGATCAAAACTGAAGAGGCTAATGCCCATATTATTATAAGTAAAAATATTTTAAAGGGAAAAAAAGTGTTATAAAGCATTTAAAAAAATTCAGCGGCTTTCAAAGAATAGTAATCACATCTTTTATGAGTTCAAATTTCCTTTTGAATATTCATTTATAATAGTAATGACATCCTGACTGTCTCATGGGAATTTTTCTATTTACCTCAATAGCATCAGGAGTTCCTCCTGAATTCTTCAGCTGAGTTTACATAGTCCTCTTTGTTCTAGAGACAGCTCTGGAAATCTTGTGAAGACAAGGCTGATGTGAGGTTTCTAGTGTCTTCAGGTTGCATCCAGATCCTATGTATGGTAAGGACAATATTTTCTGTATTTTGCTGTTTTATTTTGGTAAAGATATTACCAAATTTTAAAAATAATATATTGTAGTGAAGATAACAGGAAGGAAAGACAGCTAATTATATTCTTGTTAAGATCAAACCTGAAAATGGGTGAAGGTTCAGAACACTTAAATTTTTCTCAGCCACTGTTACGGTCCATCATTTCATTACCTATCTGAAGCGCCTTACTTTGTGGTTTACAAACAATTTTCCTGACATTCTTGTTCTGTGGTAAAAGGTAATACCCCTTGCCATCTCCTTTACATTCTGCTTTAATCTGGGATTTGTTTAAAAACTCAGCTAAATTCTTTTTGCTCATTTTTCTTCATTTCTTCTTCCTTCTGCTCACTAAAACTACATACACTCTAAAAGATGGGGAAACGTCCTTCCCTTCATTAGCCATGACATAGTTCTCCTTTGAAATTAAGTCCAGTTTCATATGATAATGTCATTTCGAGCAAACTTTTTGAATTCATGTACAATTTAGTATTTTGGAAAATACAAAAATAATTTATCATCTCTAGGATGAGCCTGGTATCTTTCTACCCCCAAAGCACATGAATTCATTTTCAGGCTCTTGGGACAGTTCAACAGGTGGCTGACATGAACTGACTTTACAAAGCAAAGAATGGGTAAATCACATCTGGAAATCATGACTGATCCTAATAGAAGTCAATTGTGTAACTCAGAAATCGGTCCATCACACTAATAGGAATAGAGGAAGGAGAAGCAGAAGCTTTATTCAGGCACACAAATACTCATTTCTCTGAGATACTTCTGTTTCTTCTGCCATTGCCCCAGTATAACATCCATGACTACTACTTATATAGATGATCATAGTGGGGTATGCTCAATACAGCTCACAAGCACCCTATACCATTATATGCTTGTTATTCTCATACTGTTGTGCAACATACCTTTATTTGCAGGAACAAAGATTGTTTTGCAAACAAAAGTGCTGAAAAACAGGCTGGCTTGTGTTAACCATCTTCATCTTTAGGATTATCAGTAGTCACTTTATGAATTATTTTGCAATGCTTTTCCAAGCCATTCTGGTAGTACTGACTTTATTATGAAAAGAGAAAAAAGGTATCTAAAAATAATACTTGCAGCTCTAAAATATATCATCAGGATTATCCACCTTTTTTTTTAATTCCTCCCCATTGATTTGTCAGGCAAGGAAAAATGTTGATGGATAATTTAAATATACCATAAGGCAGTTTATTTATAGCAAGATAATAAATTTATTTTTGAGGTATAAAATTAAATACTCATCTTTAATAGTTAATAGACTAATACTGAAGTTTATCACTGTAACTTGTGTTCCTTTTAGGTCCATGAATTTATTTCAGCTACTTGTTGATTATTAATGGATTTTTCACAGAAAGTTAAAACAGTTTGCAGTTAAAATGCTAATGACAGTGAAGACATTATGAAAAAAAAATGGTAGAAAATTATGATGAAAACTGTAATCTCTTTTAAATAATTATAATGAAATTTTACAGAAATGTTATACAGAAAGGCTAGTGTCTACATTTTAGACATGATTTAACTTTTGGAAGAATATGTCAGGAATTGTGACTAATAATCTGCTTCAAGATCTGTGACCTATATGTGTGAAGACAAAGTTTTTTTGAAAGTATTTCTTTATAAATGCATGACTGCATAATGTGGAATGATGTGGTGCTTGAATAGAATTTCTTCTTGTTTTTCTCTGGTCTCCATTACTTGTCATAGCCAAAATGTTCAATAGTACATTTTCGTGTTTGGTTATTTATTGATATTTAGGTAAATAATAATAAAAATGAAAAATCATCAACAAAAATTCTATGTTCATATTTCTGATGCTTTTTTGTTTTGTTTAAAAAAAAACCAACCCAACCTTCAAGCTTTTCTGCTTTTTGCTACTGCATCAGAGTTTATAGTTTCATTTTACAGTAGCACTTCAGTTCATGTTCTGTATATGTATTCCAAGAATATTTTGTCATTTACAATGAAATTGAGTTTGAACTGAATCTATTCAGTATAAATTAATTTTGTCCATGTAAGGGAATGGTAAATGCATATGTAAATGTAATGAATTCTTGCTGAGAAATTTGGTCTCCAATGTATATACTTAACCCATGGGCTGAATTTGGTTTCTGCATGACAGAAATATTGTATATGTTAATGCATGAAGAGTAGTTTCCCTGCTTGAGCAGTGAGGTTGGACTAGATGACCCACTGTGGTGCCTTCCAACCTTACCTGTTCTGTGATTCTGTGATTCCATTTGTTTTACTGTTTGTGTTGCTCAGTGTAACAGTTGCTATAGTTGTTGTGGAACTCTCTACATGAACAAGAATTTGATCAATGTCTAAATAGTATTTAGCCAGCATAAAAGAACTGGGTGCAGATCATGAGGAAGCAAAAAGCATTATCTAGCTGTGATAACATAAAAGGAGACACTTGTTTGAATTCCTGATTGTCATTTCTTCATTTTCACACTTACTACCACTCATTAATTATTTTTAATGTTTCTCCCAACAATATAAAAATGAATTGGCCTCATGTTCTGTGGAAAATGAAAAGAAGTGCCAACCCAGTTTTAACACTTCAAAAGAAATTTAACTGTCACGTTAAATTTCTCCAAACCTGGCTGAAAATCAACCATCTCTTCTTTGTGGCATATTTTAGAGCATGCAAATGATAGCCATAATATTTCATAAGTGGATGTAAAAGTGAGTTCATGTATCTCATTTAACTCTTTTAAATGCTTACTTTGATAAATTTGTTCAGAGGACATACTGTCACTTAAGTTCTGTCAAGGTCATTTGAACACGTAATATTCAACTTGCATGAAGTCAAAACAATTATTTGTACAGATAGAGACACACACAAAAACTTCCACATGACCTACTTGGTAACATTTAATTGACTAAAAAGATTAGATTGGTAGCTATTCAAAGACAAATTTGTTGCAGTATATTGCAGTCTATCAGCACTTGGAAACAGATAAATATACCCACACATCTATAGAATCTTTTTTTCATTCTGTCCATATCTCTGGTCCTCAGTGGCATTATTGTAATTGGAAAGCATTAACTTACATCCAAGAACTTAAATGTATATTAGTGATACAGTGAGAAATTATGTGCTGTTAGATGTCACGTTAGGGACATGGTTTAGTGATGGACTTGGTAGTGTTAGGTTAATGCTTGGGCTCGATAAACTTAAAGGTTTTTCCAACCCAAATAATTCCATGATTCTATGTTAAAATCCCTAAAAGCACAACCTTAACACAATCTTACAATTACCACTGTGAGAGCTAAGAAACCTGAGGATGAATCTTCAGAAAGTGCATATCTGAAAGCAATTGCAACAGCACACTTAAAAAGATTTTTGAAAGCCTTGTTCAAGATGTGATGTGGTTTATCAGTATCTGTGTCCTCAATTTCTGGACATCTGTGTTTAAGTGTCACCTTGTTTATTTAATACTGTAAAGCACTCTCACTGTCAGGAGCTAGTAATGAGCTACATTCTCTAACTCTGTTAATGATTTTGTACAATGAACAGATTTAGAATTTTGTGCCATGGAAACTCTATGTATTTAAAACTAATGGAAACTCGGAAGTGATGGAGCTTTCCTCAATTACTGATCTGCCAGGAAAAGGCAAGTCATTTGTGAAGATGATGAAGAGCACAGGACCTAAGATGGAACTCTGCAGAACCCCACTAGTGACAGGTTGCACTATATTACACTTCCAGGAAGCCGTTAGCCTTTGTGCTACAGAGGTGAGCAAATCCTCTTTCCCCAGGACTTCTGAAGATTCTTTAAACAAGTCCAAGAGGGTTGAATTATCTTCAGAAGTCTCTTAGCCTAGAATTCATGAACTTCCAAGGCCTTGTGAACAAACGGTGCATGAAAGAGGGTCCAGGCAGAGAAAAGTTGGAGTTTGTACTAGGTGAGAACTCTGTACTTCTTTGATGAAGGAAGTCTATATTTATGTTCTGAAAAATAAGGGTCTTTTTCTTTCCTCAGGGAGAAAGATGGTTGCTTTTTTCTTCAAAGCACACTACTTTTTTTCTAGTCAAACACTACGTGTAAGAAATAAGAGATGGCTCATTAGAGAAAAGCTAGGATACACTTTTTGGGATTGATAGTTTATTTATTACATGGTGATTAATTGGAATAATTTTTACATCCAAATTTTAATTTACACTTCTCTAAAGCTGTTAAAAGGTGATGTTAGCATTTCTCAGGTAGAAAGTCTCCTTATAATTCCTTTTTACAACTAATAAATCTGTTTTCTGTGACAGTAGGACAGGGTCTTTCTGTTTTTCATGAGTTAGCTTGTACACTGAACTCCTATAGAAATATATCTACACAAAGACCATTCCTGTGTGGCATTTCTCCAGCACTAATGGCAACAATATCTTTTGTACAGTATTGTACACTCAAGTCTTGTGTAAAAGAATTAAGACTTTAAGCTTCAGTAGATGATTTTGGCAGTTCAGTCCTTGCTGGTGATATCTTGTCCATATGAATAAGTGCTATAAGCAATTTCTGTTTGTATGTGTGAATTGATGAAAGAATAACAATATTTTGCCCAGTGTCATGGTGCAAACCATGACTAAGAGCAGACTAAATTATCTGCCTCAGAAGCTAGAGGCCAAAAGATATTTTTTTATTTTGCTCAGGATTTGAACAACAGATTTGTAAAACATTATATAAAAAACCAAGGCTGATCCCAGATCTTTGGGGCAGAGCTATAGAGGTAGCCTACTGTCATGGTTTAAGCCAAATGAAAACTAAGTAGGAATTTCTTTTTCCCTTCCCCCCGCCCATTGTGTGAAAGGGGTGTTGGATGTGGTTTGGGCAGTTAAAGAACACAATGGACTAGCCGGGCAAGGCACATT
>JAWWLV010000088.1:53763095-53774663 GCA_035041135.1 Platyrinchus mystaceus | reverse complement strand
GATTAGAGGAGGAGTTTGGGTCTTGACTCATAACCCATCCTCAGCAATACCCTTGTGTCTCATTTAAACTGAGACACCTACATAGTCAGGTATGCTGACCAAGGAAATAACTCTGTGATCTATAGTCTTATGTCATTAACTGAATCCTGGTGGAAAAAAAAATTAGCTGAAAAGTTTTGCCTCTCATTAAGGTTGTGCATATAAGGCAAGATCAGTGTTTTGTTTTAAGATAAATAGAGTATGTAGTATTTCAAATGTAGGGGATATGTTTTGTCTAAAGAAGCAAGCTAATTTAACTTGAAAAAAGTACTATTTGCCCCATACAGACTTGAAAGAAGTAGAGTGCTAGACGGTGAGGTATTTGAAGATTATGTGGGATTGCTTCATAAGTAATTACTTGTTTTCTGCTTTATACTATTTGCATTTTTCTACCTGTTAAAATCTCTACAAGCATTTACTTTTATATTATCTACTGTTAATGTTTTTCAGCATGGATTACTTTTTTGAATGGAATTGTGTAGTCGAGCAAGGCTAAAAACGTGGAAGTTTTTTCTCTGAAATACTTATGATCATTAACAATAATTTTTACAGCTACCAATTGACACTATGCATGTATTTTGCATAGAATGAGAGGATTTAATATCATGAGGACAATGATAAACATTTAATCTGATCCTTGGTAACAAGCCATAAGCATAGTGCATGAGCACAGACAGTCTTTTTGGTGAATTGTCATGACAATGTATACTTTGCATATGTAATGAGAATCCTAAAATACTGTAGTTAACAAGAGTAAATATTACAGATATTATTTCTGGAAGTTACGGAAATGCATAGAGATTCCTGGAGGTAATATATTGGCACCATCAAACATAATCAACTATGTAATCTATACTTAGCACTGACCTACTCGTTAACCTCAATGCTTAGAACAGTCAGTCTCTAGAAAAAAAGGGCTTGATAATGTAGATGAAAGTTGAAGATTTCTGTAAGGCCTCTAATATGCAAATGGCTGCCATATCTTAGGCAAATAAGATAATAAAGTATATGAAAAATGTACCCACTAAGACACCAGGTCAAGAAGTCATGAGAATGTGTTTTTTCTACAATGCCATTAAAAGACTTTTCTAATTTTTTTTCAAATTACAAAGATGAATTAAATGAACTGATTAAGATAAGATATTGGTCCTAACAGTTGTTCCAAATTGTAATGTATTATTAATAAACATTTTCTACAGTGATCAGTGAGGATTTCTCCTTACTATGAACTAAACACACTGCGAGACAAAGACATGTTAAGCTTGTAGTTATAAAAGAAGGTTATGAAGTTGGAAAATACCTAAAATTTTGGTTAAAAAATACAGGAAAGTTTATTTAAAGTTGAAGCATTTTGAAAGCCTTAGTCAAACATATCTTTGTTTTCAGCAGGGATTTTGCTTAAATAGAGAATCAGTAAAAATACTCAGTGTTTCTAAATTTAAATTATTGCTATTATTAATGATAAAAATATAAACGGTGACTTCATTTGATCCAACATACCAATTGCTCAGGTAGTAATAGAGTGGCCCATTATGAAGTGAGTAAAATCTGATCAAGATATTGAAATTTGGCATGTTGAAAATAAAGTGTTCAGCTCTTAAGTGCAGGAAGTGATAAAAATATCTAGACAGGTTTTCCCTGCTTTGCATGTAGGATTATATATATGTAATACTGCAAGACAAGAACATTCAATTCTAAACCAGGCCATTTTTTATACTTCCAGATGAGCTATTTACAGCAGAAAGCAGCAGGTAAATCATCTTTACCTTGCTGTATGTATTTCTATTTATTTTTAAATCAAAATATTCTTGGGAAACTCTTTTTAAAATGAAGAAAATAGTATCCATTACATTTTAGCTGCATTCTTAGGAGAATATTACTGAACAACATACTTTATGTTACAAAAAATTGACGTGGCAACAACATTAGCTTACTATCCAGAGATCAGAATCAGGAAAACACATTTGTTCAATCAAAGAGGAAGCTTACTTTCTCTCTAAATTGATTTCAGAAGTATTTAAATTTGATTTAAGAATTACTAGCAGTATTTCAGCTGTTCCAAACCTTGGAATATTCTATTTAGATAAGGTGGCTGAGCAAATTAAAACATTCATGCTAAATTCATTCCAAATTCATATAACAGTCCCAGAGTCACTGGAAGTGCATTAGAATTAAATTTAATGCCTACAGATCAAATGGGAAATAATTTGTGCACCAATTAATCAAAAGTGCATTTTAATGTTCTTCCATAGAACATCATGACTGACGTGTCATAGAGACAAAGCTACGGATTTAGAAAGAATTAGCAGTGTTTCAACAACTGAAAGGTGTTTCCTCTCTCCCTCATTCCTTCCTGAATCCTATTATAATCTCTATTATAGGCAAATATATCTTCAAAAAAAAAAAGAACATTTTACTACATAAATTCAAGTAGAAATGCTCAAATGTATTTCAACAATGCTCCCTCTGCCCAAGGGAGGAAGTAAAAAAAAAAAAAAAAGCCATAGAAGCTGCTTACCATCTGCTTGTATCAACTTTTCCTGAATTTTAAAAACTGATGCTAAGTGTTCACTTTTCACCAATGATATTTATTTTTCAAAGGGAAGTTTCGAAATGGGACAGAATAGCTCCATGATCTAAGCCTCATGATGGTCTTTTCCTTTCCTATGTGGTCTGAGGGTCTCATTATCCCATTCAGCAAAACAGTGAATATGTCTACTTTATATAGGTACTAACAGTACTCAAAACCCAGGGTGGAAAGGACATCCAGGTATTTAGCCAGTTTTCACAGTATGTTTTGCAGTTTCTGCTAGTTGTCAGTTTGCTGAAGTTGCATCACTTTCCAGTTGCCAAGCTATCTGGTTTAAAGTCTATTTGTTTAAAGTAAGCTGTTGTTACCCTTTTCCATCCCTCAGGGCAGTGTTTGGATGGGCTGTGCCAAAAATGCTGCTGAAGGCATATTTTTCTCAGTATTTTCTCACAGCTTCATCTGCTTCTGAACATTGACTAAAGGTACTTGTGGTCCCCAAGTAAGGGAAATAAGCACATGCGTGTCCCTAACTGTGATCAGATATGTAACAAAAACATTCTGTGTTGTAATGCTCACAGGCACCATTGACCAGGGAAGTAAGTTTGCCCTTGCCTTGGTTTTCTTTCTGCTATACAAGTAATTGAGCTTCAGGGACAAAATCCAAATGCTGTTAAAGTTAGTGGAAAAGTTCCTGTTGTCTGCACTGTTCACAAAATCTACACTGAAGTGCTGTAATTCTTTAAGTGGTTTGTTCTGGTAGTGGTAATTAAACTTAATTTCCACTTTCATTTTAAATGTTTGGATGCTTTTTGTAGAGGGAAGAAACTTAAATAAAGATGAATTGAAAGAAAGCAGCTGCATTTTTATTGGAACTATAAAGTATGGTATTAACCAATTAGTAAGAGTGAAAAAACAGAACAATTTTATTAATCTTATTTTGGCAAAGGAAAATGTTTTGTGAAGGTAGAAAAAAGATGGGAGAGTTGCAACTTGTGTTGAAACCAGAAGTGGGAAAAATTTCAGATATCATTTTGGGATCCCAAACTATTTAGATGCAGAATATTTCTGCTCAGCAGGCAAAAAGGGAGGGAGTACTCAATACCTCTAACAAGTTGCAACTGAGGTATGTATTCCAGGAGGTTTATAGAATAACCAGAAAGGAGAAAGTTGGCCTGGTCATCTAAGACAAGCAACATGAATCACTTTGTGTTCACAAGTAAGAGGTGAAAAAATAAATAACTCCTAGGCTTGGAGAGAAAAAAATGTACAGAATGATACCCTCAGGTATAGTAAATTGGTTTTGAAGTCAATGGAACTACGTGTCTGAAGATTTGGCAAAAGAGTTAGATTCTTCTCATTTTATCCCATAATAAATGATGCAAAACTGTTGAGGAAAAGGATTTCACAAACACCAAAAACTGCTGTAAAGAGAGAAGCACTCCTAGAGATCTACACATTTCCTGGAGACAATGCAGCACTCTAGCACTTGTATTTGCGTGAGTAGTGTCAGTGACTGCAATAGGATTACAAGTGAATCAAGCCATGCACAAACAAAAATATTTTCAAGATCAGAACATAAAAGCAAGTGTCCTAAAGTGATTTTTAAAATTAATTGTGTTGCAGATGAAGCCCATTCAAATGGCGGACAGTAAGTCCTTGTTGTCATTACCATTATCATCAGTAGTGCAGAAGGAAGCAGTACAAGGAAGCAGGTAAAATGGCATATTAATGTTCAGAGTTGAAATCCACTCACCTTGTTCTTCTCACAGCTACACAGTCACCATTACTATTTATGAAGATGTCTTCATTGTGGTAAACAGAGTTCTGATGTGTTTTTATGGATTATTTGGAATGAAATAAACAAATAGAATGAGATATTTTTAAAAAATCACACATCTAAGAAGTGGTCTTGGATGAGCCTGATAGGTAGTAATATATGGAAAATTCAGAGTTTACACAACTGTAATAAGCATTCATTTGCATTAATGTTACTATCAGAGAACACCAGATGATAAAAATCTGATACTAGCTCTTATGCAACCACCGATAGCTTAAATTCTGACTACCAGTGTCATGATAAATCTAGATCAGAATGACTATTATTGGAGGAAAGAATGTTTAATCTGCAATGAGAGATCAACACAAGTAGAATGTTCCTCAAGAATATATGAGATTGCCAAAAATAGAATTAGAATGCGCTTAATTAAGGACATAAACTCCAAATCAGTTTCTTATTGAAGTGCACAATTTTGATAAGGTCTGTAGGGGATTTTTTCCTTCTAAAGTTTCCTTTTTCTTTAAGAAATTTCAGCTTTTCATCATTATTCAGGACTGCTAGCGTTTACTTTAATTAAAAAAAATAAAAGTCAGAATTTGTTATGAGACAAAAATTCTTAGATTTAACAAAATTCTGGTTCATAATACATGTTGATGAAAATGGAAAATGCTACTAGAATCCCTCTATTAAAATATTGCAGTAATTACATTAATAATAGCAGTATAGCGATGAGGTTTTTAAAAAAAAAAAAATCTTCCACAGATAATCACAAAGTACACTAGAAGATGATCAGATTGTAAAAAAAAAATCTGAAAAATGAACACACTTTTACACTCAAATTTAAACAGACCAGAAGACCACCCCAGTGTGAAAAATGCAACCTTCAAATTCAAACCCTTTGCTATTGTCAGTGAACCCTGCTCAGAGAACTATCTTAATCAGTCTCTCCACTGAGGGGTGTGCAAGTTATCATTTTTCCCATGATCCATATGTTTTTGCAGCTTGGGTGGATGACACTAAAACAATGGCAGTGTACCAGAACATATTCAGGGAACTGTGGTAGGACTAGTCGCTAGGAGATGTTATTTTTTTCAAAGCCATTCCCCTTCTTTCACTTGTTGGTTCAGAGTCTGAAAGGAGATATATAAAAAACCCTTGCAAAACAAGCCTAAAATTTAAAATATTTAGCTCACCTCTAAACTAAAATTTGTGAACCTGAAAGTTGTGGATTTTTTTGAACATCAGTGCTCCCAGCTAGGGAAGGAAAAAAAAAAAAAAGACTCTCTGTTTCTGCTTCAGGCCTGAAGAAGAGTTTGCATACTCGGAATCCTGTCTGTTTCATTCTGTTTCGTTCAAATGTATAAATTCATTTCACTAATGCACTTTTCTCTGGTAACCTGGCATTTAGAAAAACAATGTACAATACAATTGTAAGAGTAAAATGGGATTTTTAAAAATGATGTTTCAGTGACAATTTAAAAATAATGCATTGAACACTGTAATCTAGGAACCCTCTTCTTACTAATGTGAGAACAACTCAGATTACAGAAGTCAGTAATTTCATATGACTTTTTCATAAGGAAATATAATTTAATTAAAAAAAAACCCAACCCAGTTCCTGAGGATAAAATCAATTTTCAACACATCACGTACTTCTTTCAAAAAAAATAAACATGAACATTTTCCTCTGTTTTTTTTGGTTGTGTTTGTTCATTTGTTTGTTTTGGTTTGTTTTTGGTTGGGAAATAAGAAAATCCATGATGCAATTAATTTCTTAAATAAGCTAAATCAATCTTTGATGAAAGCTCTTTCTCCTAACTAGCTCAAAAAGAAAACTATTCCTAACTTGAGATCTGCAGTCAGTCACTGGTGTAAAACCGTACTGTGTATTTCCTCTTCATCTATATTTAGCCATCAGTTTCAGATTCTACCTGCTATTTGGAATGCCTCTATTAGCAGGAATGTCTCTATTAGCAAAAGCTTTTATTAATCAAGTACCTCCCAAATATATTCTAGGGGAGGACAGAAATCAAAGCTTCTGACAGTAAACACGAACAATCAGACTGATTGACTTACGTTGTGGGAATCAATTTTTGCTATTCAAGATCTAACACTGCTGTAAATGGATTGATTAGATCATCAGTATAACAAACATAGACATATGTTCCATCTTTCTCTAAGTTTAGAAGTCTGATACGTAAGGTGGCATACTCTGTTCTGGAATATAGTGAGATTTGAGAACCATAATATATGATTATTTGCCCTTAGCAAAACAGTGTTATAGAATACGTTTATTGGTTTTATATGTTCAATTCATATAGAATTTAGAAATTGATATTGTTGTTATATTTGGTACTGAGAATGAAAGAACTAAACCCATGATTTATCATGAACATCTGTGGATATACACTAATAAGCTTAGTGTAACCGAAAAAGGTAAAAATTTCCTCATTTAGCCATTAATACCACAACTTCTGCAATTACTAAATCATTTTCACAGTCACTTCTTACGCTAAGACAGAGGCTAAAATTTCCTGAAGTTTAGGTGTACATCTTCTGTGAATATTTTATATTAATTATACTTAATTTTGTTTACTTGTGGTAAACAGCTAAAGACTAAAAGATATCTGTTTTATTCTTTCTTCTTACTACTCATGTTTAATCATCTCAAACCCTCTAATAACTAATTAATAAGTACTTTAGAAGAACTCTGACTATTACCAGAAGAATTGCCAGGAAAATAAGGGTGTTTTCAGAGGAAAAAACCTGTCTTAGTGGCTAACTTGTCAGACACTAAGACAATATACAATTTTTATTTGCAGAAATACTGTTATGTTGTCTTTACACTTGTACAGAGTTGAAGGTATGTGTTACATTAGTAACACACACAAAAAAGAAAACTATTTACAGTGATGCTAATTTGTGTTTAAGAGGTAGGTAAAAGCCACAGTTTAGGTATCAGTAAAATCAGGATAATGTAATTAATGCAATGGGTAGAGATCGGAAATAGGGGAAGTGGCCAGCTTATATATTTCCTTAGTAGAAAATTATTATTTACTGAGTAAATCTGATGACAGTCCACTTTTTTAATCAGAACTAAGAAGAAAAAAATTTGAACATTTCCTTGATAAAAATGTATGAAGGGAAAAAATGCTGTGATGTTAAAAGGAAACAATGTCATTCACAGAATCATAATAGAGAAAAATGTGAAATTGACTCTTAGACTTTAGACACCTAATAGGTTCAGTAAGAATTGAAAAGAAGTGAAGAGAGATCAGAAGACAGTATCCACGCTGAATTGTTCAAGGAAAAATGTGCCTGGCGTTTGACCAATATAACATTTTTTTTCCTGAGGTCTACTACAAGCATAATGAGTTATTATCTTTTTTCCTGCAGACAATATCAAATTCCCACCAAATAATCTGACTTACAATAGAGTCAGTATAGACTGTAAATAAATAAGAAAATTTTTTAAAGTAATGACTAGCAAATTATTTTTGTGAACACTAAATTACTTGCTCCTGTGCTTAAAGGATTTAAATATTTCTTACCTAGTCTTTTTCAAACACACCGGTTACAGTGAAGGTTGGAAAGTTAGGCAAATATTTCTGTAGCATATGTCCCTCCAGATGGGCATGAATTCTAACAAAAGAGACTGGAAACAAGTTTAGCCATGTTCTGATAAGACTCAAACCATAGTTTGTTCAGATTCTGGCATTAAAGACGTGATACACATACATGACAGAACTTTTTACTTTTGCTCATGGTTTTAATGACTCTTTTCTAAGTGAAAAAGGAAAAGTATAATAACTGGAAATCTTCCATTTTTAGTGTTATATTAAAGTATTTTAATGAATTCAGTGCTCTAGAGTGTTTTGGTTTTTGGTTGTTTTTTTTTTTTCATGTTCTGAAACTGGACTGATCTGGGCATCTGATCTCAGCCCATCTTCCAGTGACTCTAGAAAATGAGAAATGTGCTGGTGTTGCCTGGGATAGAGTTAATTTTCTTCATAAGAGCTAGTATGGATTTTTGCTGTGGAAACAGTGTTTATAATTCAGGGGTGTTTTAGTTACTGCTGAGCAGTGCTTGCACTGTGTCAAGACCTTTTCTGCTCCTCACCCCACCAGCAAGTAGACTGGGGGTGCACAAGAAGTTGGGAGGGAACGCAGCCAGAACAGCTGATCCCAACTGTCCAAAGGGATATTCCATACCATATGGCAGCATTCCAGTATATAAAGCTGGGGGAATAAGACAGAAGAAGGGATGTTCGAAGTGATGACGTTTGTCTTCCTAAGTAACCACCACATGTGACGGATCCTTGATCTCCTGGAGATGACTGAGCACCATGCCTATGTATGGGAAGTGGTTTTTGAACTCTGTTTTGCTTTGCTTGCATGCCTGGATTTTGTTTTGACTATTAAACTGTTTGTATCTCAACCCATAAGTTTTCTCACTTTTACTCTTCCAGTCCTGTCCTCCATCCCTGTGTGGGGGTGTGAGCCAGCAGCTGTGTGAGACATAGTTGCTAGCTGGGGTTAAACCACAGCAGGTGTAAAAATGGGAAGCACAAGAGTGACTTTATCTACTAACCAGATTTTAATTACGGAAAGTTTGATATTGTCATTTTTTTTAGAATAAATTCAAAGAAATTGAATACACAGAATTTTCTAATTTCATCAGTACTTGATTGGATTTTGTTTTCATTAAATATGTGATAGCCAGTGTAGTTCACAGAAAACACAGGCATTTAATCACAGTAGACGAAAGCAACATAATCTCTTGAAACAGGAAAGGACAAATTGGAGCAGGTTTTTAAATGCCAACACCAGCAAAAAATTATTACTAATTAATAATCATATGTACATATAATTTTACTTTCTGATATTATTTGTGTTTTCCAAGAAAAACTTAATAAATTATTATGTTCTCAATACTACTGTTGGCATATGCATTTTCTGCAAAAATGTTAAATTAAAAATTATAATGGTGTTAATTTTGAACATTTCTATTCATTTTTCATTGTATCAAAAATAATAATTACACATTAATTTCTGGTAACATTTACTGACATGTGGATTATATATAAATAAACTTCAATCCAGACTTTATAAACTTACTTTTTCACTTTAAACTGTAAATCATATTTCAAAGACAGTTAAGCCTTGACTTAAGCACTCTGTTGCATGAAGGCCAAATGAAACAAACTTAAGAGAGATTTCTTTGTCTAATGAGCATAGCATAGAACTAATACAGAATATCTTTATATATCTTTATTTTAAAAATTTTCATATTTATGTATCAAAAGTTCCTATTTATTTAAGTAAGACTGTTTTTATATTACAGACATGTTTTTTCTATCTACAACCAAAAATGTGAGCTAGATAGCCCTACATGTTGTTAAAGTGTCTTTGGGTGCCAAATTAAAATCAACTTTCAGTGAGGAACACCAGCACTCAAAGATATGGCATATCCCCTACGCTAGACATAGGTTGAAATGTAGTTGAGCTAACAAATTTATCTTACTTTCCAGGGATTCACAGGCAAGCAACTCTTACAAGAAATACTAGCAAAGCTCTATATAGGGGTAAGGAAATTATCCCTCAAGGAATTATGATGGTTCTCATCAAGTGCTCAATACCTCAGACAATGCCATTTCAGTCTATGCAATCTTAAGAAGTCTTTTAAAGTAACCTTACCTAAAGCAAAAGCAATAAGCTCCATCTTAAAGGTGTACGTACCCCTGAGACAAGGCTTCATTAGATTTGAAAAGAGTAGGGAATTAACAATAAGAGAACTTGTATCTACCCTACAAGTCACTGTAAAACTGAATCTATTACCTGTTTGTCCTAGGACAGCCTGTCACCTGAAACGCTAAATGAACATGCCTCCATGAGCCAAGGCAGTGTTACTAGGAAGGTATATGTTTCCACAGTCCTTGGCTCTACGTGTGCATTTCAGTGCAGGGAAGGGATAGAAGCAGAGAGGGTGTATCAGGAAAACACACTGAGAAAAGTAAAACTATCTTAATGCACTTCTTGAGAAAAAGGGAGGAAATTCGCTTACAAAAATGGGGAGGGGGAAGGATACAGGAGATAAAAAAAAAATTAGTGCCTTGTTAGTATTATCCAACTTGCAGAGAAACTGCTGCATTTAATGAGCAATCAGACTGTTCATTTAGTCTAGTGCCAGATCTTGTTTTCAAGGAGACATTTGTGCGCTTCGATTGTTAATTAGCCACAGCATCCATAACCATCTCCTGCATATCAGATAAGGGAAACAGAATAATTGAAGCACAACTGGAATTATAAAATCCAAAATGAGATTCTGGGGGAGGGAAAGAACCTATGACATAAAGATTCATATTCCTCTTTAGATTCATGTGAGCAGAACCTTTGAGAGAAAGTATCAACACAGATACTGGCCTTTACCAAAACATAGTGGAAATGAAACCACATACTTCTTCTCTTGTTTCTTGGAGTTAGATAATGGAAGAACACCTCACCAATTTTTTAAAAAAATTTTAGATGTTAGTATCATAATTACTGTGTCAGGAGAGGAATAAAGGCTGGAAAGACCAGACAATCAGGTATGCATTTAATATGAACTCAATATATAATGTGTGGAAGTATAAGTTACATTGTGAATTCTGTTAGGGGACAAAATATTAGCTCTTATATTGTGGGGCTTTAATTGGTGACAGAACACATGGACTATTATAGCACAGTACATATGCCAAGCTGTAGGTTCTGTCTTTATAAATAAGACTTTACATAACCTGAAGGAAGGTACCTAAAGTGTCCATGACTAAAGTTACACCAAGGGTATCCAGCTCCTTTTTATTGATTGCACTGCATTGTCTTGCATACCTACTTGACCTTTAACAGAGGAAGTGAATGGTTACACCAATTTTTCTTATGCTTTGCACATTGAATACATAACACTTTATAAAAAAAAAAAAGAAAATATAAAATATTTTTGTAAACTGAATTGTCATAGTTCATGAGGGAAATCAATACAGAAGCATAATCAATAAGCAAAGCACCCTTGTGCCTTGTCCAAACAACAGAATTAAGTTTTCATGTTTGTTCTTTCTCAGTTTCTTGTCTGAAAGTGTTTTTATCACATTTATGATTCAGGAGTGTCACAATCTGGTGGGGACGCAACAACTGAAGGGTCACAGACAGAGTAGAAGGTTGAACAGCTATTGCAATTTATTGGAGG
>JAWWLV010000088.1:53742660-53754874 GCA_035041135.1 Platyrinchus mystaceus | reverse complement strand
GAATTTGCCTCCTGCTGCTATTCTAAGTTAGGCCCTAGGTAGGCCTTACTCCATAATTGCAGGCCCATATTCCAACAATTTGTTTGGGGTTTTTTTCTGTTTTTGTTCATGAATTGAGTACAAAATGCCTCTACACTTAATGTGAAGTAAAATTTATATCTTCTTAGTGACATTTCTTATATACACAGAGATGGAAAAAGGCTCAGCTGCCTCCTTTACTTTCCCTTTATGTTTTCAGGCTCTTGCTGTCCTGCAGACTTTTGTTTGCCTCAAAGTACCAATCCAATTGAAGGTCAAAGATACTGTGTTTGCACAGACAGTGATCTTCAAACTTCAAATGACCAAAACTGTTCAAAAGACAGAAAAGAAACTCATCTAGAAAAACCCCCGAACTAAACACTGCCTGAAGCTCCTTATTCTGTTTCAGAAATCCATAGTCTCGTGTGTGACAAAGCTACTGTCCTGTTCTCTGCATTATAGCTACTAAACATAAGATGTTTCTAACTCAGGAAGCAGATACACCTACCTGAAGTTGGTGCACTCTAGTAGTGCTTAAGCTCTTGATTCTCAACCATAAATTTCTTGGGCTTCTCCAGCAGCAGCCTCTTAAACCCCTGCCTTTATATGTGCTCTCTCTTATAACCACTTGCTGCTTGGGTAGCAACATCTAACTCGGGTCCATTGGTGTTGGAATGACTTTGATGTGGCATGCTTCCATCTGGAATGTTGTCCCTGAAAATAAACCAGGCTGGATTTTTCAGTTCTTAGCTTCTAGGGTAAAAAAGAAGAAAGTTGCATTACTTTGAAGCAGTTACTGTATTTGTTTATTTATTCTTTTATAGTGTTAAGTCTTAAAAGTGATATGATATTTCTGTATGCATGCATCCCTGAAGGGAACAAAAGAGACTAACTAGCCCCCTGTAACTGTGCATATGCTCTGTTTATTGTTAGTAGAATTTTCAGCATTGAAGCAGGTTCTGCATCCTATGGCTTCACGCAATTGCTGTGAGACCAAGAGTCAGGAGACAATTTTCAATATAATAGAGCTTGCACCAGTAAAAATGGGAGAGACTTGCATCTATAAGTACTTTTTGGTTTTAGTATAGAGTAAAAAGCATATAACTGTGCGTGGCTATGATGTTACAGGTGTCCGGGTCAGTTTATAGGCAGGAAAAGCAATGACTCCAAATTTAGTAGTATAAAGGACAACTGTCATAAAGTAAGCCATCAAAATTTCAGCAATGCCTCTTAAAATGGTTCTCAAACTTCTAGCTGCAGTTTCATGAGGTCATTAAATGAGAGAAGGAAGCAGAAAGGCAGACTGGGGTCGGTGTGGCAAGAACATGACATTGAAGAATTCTGGCTGCAGTACAGCTTTCAATATATACAAGGGAAGTCTAAAATCAGACCCTTAGATACACTGACTACAGTGGGATGTGTCTGTAAAGCAGACAGATAGAAAAAAGAGACATAAAACTTATGAAATAAAAATTAGTGACTGATGGAACCATTTGACTTTGCCAACATTTTTGCCATGTATGGTACCTGTGGAAAGAAGTTATCAAAAATCATTTCCCCAACCTATGTAGTAATTTTTCTCATTTACTTAGTATTAAGATCAGGGGGAAAAATTATTTATTTTTTATGTATCTCTCAATTGACTCCTGAATGAAAAATAATGTATCAAGCTTTTTAGGTACTGTGGGGACAATTTTAGGAGCATTTTAAATTCTGTGAACTAAATGACCGTTCAAAAAGGCTTCTGCATGAAACATCCTGCATGAAATAGCAGACTAGTGAAAATATCTTTTTTTCCTTTACCGCTCCTGTCCTGCAAGTACAGTAAGTCTTATAGGATACTACAGGGCAAGAGCAAAGTTTGAAAATCAGAGGCAAGTTGCATGCAGGCAAGGTCTTAATTCACAGTTCTTAATTGACCAGCGATTCTTTATTTATCATTCCTTCTGATGAGTGAGAAAGGTAATTTTTTTTCCTGCAATCTATATTTTACACCATAGTATATTGATGAACCTGTTTACTTAAAAGGTAAAAGAATTTAAACTTCTACTAGGAAAAAAAACAAAAGAAATTGTTACCTTGGATGCTTAAATCTATATCCATCTCTCTATAAACGTGAACTGATTTTAGAAATATGAATCAGCTGCAAATTTCAGCTGAACCAACTCCTTTGATTAAAGGGCAGCCATTAAAAAGCACACAGCATAGACTAAGTAATGGTCCTGTCACAAAGGAAAATACCTACCTGTCATGTGAACAGAGATGATTCCTCATGTGCTGAGCTGAGAAATGAGTTGTGAGGTCTGGAATCACTGTTAGTTGAATGTACTTGGACTTTTGCCCATCAATGGATAGATGCCTTCCTTTGCACATCCTGTCATTTGAACACCTGTGGCACTGTTATTTGTGAACAACAAAATATCTGCATATAGTGAATGTTTTTCTAGGTCTTCTTAATGAATTTGCCTAATGAATTTTCTTAATGAATTTGCTTCTTATATAATACCTAAAGTAAGAGATATAAGCAATGGAGAATTATCACAGTTCTTGTTTGCACCAAATATAAGTAACTGAAAAAAGGGAGAAAAAAAGAGAAGGCTTTTGTATGTCATTAACTAGTCATTTAGTAATTTAACATATCAGATGACAAACTAGCTACATATGTGTAAAAATGAGTGAAATTTTTAGACACAAAACCATGAATAATACATATTTATAATACATATTTATATTGTCTCCCTACCCCCTGCTGTATGCCCTTATGCTTCTTAGTGATAATTGTCCTTATTCAAGATGTAGCTCGGGATATGTGCTGTAACACACTCAGCCGGGCTTCTGGAGTGCAATTGTCTCTCCTATTTTTTTTTAAGTTCTTGATAGCATGATGTTATATTTCCAGATTGTGCCTGTATTTTTTTAAATAAACCCCTAATAAGTCACTGGAATTGGCATGACAAATTTTTCAAGGAGAAGATATCATGTTTCCTATTTCAGAGAAAATAAAATAGTAAATTCCATCTTTTTCTCCAAGACTTTATTACAACTGTTACAGTAAAGTTGTTGGTTGAGTTTGTTATTTTTTCCTTTTTTTTTTCTACTTCATTAATATACAAAGACCTTCACCTGCAAGCAATTCTGTTTAAGTTCAAAAGACCAGTCTGTAATACAGCTTAAGCTGTGGAGTTTGAACATAACTTATCTAGAACTGTCAGATCCATCTACATTCTCTATACTTTGTAATCCAGTCACTTGCACAAAGATGGTTTCTGAGAAAATATAGATCAAAATGAAGAGAAATATTATTAGGAAGATAGTTTACAGGCATTAATAGTTTATGTTGCTTCTCATTCCATAGTAAACTGTTAACTGTGGGAAACAGAGGTTTTTAATGATAAAGTGAACATGTGGCCAAAATGGCTTTGTAATTTACAAATGTACCTTCTTCTTCCCAAGCTGCCTCAGTCTTATCTCTACCTTGGGAATGTTCTAAGAGATAACCTGAAGCTCTCTCATTGGCTTTGTTAACCCTTAGTGTCATTGGTGAATTTGAACCCCCTGAGTTTGTCATTGGTCATTTTTTGATTCTCCTAAACCCTATAAATGTAACACCCCAACAATAAACATGCTCTTGCCTCCTCTTCACAGCGTGGTCTCTGTGTGCGGTCCTTGCGGCGGCCATGGGACCGCATGGATGAGGGGGAAGGGGGAGCACCTTTACCTCTCCAGGAGCCAGGGCTGAAAACCTCTGGTCCTGGAGTTCTCCCTTCCCCATCCACCTCAGCCATCAGAAATGGTTCTTCAGATGGAAATGGAACTAGGACTGGTGCGCCCCACACCACAGGGGAAAGAGATCCAGAGTTAACCAACAGGTTCTGCTTTCTTAATGATTTTCTAACAGTTACCTTCTCACTTCATAGAGTTTCTTTCCAAGTTTTTGTGCTCAGACCAAAAAATTTATAATAGTTTGTTCTCCTCATTGTTTCTTCTGTCTCCCTTCCAACTGAACTTTTTTCTGAGCTGGCCAGTACCACAATAGGTGTTATAGATGGGAAGATGAAGATCATGCTATGAAAATAGTGGAGTTCATGTTCCTGGTTTCAGATATTGTTACCTAGACAGGCCAATCTAGATCTGTGTCTTCCTTCCATTAAAATAAAATCTAACTTTGTGACAGTCTACTGGCATAAAATTAATGAGTTCAGAATGAATTTAAATCTACTTAAATAATAAAATAAAATTAAGTTTGAAAGAAAGTTTTTCCTCTCCATGCAACATAGCAAACCAAAAATCTCTTCCACAAATGCTAATTGGGTGAACTACAGGATTACAAACCCCCATTCTTCAGCAGTTATGGGTGAAATCTTTTATTTTAAGATGGGAATATATTGCTGGCTTTCTTGATAATTAAGAAGTCATAATTTTTCTGTAACTGTAATAAAGCACTATATAACTATAAAGCAATAAAGCAATTTAGACTAGACTTTTCAAAGATGAAATTAACATATTCCTTCCTCTTGGATACTACTTACTACTATTTGAGCTTGCTAGCTAGTTTATTTGTATTAGAAGATGATCCTTGGAGGGGATGCAAATGAGCCTCATTAACTCCAGGAGACTGATTCTCTGGCCTATCACAGAACCCTTAAGAGCGGGGTGGTTTATAGTTGTTAATTAGGTAAGGACTTGCAGTAAGTCATTGTTGATAGAGTTACTTTTAAACAGGATTGAAATGAGTCACATTCTGTATCCTCTGATTTCTATTAATGCTGAGACAGTCTTACCGAGTCACTACTTTCTGCTTTACTGCAAGGACTACTGCAGATGTTTTAAAATTATTATCAAGCATTTGCGGTCTTTTGTATTTCCAAAAACAACGTTAAGCTCCAAGTTTCTTAGCGAGACTGTGAAAGGAGGGATGGTGTATAGGCACAGGTTGATTAGAATCTCACTGAAGAACAATGCTTCACTCTGCGTACGATTTTCTCTACAAATCATTTGAAACATAACCTCCTTCATCCATACAACAAAATTCTGGTCCAACCAGTTGTCCACATCTATGTTCTTCAAAAATTTTCCAATATAAAACACTCTATCGACTGGAATGGTAAGAACTTACTCTGCAGTTTTAAGAATTGTTGGCGGTGTCCTGGTTGGTATCTTCATGTGGGTATCACAACTGAGACCAACAAATTCATATTTTCTAGCTTGCACTACACTATTGCTGGCAATAATTGAAAAGAAGAGTCACCTACACTGTATACAGATGATGGGAGTAATAAGAATGGAGTGAAACAAGTAATGGAGAAGAAGTGCCAGACACAGGCAACCAGAAAGTCTGGATATCTGGACTGGAAAAATGATGGAAAGTAGAAAATGGCCAAGTGGCTTTGAGGAGTTTGTGACCACACAAGAAGCTGAAGGAAAGACTGGACAGAAGGATGAGACTCAGAAATGATGGAAAGGTGGGGGCCAGACACAAGGATGTTAAAAATGAGAGTTGGTGAGCAAGGAGAGCAGGATAGTTTGTTTATCACTGGTGAACTGAAAATGACAGGACACCAATCTGATTTTACCTCAAGGCAGAGTATCAGGCTTTGAATCATAGTTTAGTTCGTAGAGGACCTAAGTTGAAGTCCTAAGCTTATAACAGCTTAATAGTCTTTCAAATACAGCTCTAAAGCAAGTTCTGAAGCTCAATCTTGTTTACACTCAGACTCTTTAGGTGTACAAACACATCTGAACAGCAGGTGAGACCTGGGATGTCAGGTAGAATAAATCTTAAGTTGAGAAGGACCCATAAGGATCACTCAGTCCAAATCTCTGATGCTCACAGGACTACCTAGCATTAAACTATATGACTAAGAGTATCATCCAGATGTTCCTTGAATTCTGTTAGGCCTGGTACCATGACAACTTCCCTGGGGAGCCTGTTCTAGTGACCAACAATTGTCTCAGTGAAGAACCTTCTCCTAATGTCCAATCTGAACATTCCCTGATGCAACTTTATTCCTTCTCCTTTTGTCCTATCACTGGTCACTAGAGAGAGGACAGCTGCTTCTCCCTTTCCATTGCCCTCCTTGAGGAAGTTGTAGTCTGACCCCTGCAACCTTAATTAATGGATTACAATGAATATGTTATGCTACATTCTACAAGTATGGCATTAGATGCTATTTTTACCACAGAACATTGGACATAATTGATCAGAGTTGGGTAAAACACACCATTTTTTTGTAAGACTCCTGCTTATTTTTTGAAGAACTAGGAATGTACAGAAGAAAGGAGCACAATTAAGAGAATAGATAATCATTCAATAAGTGTCATACTTAAGAAACAGGATCTTATTCGTGACTCCAACAGAGAGATCCAATGTGATTAGTAGTTAGTAAGTAGCTAATAACTTTTCTCAGGCTGTCACTAAGCATACATTCTTTATTTTTCTTGAATTTGACTTGAGATTCCTGCGTCTGATTTGCAGAAGGACTGAGCACACACAGGATTAAGTAGAATTATATTTTGAACATGTAAAATACAACATAAGGTAATGCAATTAGGAAAAAAAAGAGTTGTTTTACATTGCTTTGCAATTATAAAAGATGTGTTAGCACATAAAAAGACTTTTTTTTTTTTGCCTCAGTTTCTTCATGCCTCCATTTTTTGCTTTATCACAAAGAGGTGCTCTACAAATTCATTTATGAGTCTTAGTGAAGCATTAATATATTACAGTGACGAGCACTATGAAAAAGTCTAAGAAGAAATTAAGTATTCTGTTTTCCAAGCACAGTTTGAATAGTATGCAGCAAATAAACTGTGGAATCATAGAACAAATGGAATAAATCAAAATATTGAATTGCTGCTGATTAAGTAAGTGGCTTAGATTCTGTACCTAAAATGAAGATGGAGTCCTGTAGAAAAATAGGATGAGATCATATAATAAAATGCTGTACTTTAATGGATCCTCACTAGCATTTGAATTACATTTCATTGCTAACATTAAATCTAACATTTGCAAACATTTCAGTGCCTGACTCTGCAATTTAGTGCTATTATTTTTATGTGAGAGTTTTGATATAAAATAAGTATATAGAATATATTTATGGTCAGTGACCAGCAGTTATGCAGAACTATACGTGCTAAGACATATGACTATTCAATTTCTAGGAAACTATTTATATTCATATACAAACATGCCATATTGTCAACAAAATGCCAGTGGAGTGATGATAAATGTAAAACGATGCATAGGTGGAAATTTAAAGCACACTTTCACAAAATAAAAACCTCTGCACTTAAGAATTTCTGAACTTAAATTTTGCACTGGTAAGACTTTCTCAAACACTACCCACAGACACTGAAAAACTGGTAAATATAGGAAGACAGGAGTTAAAGGCACCTTTGAAAATGAAATATATTCTCCTGAGTCACTTCAGCATTTTCAATATCTTCACAAGCTCCTTGGACAAACTTTGTAATACTTCTAGTGTTTATTTTGTGGAAGAACAGAGGAAAATGTGTGAAAGTCTCACTATCAGAGTTGGAAGTGCCAATAGGGCATCACTGCTAAACGTATCTTGCTATTACTATTCTTCCTCTCAGAATTGACTTATGCAAGACATAAATTTGATCTATTGTGCTTGAAATCCAAGAGTAGAAGTATTCCATTGAAATACTTTGTCCTCAGGTACGTGGAACTTAGCATTATGTTTTTCTGTTTCAAAAGTAAGAGATCAGTTCCAGTGATTTAATTTCAATATGGGAGTAATTCTTACAGATCAGCAATTGCAATCTACAATAAGTAAGCAAGAAAAATGGAGCTGCAACGTCAAGGGCTGCAATATGTGATTAAGACGCAAATTTAGCCCTGTGGAAAAAGAAACACAGATACTAGCCATGGGGGAGCACTAGATTAAAAGATGTGACTCGGGTCACAGAATTACTTATGCGTAGGTAGATCAACTCTGTAGAAGGAAGTACTTCTTTATTCTCCAAATACTAGAGTGGTGCAAATATTCTCTCCAGTGCACTCTGATGGACTCTGAGACAGGAAATAGACTGCATTCAGCACTTCATCTTCAAAGCTCTTCAGTGTGATTTGCTCAGTTACTTTTTGTTAGAATTGAGCAGATGGAGGAGATATCTGTATTCAATCAATTTTCCCTTCCCAACAAATGTGACCTAACTCATAATTATTTTCAGCATGCTGGCATCCAGTTGTACTTGCAGAGGTGTGTTTCTGAACTCTTACAGATTTATGACATTTGCCTCTAGTTTCCCCTCATCTGCTTCTCAATGTTGAGTTGCTGTGCCCAAGAGCAGAGGACAGTGACTTTGAACTACAACTCCAGTTTCTATATTAAAAATAAATACAGAGACCTTAGTCCTGCTTCTGTTCAAGTCAGAGGCAAAACGTCCAGTGTCTTAATTTTTAACTGGATACATGGGATTCCCAAAACGCATGGGATTCTAAGTTAACTTTTGGGGTTGCATTGTGCCTCCTGGCATGTAGAATTTTTCTTCTCAAAAAGTGGGGCAGTGATTGAAAGAGGATAACAAAAAATAATTTATGTTTGAAACAGTGTACTTCCTTATATAATTTTTTTTATTTAGAGATTTAGTTCTAAAAATATTATAGCTGATAATTGTTAGAGAGACATTCCTAATCACTGAGACAATAAACAGAACTTCTCCTGATAAACAATCTGTCAGAAAGGAGTAGAAAAGCAATTTTGCCAAACTAAAGACAGAGCAAGGAGGCTGGCATCACTTTTTTGTATATAGAGTATTCTCATCATGCCATGTCTCCCTTTGCAAAGAAATTCCTTCTTTCCCTTTTAGTAATCCTGCAAATGTTGATGGGCGAAAGGGGTGTGATGCTTTTCACATGGTTTATTAGATAGTGTGTTGAGTTCTGACAAGAATGAGGTTCTATTCCATTTGACCAGTAGTTAGATCATACCAAATAATTTATTACAATAATAGTATATTTGAAAAGTTCCAGAACCTGATAAACAAGGAATTGTACTGAAAAAAATCAGTAATCTTGGAAATTATTGATTCATTATCTATCAATCAGAATGGAAGGTCGTTTGTTTGAAAAGCTTTAATATAAAGGATGTTCATAGGTTTAGTCTGTGTTAAAATTTTGATTGTCATTTATCATTCTAATCAAAGATAAAATTCTAATAAAAGATAGATTAAAACACTAGTCATCTTTTCTCAAAAACACTGACAGGCAAAGACTTAATAGTTTGACATTTAACCCCTGCAATCTGTATATCTTTAGGGTATGAAAGCTACCTGGCCTTTTTTTGAATCAAAACTGGCAATAGTAGTAAAGTTGAATGACTAAAACATCTACAACTGTGAAGTAATAAATTACACCTCCCATTGCCTGTAATTATAAGACCAAAAAGAACCAGAAAAGTAGTAACTAGTGTTCCTGAAGCAGTGTGACTAAGTGTGATGGGAAGGCACCAGTATGAATTGAGCAGCAGAAAGAGAAGGGCTGATAATTTGTGATTTTGAATCATCTTATTTTCTTTGCCTCTAGAGAATAAGAAGTCACTTACATTTTGTTTTAAAGGTGAAATGTCATTGAGGAGGGGAGTAGTAGAATGCTTTAGTGGCTCTCTTTTCTTCAGTTTGTCCCATTTTCCCTTAAACAAACTCATTTTGTTATTTTTGCAAGCTCCAGGCTTGTTTGATCATTATGTAGTTCTTTTCTCATCTGCAGAAGAATAAATTTATGACAAGATACAGAAATGTCATCTCTTCCTGTTGGCAGCTGACAAAGAAGTATAGGTTTTTAACATGAACATTTTGCCAAACAACTATCTGAATTATCCTCCAAAGTTGGGGTTAAGTGCTTCTGATCATAATAAATGATAAATATCTACAAAGATCTATTTAAAATTCAATGCAACATCACAAAAAAAGAAGCACAAAATAACCATTCATTCTAGTCTTTTTAGATACTGAAAGCTGTATTTATGCAGACATATATATGGTTTTCTGCAGAGCTCTCACATCTGACATGGACATTTTGGTTCAAATATCTTTCCAGGGTTGGACATTTTAGTGGTTAACCATTCAGAAAACATACAGTGTCCTTCATTAGAAAGAGAACAGCATATCTCTTAATACATAACCAGTGGATAATATCAAATGCATATTTAAAGAATTGGAGCTAGTTTTAGTCTGGAATGCTAGATTCTTCTCTGTTTTTGCCTTCTGCTTTTAGAAAACAACTGAGCTACTGATGTTGTATCACTATTGCCGTGGCAATTGATGTGACCAAACATTCACTAGTAGGGTAAAAATTGAGTAGTTCATATAAATGATGGACTCTCATTCACTGGTTGACCTGTCTTAGATGGCACCTTTATCTCATGCTACTTTGCAAATGTATGCTCCATTAATATATACAAGGTTGCTCCTTAAAATGAAATGGAGAGGAAAAAAACCTGAAATCTGATGATGTTGATGTTATAAAATGAGAAGAAATGGTAGAATTAAGTCCCATGACCTCTCTGATGGTTTAGATGATGGTTGTTATTATATACTGTTTGTTATAGATCTTATTTACACAAAGCCACACTCTAGGAAGCAACAGAATTACAGAATTGAAATAACAGCATGTGATAACAGAAAATGTTGTTTATCTGCTTTGATTAGAACAGTTTTTTCTTTTCTCAGAAATTTTATGTACTATTTACTACACTTTCAATTTAACATATACCTCTCTAGCACTTATATATAATATAAAAGAAATCAATATAAAACACTACATACTACAAATGTTAGCAAAAAATGGCTTAGTGCATCTCAGGAAAGCTCACCTGACCTAGCCTTTTAGTTACTTCACTCAGGAAATAGCCTAAGAAAATAGATGGGCTTTAGATTAGCTCTCAACAGCAAACAGTCACAGGTTCTGTCAGATCAAAGGGAGAAGTGAATTATGTTGTACTGAGTTTCTATCAACAGTACTCAGTTTTTAGGAACTGTACTTAAAAGCCCCGTATGTAATCACGACATTACACTGACTGCTTAGAAAGGAAAAGGTATGTTAAGAACTCACTTTTCAAATTAAGGGGTAGATTATAAATCCAGTATGTTGATCATGCTGTGAACAGAAATTGAGATTGGTAAATAATGTTAGTAAAACAGAAATATAGAAAATGAAGAGTTATGTAAAGATCCATAAATCTCAGAGCTTCTTCATAGGTCATATATCAAAATAAATAAACCTCATCACTTTTTTTGTCTATCATTCTAAACAAATCTGGAGGTACCATGAACTGAATTGTCATTTCTTATTTCCATCACTTGTCATGCCTTAACTGTAAATTATTCCTTTCATTTTTGAAGCCTCTACCATAAGAGAAATTTCTTTTGATCATCTTTCTGTTCTGCTACAAATTTTGAAGGCTTCCATTAGATCATGTCAAAGTTGCTTTATTTCCTAGATGAACTTATGTAAGAGGCAGAAAACTATATGAATTCTGATATAAAATAAAAATACTAAACCAATTCTTTAGGATTCCTCAAGCAAAAGAAAAAGTGACAGGTGTCACACTTCTGTCTGATCACCTTAAACTGTGAAAGTTATATCTTTGCATTCAGAAAACAAAACAAAACAAACAAACAAACAAAAACAACAAAAAACCCCCCACAAAATTATCTATACAGAAATAAGAAAAAAATCACATTGAAAATTCTTTACTAATCCATCAAGTGTCAACATATAGATTCTTGTGGATTCTACTGAGCAAGACCAATGCTGTCAATTTTCTCTACAGTAATTTGGCATATTCCTTCCATAAACAAAATTATGGGAAGGAATGAGTAATTTTTTAATGCAAAACTCCTTGTCTGGGTTGTATCTAGACTAGTAGAGTGTGATAACTTTCATTGTTGTGGTCAACTTGCTGGTAACATCAGTCATACAGCAGAATATGACAGTTTTATTTGTATGCACGGTTGTGACCAGTAGCAATGAACAGCAACAATTTCTGATCCCAATGTTTGGTTGTGACCTTGCCAGTATCATTCATGAAAGGGGATTGTCTTGCATTATATGCTTCAATATTAATAAAAAATAAAAGTAAAAAGAGAAAAGGGAAGGGAAGGGGAAGGGGAAGGGGAAGGGGAAGGGGAAGGGGAAGGGGAAGGGGAAGGGGAAGGGGAAGGGGAAGGGGAA
>JAWWLV010000088.1:53704705-53716468 GCA_035041135.1 Platyrinchus mystaceus | reverse complement strand
GCATACACAGGCAGAAGGGCTGGGTTGTTCAGTCCTCCAGACTGATAATCACGATCGCTCACCTAGCTCTCGATACTACTTATTGCATAATTTAAAACTTCTCAGGAAACTTTTATACCATAGTGGTCTTTAGAAAGTATAAAGGCTGTAGATTCCATTTTTAATGGACAGGCGTGTATGCAGTGTTGCAGAATTTCACTCTAGTTTTCTATTTCTTCATTATCTTTTCTGTTATTAGAATATCCCTTAGTTCAAAAAAGTAATTAACAACTGAACTAAGTTATACCATATACATTGGAATGAATATGCCAATATCTACATAGGTGTGCTAATTCATGTGCAGTAGGACTTCATATGACTCGAATTATATTTGAAGACTTCTTTTTGGTGGAAATAACAAACCTTTAATATGAACAGCAAATATAAGGGATTTGGAACTTAAATTACTTCTAATGTGTTTGAAAAGATTTTAAACTCTTGTTAGTGTTAGATTGACCTTGATTTCATAAGGAAATTAAGCTTATGCAAACACATGATTATATTTGCATGTTTTAACTGCTTTAAATATTTATCTCAATTATTATATTTTCTACCACTCTTGTGAAATATGCACCTGAATAAAGGAGAAAATCTCTCAAAGATTTCACTGAAAGGGTGGTTTAACCTCTTGTTAGACATGCGGGAGTCTACTTCTTGAAGGATGATTCTCTTTATCAGTTTCTGTAGCAGAGGTTTTTCATATGTAATTTGACTAAAATTTTATTAAATCAAAAATACAAATAAATGTAAAAGTTTTTCATGCTACATTGATTTTTTTTATACTGTGCTTCGCAAAAATTGTTTTCAAGTATGTTTATTACATTTATCATTACCCTTCTGCAGGACAGTAAAATAAAAATCAAGTTTTACTCATTCTTTTTTTTTCTTTATACTTCAAAATAGTATTGACTATTGCCTACTTATTAACTTCATAATATATGTCTCTTTTTCATTGCTTTTATATAGCTCACCATATCTTTGTGATCCTTTCTGAAGCCATATTATTGCCACTGTGACTTCTCTGCCTGAGAGCTGATAACTAGTGGTAGAAGAATAATTAACTGGTATCTTGGTCAGAGTTTTTTTCACCTAGTAATTTCAATTTGCCAAAATACCTACATCTTGCAGTCCACTTACTCAGGATGAAGCACCAACAGATTACATAATGGGGATAGGACTTTGGACCCTCTGCCTTGTAGTTGCAATGCATACATTTGTGGTACTCTATACAATTCATGTACTTGTATTACATTTACAAAGCACTCTATTGGTGTATGCATGATTTTTTCCTTAAGATGATTTACCCTCTTATTTTGATTCTTTTTCTACTTTAACAGGTCTGTTTCTTTGGGCCTCATTACAGCATGTGTTAGTTTAAATTATGTTGGATGCCTGAACTCCCTGCTGATACAGTAATCGGACACAGATTCCTCTGTTAGACTGCAAAATGACTTCATGTTCCTGCTGAGCAATCATTTCTTGCTGACATTTTTTTTCAAAATTTTTTTTGATGTGTGTGTGTAGCTCTGTGTCTATAACAGTATATACCAACTTCCCTCTTACATTTTTATTAGATAGTTACTATCACAGAATTAATTCTCCACTGCACTCCTACACATACATCACCTTTAGTAGAGAAGCAACCAGATTCCCAGTTTGTGCAAACTGGTGCAACTCGAAGTCCCGGAGCCTCAGTTCAGTTGACAGCAGTTTCAGACCTAAGTGTCAGCCCAGAGCACTTCTCAGAGCCTTTTTCCTTGGAGCATTGACCAACAGGGAAGTGGAACCAGGTCAGCTGAGTCAGGAACACTCACTGACAGCAAGGTAACAGATGTGATGCTCAAGGGCTGGCCATCACATACAAAAATGTAGCTTGTTGAAACCCTTCCTATGCAGTGAAGAATAAAACAATCCAGTGGATGTGCTTTGACCACCTTACACATGGTGCTGGAAACAACCATCCAGAATAAAAAAATCCCTAGAAATAGGTATCATGCTCATCAGAAAAGGGAACAGGAATATATATATTCCTGAAAGAAATTAACCCTTTAATAATTCCATTCCTAAATATGAAGTAAAGGATTCATATTAGAAGGTCAGATTTAATCAGGTGAAAATTCTTATTTAATTTGCATACATAATTTTATTACATAAATTAAGGAAGAGAGCCCTCTTTTGGGGACACTAGCTCTCTTTAAGTCTACAGAAACAGAGAAAGTAGGCACATGGTATTTTTTAAAAATTGGAATCTTTATAGGCATTCAGACATCATAGACTTAGAGATATGTACTAGTCAAATTTAGCAATTTCCACCTGAATTTTAGTTCTAAGCTAAACTTAGTACCTGACCAATTTTCTGCGTTCCCAATACTTAATTTTGGCCATTTAAATGAAAGAAAGAGAAGATAAGATTCTTTCCCCCTTATGAATAGTACCAGAGTTGTATCTTCAAGCAGTCATGGGCACTTAAACCTTAGAGGGTTGGCTTAACAGGCAGGAATTAGAAAAAATAAACAAACAAACAACCTTTTTCCACTCTTTCTATGTAAACTTAAATTCTGGCACTTCTCAGTTTATTTCATGACTACAAAGGGAATAACTATACCAATTAAATTTATTAAAGTGCTTTGAGGTCCCCAAATCTAAAAAAAAGGAGGGCTGTTGTATGAGTTTTGCTCTAATGATTTAACATAAAAATCAATAGATCTGTATAAATAAGTCAAAGAAACTTTGTTTATTATTACATCCATTTTAAGAGAAACTAAGTATGACTTGTATGATTAAAAATTGTTTACTTTTGAAAGTTTACTCTTTGTAAGTTATATATCCTTTAATTTTTAAATAATTTCATAATGTTTTGAAAGGAAATAGTTTTTAAGCTTTAGCCAGTTTCCTAAAAGCAATGCTTGGTCAGCTTCCTAAAAGGATGCTGCCTTTTAAAGCATAAAATTATATATCAACTTTACATGTCTTTGAGTTGCAGCAATAACAATCTTCATGTCAGTTTTAACAGCAACTTTAAAATTCCTGTCTAATTGCTTTGTGCTTTTTTTTTTATTATTTCTTTGAGGTTCTGTTCAAAGTAGGCATCACATGCAATCACATTGCAGCTGCAAAATTCCACATTACAGGTGGGATCGCATTAGACAACTGGAGAAAAAACCTGTAAAATTTTATTTACAAAAGAATTTAGCCTCACTTAGATTTACTATTTATGTCAATGAAAAGAACATGGGAATTTTTTTAAGGATAAAAAATCCTACCTGCAAGCTCTAAATTGCATCACTACATTGTGATAGGTAGTATATATCATCTTTGGATGCCTCTATGAGTTTAGTTTATTGTTGGATATAGGGTCTGTATATTAACGTATACCTGGAAGTAATTTGTTAGGAACAAAGACAGTTGTAAACGTCTGTAATTATACAGAACCTAAGAATAGAGATGGCAGAAACACTAATCTCAGTTTATAATTATAAGAGGTGGTGAGGACCCAAAATACTATTCCTGATTTCTGATCCATTGGCCTTTTGCACCATATGGATTTTGACCCAGCTTTTAACTTCAGGTTGTATCTGGTAAGGACCTGACTTATTTCAAAGCTTTCAACTTCTATGTGTTTTCTATCTTAAGAGTTTCAGAAAAGCCAGATTTACCTGCATATTGCTTCAAGCACTCTTGTTAGAAAGTCAGAAGAGGATTTTAGCAAAAATGTGTCAGATGCCACTTTGAGTTGTATCTTGATGGTAACAGTCTAATTTTTTTTTCCTTAAGCGTCTTTTTCTCCCTTGAGCTTTGAGTTATATGGAAGCTATCTCAGAAGTCCATTCACATGCAACTCAGACTAAGTTTTCCACTGACTTTCCAGCAAGACAGCTGAATCAGGGGTAATGTACAACTCCCAATTCAACATTTATCTAAAATTAAATGAACAAAGAAGAAAATCCTCTTATTGCTGAGCCTAGAAGAGGTAGGGCTAAGCCTGGCTGAAAAGAAGGGGAAAGAAGATAAGAAAGGTAGGGAGAGACTGGCAAGAAAACACACAGAAGTCCTGGAGAAGAATGATAAAGGGAATTTTACTGAGGATGATGAATTTTTTCTTCTGTTCAAATCTTACATTCTGATAGATCACGAGTTGCTGTATACAAAGTCTTCATTGATATATTGGTGATGTGGGTCATCCAACACAAAAGAGCCTGACCCAGGCAGTTATGATGGGTTAGTGCTTAGTAATGAAAACTAATCAGTTGAAATAGGAGATTTCTCACTTCAATTTTATACTACAGTGCCTCTGTATTCTTTTGGTATCTGTATATGCGAGAGTGAAGGTGTTATCAGCTGCACAAGTTACGTTTTCTGTGATGCTCAAATCTCTAATTATATTTTTTTACTGCTTTTTGAGATATGTAAAGCAACCAGGCAGAATGGTACTAAACTTCCCGTTTGAAATTGGTCAAATTTCTACTTCACTGCACTTCAGTGTATCTCATCTTTATTATCCATGTAAGAGGGAGACAGTCAGAGACAAACAACATAATCCTTACAGAAATATAGCAAAGTTACATCACTTAATGTCTGCATATCCTAAGATGAATGTTTTCAGTATTGCTACCACAGCCAACCCTGTGAGAAGTTATTGAGGATAGTCACACTGCCATGGAGTAAAACCAGGTTGCCATGAGCTTCTGGAGGTTGCTCCAAGCAAGTCCCGCTTAGGTGTGGTAGCTCAGGGCTTCAAGAAAGGGTATCTGACAACCTCTCTGGGCAAACTGCCCCTGCATTTCACCATTCTTACAATGGAAAATTTTTCTTTAGCACGACCATTTTTTTTAGTGTGGGAAAGTACTGGCTGCTAATTTTGAGACATCTGGTTTTGGGGAAATTGCTGCAAACCACCAGAAAGTCTGCTTTTTATTTGATTTTCTCAACCTTTATCCATCTGCTGGATTCACTCAGAGTTGTCTGCTGAGAGATAGGTAACAGATCCAGGCTGATATTCCTGAAGAAGGAAGGCATGCACTATGTAGCCTTTGTTCTCAAAGCAGTGTGCACTTTATCATACAGCAAACTCTACTGCATCAAACAAATTACCTGCACTTGTTCCTTTGACCCTGGTTTCTTCTCTGGTAAGAAATTGACTACAACTTGGATTTCTCTTCCTAAGCAGCATCTCTAAGTAGCCGTGCTTTCCATCTGAGCTAATCAAGATGTGTTCATTCATTCCTTTAGAAGTTATGTACTAGGCAAGTTCAAAATGCAAAATTATGTTTTCTCTCCCTACGGTGATTTAGTGCTTCCAATCCTCATTTTATGAGAATAACACTCTTGCATAGATTTGCATTTTAGGAGTCCTGGGCAAAAAAAGTAACTGAGAAAGGGCTGTCTTGCCCCTGTGAGCTCTCCTTTGTTGTATCTGTAGCTCTGGTCACAAAGGAACATTTAGAGCTGAACGGTAATACACAAAGCAGAATATGCCACTATTATTAATATCTTTTTCTCTAATTTGACTGGTTAATACTGGGCTGGATTTTACAGAAATAAAATAAGCTATCTACTTTTTTACAATGAGGACCAAAAGTCTCATTATAATGTTGTGCTGGGATATGAGCTTCCGTAGGGAGTGACAGATTACGTGTCGTGTTACAACTCCCTGAATGTCCCTGCAGGGCAGCAACTTTGCGGTATTTGCAAGATACTACAGAAATTCAGTCAGAAGCCTCTGGTTTTGAAAATGAACTCCATAATATATATGCTCTCTAGCTCTGGAAGTAAACATAGACATATACTACTATTGTCCTGGGGCTCTGTCTTGAAATTGCAACTTGCATAATCAATCCTAAAAATGTACATAGTAAATTAGCAGTCAATAAGTTTATCTAAGAAACTGCATAATTAGCTTGAAAAGGATGTGCGTGGTGTAAAAATGTAAAGGAGAGAAGTCAAGTCAGGTCATGATTTTAACTTTATTCTTTCCCTTATATTCTATTTCTGAGACTTTTCCTAAAAGTATTCAAGTTTCTCTCTGCATAGTAAAAGCACAGACATGCTTCCCAAGTCTTCCTTTAATCAAGTATTCAGGTTTCTCTCTGTATGGTAAAAACACAGACATGATTCCCAAGTCTTCCTTTAATCATGAAATCACACAATACTTTGGGTTGGAAGGCACCTTCAAAGATCATCTGATCCAATCCCCTGCCATGAATAGCGACATCTTTCTCAAGATCATGCTGCTCAAAGCACCGACCAACCTGGTCCTGAATCCTTCCAGGGGTGGAGCATCCACAGTTTCTCTGGACAACATGCTTCAGTGTCCCACCATCATCTCATCATAAAATATTTCTTCCTTGTGTCCAATCTAAATCTTCTTTTAGTTTAAAACCATTGCTCCTGGTCCTGTCACTCAGAGGCCTTGGTAAAAGCCTTTCTCCATTGAAAGTTTCAGGCTGAAATAATGGTGGTATACAGCTCTCCAACAACTGGAACCTATCTGACACTTGATTCTTGAAGTGGTACAATGTGTTGAGAGTTTATTTTGATTGCTGACAATCATGCACCATGTTGGGGGGAGGGGGGAGACATGTCTTGTTAATCAGGTGTCAGAAGAAAACATGTTTCTTTGTCCTCCACATCCTCTTTATTTTGTTTCTAGATTAAGCTATTTGAAATATATGCTCATCAATTACTCTTGTATGAACGTTTATCCTGAGAAATAATTTGTTCTTGCAAATGTTTCCTGAGGTCATTTTGGAAGCTTTCCACCTTGTCAGTTTTTAAAGGTTTTGGCCTTAAGGTGTCTCTCACACCTTTTGTCTGTTAGCCTTTCTGTACATACAACAGTAGTAACAATATAGCTATTACGAAAAGCTGCCTTTGGGTCTTGACATCCAGTACAGAAAAAAATTAATATTGTTGTTTGTGGAAAAGTTGCTTCATTCTGGAGAGATAGCCATGTATCTTCCTTTTGTAGAGTTTATTAAAGGCTTTTGTCTACCTGAACTACTATCTAAACTTTGTTATTCAACTTGTATGGTATACAGTGCAGTATTCAAAACTATTTTATAGTGTCCTCTAAATTATGTAAGAGATGGGGAAAGATAGAGTTTGCTTGAAGCTACTGTTGGAATAGTATGTCTTAATTTATGTTAGTCTTTGTGGTAGTGTGCCAAAGTTTGTTTCCTTTTGGGAAGCCTATGGAATATGCTACTGGTTTTATAGCTTGTAGCAAAAAGATCCATTTTTCCTCAGACCTCTGGAGAAAGCTCTGGATTTTGATTCTCTCACTTTGTCACTTGGCCTGCATTTTCCCACTTGCATCACAATTATTTCCTAGCTTGCAAACAGCCTTGACTACAATGTTTAATGTAAGGTGTGTGTACTGTCTAGAAAACTTCAATCCAAAAATAGCTCAATATAGCCTTGGCAGAACTCCCTGTTTACAATAAGACTTTATTCTGGTTGACTGCTCCTACATATTAAACCTGTTGGATGCTTACCTCTTTCTAGCTTGCTGGGAAACAGCTGGGTGTTTTTCATTCTGCATTGGTCTTTCTGACTGTACCAACAGTATAGAGGCCAGGAGAAACTCTCACTGGTTTTTGTCCTTTCTGCTTCTCTCTTGGGGTCTTTCTATCCCTCTCTACAAACCAGCACATAACAGGCTTAGTCCAACATTTCTTTGTATTTCAGTTAGATGTAGTTCTTCATATATTTTGTTCAGTTGTTATACTTTAATACTGCAAAGTGTCTTTGGAGAAGTCAGCATGATCCTTTTTATGTGTATTTAAAGGGATCACTTTCTACTCAGTTTCTTGTCTATGAACATGTTCATCTTATTTTCTATACGGAACAACAATCCTAAATTGTTCTTTTGCACTGATTTTGTTTCAGTTGCATTGCCCAGAATGTGTTTGAAGCAAGAGTATTGGTTTGTTGATAAGTGTTAGGTGAAACAGTTAATCATTGAGAGAATATGTCAAGTATACAACATTTATGGCAGTTTTGCCTAGGTTTATATTTAATTTTACATATTTGTCTGTTGCTTTCAAAAAAATTCTACCACAACCTCTACCATCTCATATCAAGGTTTGTACAGTGAACATTGCCATGGCTGAGAAGTCCTTTTGGGCTACTAAATCTACCTGTTGGCATATAAACGGAGTGCAGTAGTTGCCTGCTGTAGCAATCACTGCTGCCTGCCTTTGGCGTTCTAACTGCACTGTTTCTGCTTCAGTCAAGACAGAAAATACTTTTTCTATTGCAGATTTTTGGCAGTAAGAATTGTTGAAACACTTTGGGCTTATGCAAATAAACTGTTTCAAGGGCTATCATGCAACTTTTCCAACTAATATTCTGTAGTTTTGCAAGAATGTAAAGTTTGTCTTGGTTTTGTTCTCTCCAGTGTATATTATTGCTCTCCTTTTTTTTTTTTTTTTTTTACAGTTTTAGTGGTTGGATTATTTTGTACATTTTCAGGTGTCATACTCTGAAATTCATCATGATCTTAACATTTTTGTAGTCTTTTACTAGCTTTGCTTGGAGACACTACCATGATTGGTCTGAACAAGTTTGCTTACTTCTGATTGTGTGTTTGTTTTATGAATCTTTCCTTCAGAGTGTCATGGGGATTCCACAAAGATCTCTTCCTACTGTAGGTATAATCAGTATGAACTGAAATCTCTGACTTTGTAGCTGTCTTTAGATCTTCATTACTCTAACTGCTATTTATTTTGATTCTGTTCATGCTATGATCATACCATTATAAAATGGCAGTTTTGCTTTGTGATATTACAATCCCATTTCCCTCTCTTGCACATTCTGAAGAAGTCTTTAACCTTGTCTACGCTAGAGAGGTTCTGCTGCGCCGTCAGCAAACACTCTTAGTGTAGACACGGAGCTTGCTGACACAAGCTCTTTGACTTGTTTAATAACACCAGGTCCCTGAGTAACAGCAAAAAACATCTTCTGCTAGCACTACTGCTTCCACACTAAGGTTTTGCTGGCACAATGAAATCACCTGAAGGGGGGGGGGTGTTTTGTTCACACCCTGAGCCAACGTGGGCAGGCCCTACTCCCTATTGTTGACATGGCCTTTATTGTTGCTCAGGTGTCCCTCTGCATTTTGCTTTTTTGTGTTTTCATGTGGTAACAAATTGAGTATTAGTTGCCTGTTTTGCACTGCATCACTGTCTTACATAGACTCAGCAATTTATTGATTTCTTACCCCCAAAAAATTTCAAAATGCTGAGAAATCTTTTTGAATGGAGTAAGGATGACAGCTGTAATCTCACAAATCTATTTTCTAGGACAAATGTGAAGTTTTCTTTCTGAAATATCCAGTTTTTAAATTCATTCATGGCTTCAAAACAGTATAAATCTTTTTAAAAGTGTTTCCAATTATGAAACATTATCCTTAAAAGTGTCCTGAAAATACATTTTGATAGCTACTTAGCTTGTTTCAAGTGTGAAAAATGAAAAAAGATACCATTCTTTTAAAAGGCTTTTTTTGACCAAAAATTATTTTGTAATTCCTTTCTCAAATTCCCCTGTAGTTATGCATGTGTAAAATCTCACCTGTGTGAGATTTTCTTTTAATGAGTACGTTTGTTTTTAATGGACTTGGGTTCACAGAAGGCGTTTGTTCACAAGACCATGCTTTTTCCTTGCAGATCCTCTGTGTCTCTTCAGCCATGATTCTTCTTTATATTTGTGCATTTAATTTTGAATGCATTTTGATGAAATTTTCCTTTATTTTCATATTTGCATTAGCAAATTAACTGAGCTGTGCTCTTGCTTTAGAGGTGAGATTATTCAGCAAGTTTACTCAAAGAATTACTGTGTATTCTCTAAGTACCCCCCTTCTAATTCATAAAATGGATTTATTAGAAATTATTCAATCCTATGCAGGTTTAGTAATTCCAGGAATTGGACAGTTTTCTGTCCTATTCACTGGACATTGTTGCATTGTTTCTTCAAATTCAGTTCACTGTTGCATTGTTTCTTCAAATTCTCAGTTATTGTTGGGTAAAGACTCCATTCTTAGATGACACTTTCTGTGAGTTCCAAATACACTTGGATCCTGCAGCAGATTTGACAGAGAGCATTCAATATACTGCTTACATATTACGATGCTATTTGAGTGTGTCTGTGTCAGTATCAGCCTCTGTGCCACCTGCTTTGCTATTCTTTTAAGACAGCTTTCTAGCAATTTTGTGGTTTCCCTGTTGTCACCTAGTTGTTAAATACATCCTGTCATGTGCATCTTCCTTGGGACAGAAAACTGGTAAGTTGCCATGATCTTTACAAAATTACTTCAAAGCTTTTCTGCAATGCAGGCAAGAAAGAAGGGCCAAGGGCAGGCTGCTCTTGCCACAGGTGGGGGTGAGGGAAGGAGAAAGGACACATCTGGGATGGAGAGCTGTGGGGGAAGCCCGACAAAGCCAGACTTTCGTCTCTTTTTCTACCACTGCGAGAGAAAAAATGGATCTGAAAGATGCTGGTTTTGGCTGGGAGGGACCACTCTCTGCTTAGGTCCTTCACAGCAGCAGGCAAAAAAACCTGTTTTTCCAGAACTTTAACAGCCCAAGTATAAAACAGGCACAGTAAGACTGTGGCCTTTTCCTGTAGGTAGGGAAATCAGCTGATCAAGGCCTTTGTTCTGTGTTTTTCTCAGTAATTAATCACTGGTGTTGCTTACCTACAGGACTAAACCCACAACAGAAAGAAGCAGGACCGATGTGAACTTCTGTGTCTGTGAGGGCAGTCTGTCATAAAAAACTTTGTGAAGCAAAAATCACAGTTTCTGGCTGTCCTTACAGGACACACCAGCCCTAACTGGAAGGTTTATGTTGTTTGAGCTGCTGCACAGTGAGCAGCAGCAGGCTGTGTCATGATGTAAGAAATGAGCACACATTCATGTGGTGACCTGTGGAGTTGGTAGGAATTTGAAATGTTAACCCCAGAGAAATAGATTTGCTATCAGTCTTAACCAAAAAATTCCTTCTTTCTAAATGTTTGGGAAACTGTGAAACAAGGCAGTATTTCTGCATCTCTCCATAACTGAAAACATCCTTATTGTCAGAACATTCCTGAAAATTAAAAATTTTATCTCAGGAATGTGGAGACAGAGAGAATAGAGGCTTTCAAACAGTCTAAAGGTCTTATTAGCCAGAGACTGTATTGAGACTGTATTTTGAGTCCTGAACACTTTGTAGTTCTGCAAAAAGATGCCTCTGGCAGTTTCTCAAGATAAGACTCAAATTTAAATGATTTAATCTAACCTGTGTGCCATTACAACTATTCACCTAGGGGCAAGAGCTTACCACAACCAAGCATTAAAGTAGAGTATGTAGAGATTATAATAAAGACCTATGGATCATTTCTACAAACCATAGTGTTTGCAGTATCATCTAAATTGGAATCATCTTATTTTGCACAGTTCTACTATATATTAGCACTTTTGCCTAGTTAGATTTTTTGTATATATAGTTCTTTAGTTTTTATCTTGCTAGTAATAAATCCTAATATTATTCTCCCCAGATCAGATCTCTTTTGTCTGCATAAACCCTCTCTCAACTTATAGCAATTGTGTGGGGGGTGAGAGAAAATTGGCCCAGAGTAAACCCATGACATATCGATGTGGTCAGTCTTTGTGAACGAAGATCTGGGAAAGGTCTTTTTACCTTTCAAGCCTGTGCAATGGATTTTTTAGGTGAGACACAGCCTGCG
>JAWWLV010000088.1:53677374-53704605 GCA_035041135.1 Platyrinchus mystaceus | reverse complement strand
AGTGACCTTCTCTTAGATGGATGGCCTTAGGGGCTGACGAGCACCATCTGCCCGGGGGAGTGTCCCTGAAGCAGGACCAGGAATCGAACCTGTGACCACGGCGATGAGAGCGCCGCATCTTAAACACTAGACCACCAGTGGTCCCCCCATGACACATATTAATACATATTATTACATATTAATAGAAAATGAAGGTTTCAAGCTTATGTCTTGATCTAGCCTTCAGAATAGAGCCCTACCTGTCTTTGAATTGGTAGTTTTTAAAATGCTTGTAATAGTCTTGCTAAATCATCAGATTTAGACAAGCCTGGACAAGGTTAAATCAGATTTTCAATGTCTTATTTGGGGAGGTAGCTTGCAAGAAAGTCAACAATTTACAGCCAGAATTGAATTCTAGTGTTTCAAAAGATTTGAAAACTGTATAAAAATAAAACTTTGGAAAGCAATAATAATAATGATAATAAAAATGTCTCTAAACTAGCAGCCAAAACGACAAATCCTGTATATATAACTAGCAATGCTTTTTTTTTTTTTTAATTTGAGAAGTTATGATTCAAGGAGTAGAAAATGAAAAAATGAAACAAAATTTGTTTTGAAATATTTTTTTTAATTCAGATTATGTTTCCCCGTATCTTTTATTCTGAGTGACAGAGTGTGTGTGCTGTAAACCTTGTCACTTTAGTGGGTTTCAAGACTTTCAAATGGCAGTATTTAAAAGGGAAATCAACATATGGGGGAGGCAGGTGGTCATTTTCCTCAATAATGGGATATGATATGAGTTCATTTAGAGTACTAAATTGAATAGCAATAGGTTCCAAAATGCAGAAGCAAAACAAGCACAACACTTTCCATGTTTTAAATGACATTACTAGGGCTGTTTCGTGGACTGATCTGTCAGTGGATACATATTAGCCATTTCAAGAGTAGAGCTGCAAAATCAGTGCATTTACTGCTATATTTCTGAAAAGAGCCCATGACAAAAAAAGATGGGCCTCAAAAATACTTTATAAATTAACAAGACATAGGAAATAAATTAATTATATCTTACAGACATCATTCTATACCTCATGGTCCATGATCTCATCTGGAAATGCACACCATCAACTAAAGAAATTTGTCACATCTATCAGATGAGTTAAGGTAATTTTGCTGAAAGGCTTAGAAAGAAATAGGAAACACAAAGAGCTCCTTAAAGTCCTGCATGATTTATAGTCTTCTAAATTTTTCCATGTACCACATTATGTAGTTTGCAGCAAACACTGTAAGAAAAATCACATGGTTCTAAATTCCATTACAACTTTTCATCAAGTCATTCATAATTGTCTATCTCCAGGACTTAAGGAGCTACCATTTTCCTTGGAAGGCTATTTTGCACTCTCACAGGATGCCCTGGCTAAAAATTTCCTTCTCTCAGAGAACTCCAGTTTAGAGGGAGAACTATTTCACCCAGAAGCACTCATCCTCTCTTCATTTACAGCATGCTATTAGACTCATTTCAGGGAAGCATCTCTTCCATAAGCTTGTATTAGGTTTACTTTAGGAAACTACACGTGTGAGAGAACTTTTGTGTATTTGTATTATGAACATTATAAGACAACAGACTATACATAATCTTAACCCCTTGCACTGTCCTCCACAAAGAAGAGTAGCCTCCTCTTAAGAAAATCCTGTGCTACATGTGGAGAGGCATAGACCAGGAACCTCTAATAGAAACCTATTAGAAATTTAAACTCAGCTTTTTTGATTTTGGACATTTATTGTGTCATACTACTACATGGCTTTTCTTTCTTCCTTCTCTGTCTTGGCAGCTTGGCTTGCTCATCAATAGTGGTGTCTCATCTGTGGCTGCATTATTCTCCTTTTGAGGTTGAGTGAGAGAGGAGAATTGTAAGCTGCTGAATAGAAGCCATTACCACTTACAGCAAAATCCATCAGTGTTGCCAGTAGAACAGTCCAAAGCAAGCAGCTGCTCCCTCGTCCCTTATTGTCTCTGTTCTGCGTCAGCTCTCAAAAAATGCTCTAACTTTGGCATAAACTCCTGCAAAGGCTGCTGCTGTTATAAAGACCTGGAAAGTGCAGATTTTGATCCCTCCCCTCATACCATCATGCATTTCCTGGTTTGGTTTGGTTTGTTTGTTTTGTTTTCCTGGGTCATTGTTAAGATCTGATTAGTGAGATGCCTCTGCACGAATTAACTTGCAAAAGAGACCATATGCCAAAGTCAATAATACAGATTTTATTTAACAATAAATGTGAGATAGAGAGAGAGAAAGAAATAGAAAAGAGTGAGAAGACAGAGAGATCAAGCAGAAGGTAGCCCATGGATCCAGCAGCATCCTGTTGGTTCTTCTTTACCCTGGACTACTTGGTGGTGGGGGTCCCCGAGTTGTTCTTCTTGGGGTACCACCTTTACCCAGTTCAAGTTCTGGCTATCCACAGGAAGGTTACAGATGTCATTCACATAACTTAAGATGATATGTGTATGAGCAGTTACTTCCTTTCCCACAGTTTGCCAAAATAAGAATTTTTGTCTGGATGCATTAACCAGGAGGTGCTAAACAGATCTTGCCTCCACCAGGCCTGGAATTATCACCTTCTTTTCAAAAATTCCTCCTTTCTTTGCTTATCTCAAGTTCCCACTCTTGTGGTTTATCTAACAGCAAGTTCTTTCTGTGGCCTTGACAGTGCTTGAGACAGGCAAGTGTGCTCCTAAGGTCCTTACAGTGATGATAGTTTGATAGGGGGGCTCTGCTTGCTTCCTCCAGTTTTGCTTATGCAAAAGCCAAATGTCCTCAGAGGCAGAGAACTAAAAGTTATCATTATAGACCTTTCACCAGGAAAGTCTTTGCAAAACTGCCTACATTTAAGAGGAGGAGGAGAATTTCAATCTGTTTAAAATATTGTTATTAAACATGCTGAGTACTTCCCCCATATTTCCAAGTGTTGAGCCTACAAGAGAACTGCATGACTACAGAGCGAAATTTAGCAGCTAGAAATGAGCAGATTGTTGAATATTATTGCTGTAAATTTTATGGAAAAATGAAAGCACCTCCCCTTTACAAATGAATAGAACCATAAAAACCTTGTACTTTAATTAAATAAAGCTTATCTAACCATTATGCCCACTTCTATCAACATTCATTAACTTACGTTGTGCTTCACTATCATTCTGTGAAACATTTCAGACTTTTTATACATCAGATGTCAGATTTCCTAAAAAGCAAATGCACTTTTCTGTGTCAGTAATAATACCTTGAGTTCTGGAAAAGCAGAGCAATTTTTTTTTTTTTTATTTTTTTTTATTGTTGCTATTATTGATATTACTCATTGGCACACTCTCTCAGTCTGCTAATGAGAGAGAGAAATTAGTATTTAAAGATATCAAGTAAAGAACAACTTCTGAAAAGTACATGGGATTAGCCTGTGTGCAATTCCCATCGCTTTAAATATGCTTAGCATGGTTTGTGTTATTTTTCTCTCATACTATAAACTTTTAGTTCAGCAAAGCCTTGATAGTAGAGCTAAAAACCCTGGCAGAAAATGTTGTATTTTGTTAACATTTGTACCTTTGCATTGTGGGGGTTTTTTGGTTTTTTTTTTGTGGGCTGCTCCCTCTTTGTGTTTTTTTCTTCCATGGAAACATACCACACAACTCTCATAACTCTTATGGAAAAATTAAAAGAAGAAAGTGGTATGTGACCTAAAGAATCCATTTTTTACAGAGAAAAATAGTGACATTTTCAGGGAGTTTCAAAAGTTTAGCACAGCCTTTCAAGTCCTGAATACTCTATTGTTGTGTGTTGTAGCATTTTGTTATGCAAAGCGTGCACAGTTAAAACAAAAAGCAGTTCTCTAGAAAGGCGAATCTCAATATGCTGTAGGGAATGTCATGTTTACAGAACTGTTAGACTTTTCTGTGTGTTTCTGCAGTGTTCCAAGGAGCAAGACTTATGGCATGCTCCTGAGTGTTGCATTCCATATATGAAACAACTATCAAAGTCAATTGGGGCTAGGTATATAAACTGCATCTCTTATGCATCTTATGCATTCAAAACACACAGACCCAATGGAGAATTGGTTCTGTAAAATGTGAGCAATTTAACCCAATCCAGAAACACTTAGATAGACCATCACAAAGATATTTCTCATCACCTTTCAGGATCAAATATTCAGGAGACATAGACAACTTTGAAGCAAGGGTTAAAAGAGTATTCAGATCCAGATTCTGCAGTCAAAAATACATGAGTCAAAGAGTTCCTTTATTTTATGCCATTCCTGTCCTCAAAAACAATGCCATTGCTTTCTGGATCATTTATCGTCTAGAGCTGCAACAACAAACTCTTCACTTACATGTTTTCTCTAGTTGAAATATAAGTATAAATATAATATAAATGATAAGAAGACCCAGGATTATCTTACCTCTCTTCTGTTCTTGGCTGATATTTCAGTCTTTCTGGGATTCTTGGCAATCATTTCTTTTAAATCTTAGCAAGAACAGATGCTTGCTGAGCTGTACTAGGAATTGCTGAAAGAGAAACCACGTTAGGCTATTTAATTTCATCCATTTGTCTACAAAGTGGAACAAACATTTGGTTTCATCTGAGGCCATAACATGACAAGCATCTACTATGAGAGAAAATACAACTGGCCAATTAAGCAATTGAGTAAAAAGTGAAAGATTTCAGAAATTTGAAAAGGCTTGGAAGCCATGCTACCTTTTGTAGGTTTACATATCATTGAACTGTAAACTTGTTATATAGTAGGACTGTCCAAGGACTTCTGCTTAAAAATCTGCAGAATCTACTGAGATTAATTTTCACCTATTTTAAAAATCTACTCATAGTCAGGTGACATTTGTGCTGTTTGTGGCCAGTATGCACAAAATACTTACTTCACAAGTTGTTTCACTTTAACCTTAAATTCCTCACTGCTACAACAAGTTGTACAATTCCCTGTAAGATTCCACTGTAGGTGCAGCAGCTTTTATTGCTTTTTATTTGATTTATATTACATAAATACATAAAACTGAGCCAACCATCATGCATTTCTCAGCAAGCCTTCCAATAAAAGGAAAAAACTGATGGGCTGCTGCCAAGTCACAGTTGGCCATCAGATATCATTTTCAAAAGCCATTGCAAGGCAAGAGGGGTGAGGACACCAAGTGGTTATATCCAATTATCTTACCAGGACACATGTAAACTGTGCATTGTGTTTGTACAGAGCATTGAAACAACAAAGGATTAGATTGACATCTGTATGGTAACACTCTGGTGCTAGGAACAGATTTTGCCTGGATGTGTCAGAGAAATCTGTTGGAGGCAGCTTTGCCAATGAAGTTACACAGAGTTAGAGAGAAGACAAAAAGACTTTTCTATTGAAAATATGACAGGTGAGTTTATTCAGAATGGAAGCCCTCTCTCATAGGTTCCCAGCACTAGGTGGTAAGCAAGTCTGCACTGATACTGCCCACTGGTTTGCAGTGTGGTACCAAAACTAATAGTCCTGGTTTTCTGTATAGATTTGGAATGTTGCATGCTCATGTAAAATATTACTAAGAATTTATGAAAATATTTATGATATTAATATTACCGTAATTACACATTTCATATATTTAAATTATACATTTGTACAGCATATTGTTCATTTTGCCTCAGAAAATGGAAGACTTTCTTCAAAACATCAGAAATAATTTTGAAAATTAATCTCTTCTTTGCAAATAGAAATGAAATGGTTTAATTGCTATAGACACATATTTTTAGCTGTGATTCAAAGGTAAGAGTGTAGAAATGGAAGCTGCAGTCCATTAAGTTTTCCTGGGTGAAAAGGAGGAAACTAGAAAGAAGACCCACTGGTGTGGCTGCCCATATCAGGGTACATCAGAGAAACTGAGTACAGGAGGATATAATGCCTTTTCCAATCTATTACTTTGTTGTACAAGTTTTGCATATGTGGCATTTTATTTGAAAAAAAAATGCCTCTTGCCCAAAATTTCATGTTGTCCTATGAAACAAGCATAGGATCAGCAAATTCTTTTTTATGTTTATTTTCAGCAGTAATATATGTGTAATTCTAGGATGATATCAAACTATTTCTAAAATAATTGTTATGTTATCCAGAGAAAAAATAATTCTCCCAGTATTTTTTCATTTTGAGATGTTAATTTTTTACCAGAGATTTGCTTTGCTTGAAAAGAGTAATACCTCTTTTGAATAGTGTGTCTTTCATTATATGACTACTGAACCTAATCATCTATTCTGGATGAATAAATTAAATTTTAGGAAATAGAAAATTTTACTAATGGCATTCATTTTTTAATTTATTAAAATGCTAACCATATATTTAAAAATTAATTTTGTCTCCATATCGCTTCTATGAAGTTCATAAATTGTGTACCTGTTGACATAAATGCACACAGGTAAAACCCATTACATTTGTGTGCTACTGAGGAAAATTACATTTTGATTAATATATAAAATGAGCTTCATCTCCTAAAATGAAATATTTACAGTAAGTCTGCTAAATACCCTGCTAGTTTTCTTATAATGTCAACTTTAAAAAAATAATTAATAGCACATGAAACTGAGTTTATTGATTAGGCTTGAGACTTGTCAGAGTTAGAAAATTTAAGGAAAATTGCCTTTCTAAAGTTCCAATATCAACAGTTTTCAATTCCAAACATGATATAAGAAAGACTGAAAAATGCTAAGTATTTTATTAGAGGTGCAGAAACTATCAGGATTAATTCTCCATGACAGTTATTTAATATTGCTCTAATTGGTTTTTTTTCTATTGTATTTCTCTAATTCATTAATGTTTGTGAGCATAAAATAATACCTTGAAGCATATTCTGATGTTTGGTGGGGTTTTTTTAAATAAAATGTGATTTGGTTTTCTGTATAAATGATTTAATCTGTTCACAGAAACAAAGTCAGTGTTCTTAATTCTTCTGCTTTCTAATAGCAAAAATCTTTCTGTTCAGATCAAAAGTTTGTGATCACATTTGATCACATTTGCTTCTTCCAATGCAAAAAAAACCCCAAAAACAAACACCGAACCGCATAATAGAAAATGGCCAATTTATTGGTTTCTTCATAAGCATCCTTATAAAGGGACACTGAAAAGAACGTGGGCTTTCTATGATGAACAAAATTTCTTTAATAAAATTACTGTTTTTTTCTTCCAGTAGCATGTCCCCCACCTGCTTTCCTTTTTTTTTTTTTTCAGCATGAGTCCTTTAAATGTTGTGTTACCACTGTGCTTCTCTTCAGTACCTTCAGTACCTTCAGCTTCTTTATTGCTCAGATCAGCTGCTGGTACTCCCCTGATAATATCCTAAGTTTCCATTGGAACAGCTCTGAAGAATAGCTCCTCTATTTTTAATTTACATTTTTTTTATTTGCTCTGTTGCATTGCATCTCAAGAAGAGAGCCCTGTAAAGAAGACTGTCAGTTCAGGGCCAGGATTTGGGCAGGAGGGTACACTGCATTGCTCTGTCACTATAGGGAAATGGGTTCACAGGCAGAAAGGTATAGGACAACATTCTTCTCCTCCCCCCTTCTGCCCTACCCCATTATCCCCAGAAAACCCTGTTTCAACATCATTGATGCATTCTGTGGGAAAATACTGATTTCTCTGACATTTTTAGTGGGCTGTATACCAGCCCATATAGTCACCAACTAGATGGCAGTCAGGGCCACAGGGCTGACCTTGCATCCTACCATGCTCCTCCTTGGCATCATCTGCACACCTTGTGATGGCTCCCCAGGATATCTGGCTCTACTGCCAGCACGGTGTGGGCAACACAGTGGGGCTCATTTTCTGAACCAGCATCTTAGCTAAAGAAAATGGCCTTTCAATGATCCCTGATTTCTCTGGAATAGGATTGAAGTAGTGTTATGATATCATAGGGAAATATAAGAAATTCAGCAATTCATATTTTAGAACTACTTATATCTGAAATTTGTGATGAAAGAGTGAAACTTAGGAAAGCTGAATGGGAATTCAAGGCAAGAACCATATCACAGGAACCACTTGTGCAAATAAGCCTCATCCTCTGCTTGTAAAAGCTGACAATGATGATTTCTTCAGCCTTGCAAAACACTTCATACAGCTTTGAGGTGCTCATAATTTAGGCCAACATTCTTTTCTGAAAGAGGTCAGTGACACAGATTTTAATGGTCTTTTGTAAGTTTTGTTTAAAAAGTGTTGACTGCTCTATTTCAAATGGAGCAGGCCAAAGCAATACCTAAGCAGTTCCAGAAAAACTCACCTTACATGCTACTAGTGCTTCAGGTTTTGTAGGCAATAAATTATCTTTCTTAACTCTTAGTCCTTCTTCTTTATTATTGAGACATGTTTCTAAGATGCTCTCAGGTGGAGGTCATTGGTCATAACTAATTTCCACAGTTGTAAATCAATTGCCATTCTTGGTCAGAATGACATTTTTTTTCAGAGATTTTGAGATTTTATATGCAAACTGAAAACCCAAAATAATTTATTTCAATACTGGTACGATGAGATCTTCAAATTCTGCTGAAACTCCTTCTGTGCTAAATTCTGATAATACTCACATTTTTATAGATTTATGTATAGTCATATATATTATCTTTTGAAATGTGTTTGCCCATTCCTTCTAATTATTGTTAGGTCTGAATAGACTACTTCTCATGGGGACAGGTATTTAACCCACAACATTATTTAGGAAAATTCCTGTGGTCTGTCTATTCACACATCTGCTATAACCTTCTTCTTTGTTAGTTTTCATCTGGATAAATGGCAATTTCTAAGCCCAAGTAATTATCTTTAAACAAACATGAAGGGGAGAATCAACACTGTACAATGAATGATCTTGTGAAAAGGCAGACTGTCACACTGAATACTATTAGCAGTACTTTATCACAACTGTCTCATTAACATCCATGCATAATGGAGTTGTTTTTAAGATTTGGGCTTGGGATATTTTTTCAGTCCAACTGAACAGATATAATACCCAGCATCTATGCTTCAGATTCAAGTGCTTTCTCTTGATAATGACATCAATAGGACAATAAAGTTCTATTGGTAGATTCTGAAGTTGTTATATTTTTTTAACACAATAGAAATCATTATATTCATCTCAGCCTCCTGCACTTCAGTCACAACAACCCTATAAAGTACTACAGGCTGAGGGAAAAGTGGCTGGAAAGCTGCCTAGCAGAAAAGGACGTGGGCGTGCTGGTCAACAGCAGCCTGAACGTGAGCCAGTAGTGTGCCCAGGTGGCCAAGAAGGCCAATGACATCCTGGCTTATATCAGAAATAGTGTGGCCAGCAGGACTAGGACAGTGATTGATCCTCTGTACTCAGCACCAGTAAGGCCATACCTCAAGTACTGTGTACAATTCTGGGCCCCTCACTGCAAGAAAGAGGTGCTGGAGTGTGTCCAGTGAATGGCAGTGAAGATGGTGAAGGGTCTAGAAAGTCAGTCATATGAGAAGTGGCTGATGGAGCTGGGGATGTTTAGTCTGGAGAAGAGGAGGCTCAGAGGTGACCTTATTGCTCTCTGCAGCAACCTGAAAGGAGATTATGGCAAGACGAGAGTTGGTCTCTTCTGCCAGTCATCTAATGACCAGATGAGAGATCATAGCCTTGAGCTGCACTAGACGAGGTTCATATTTCACATCAGGAAGAATTTCTTCGTGGAAAGATTATCAAGCATGGAATGAACTGCTCAGGGGGGTGGTCAAGTCACCATCCTTGAAGGTGTTCAAGAAATGACTGGACATGGCACTTAGTGCTATGGTCTAGTTGACAGGGTGGTGATCAGTCCAAGGATGGACTTGATGATCTTAGAGATTTTTTTCAAACTAAATGATTCTGTGATAACACAGGCCGTAGACTTCATTCCAGGAATTCTGTCTGAATTTCAGCTACCTGTGGCTGAGCTTGGACCTAACTTTCCTTTGGCAGTTTTATTTGGTGTAAAGATTCTCTGCCTAACTGAATATTCTACTTCCCCCAGTGATGTGCTCCTTCTGTGTTAGCTGTCATCAATAAACATATGCACAGTGTAAGCTGAAATGCTTTTGTATAACTGTAAAGTTTTCCTTGAAGCATCTTGGAGGAATGTTAAGAACTTTTAAGTTTTCTGAGAATTTTGAGACACTGCTTTTTGCTCAGGCAATTGAAATATATCTGCAAGGCAAAAGCAGTTCAAAGTTGCCAATATGAGGAGAGACAGGTGCAATCTAAATTATTCATAGATCTCTGCTGGCTACCCATCTTTTTGCAGATGGGGTTTTTGGTGTTGTGTTTTTTTTTTCTTTTCTCCTTTTCTTTAACCCTGATGGATTTAATGCCTTTACTGGACTCTTAGCTCCATGAATAGATATCGGAAATGCAAAGGCAAAGCTTCAACTAGTAACAGAACAGAAAGTCTGTTCTGGTTTAACAGATTCTCTGTCTCTTTATCACTGACAGCTATCTTAGATTGTTAAGGAACTTCACAGGAAAGCCTTTTTCTTGGTTTTCATTACTTATCACTGATGACTGTAGGTCTTTGTGACAACACAGAACAATCACAGGTGGAAGATCAGTTACACAAACCTGCAAAATGATGTATCATATATATTTTTGATCAGTCCTTTAGGAAAATTTATTATTTTTGAGGGGAGAGGGCTACAAGAATGAGTAGCTGGCTAATTATTAATTTTAGCTTTAATCTGTCACCATGTGACTCTAGAAATTACCACAGTTATTCTTATCCTCCATATTTGCTTCTTCTCTGTTCTAATAAGATTTATTTCATTCATCAGCTTTTCTTTAAAAAAAAAAATAAAAAAGTAGAAAGATTCTGCCTTATAGCTATACCTTTTACATCCTTGTCTTACTTGAGGTAAAAATCTCTTCCAAAATTCATTCTCCTTTTTTTCCTCATTGTTTATTCCTCACCTTTTTATCTATTAAACCTCCATGCTCCAGTCAAAGAGATGGATTAACCTGCTATATAATGGCACATGATTCAAACGTCTGATGTCAAGTTCAAAAATAAAGTGAGAAGCCAATATATATTCAAAAATAGAAGACCTTGAAACAGGAAATCTCAGTCAAGAAAGATACCATCTCAAGGTAGGGTTTAATACAAATGTTGTGCAGGAATGTGTATGAGAGAATATACACGTGAGAAAGGTGATCTATTGCAGCTTGCATTTGGCAATGATCAATAAAATAATCTTAGCTCTTGTCAGCAGACTTCCCAGGTCTGACCTTCAGATGTTAGGATTTAAAATGGCCTGTATTTGGATAGAACTCAGAAATTTCTGTCTTGAAGGCTGGTAACTCAGCTGCTGAATTCCTCAATGTTAGGTTGTACAGTCAAATAGATTCAGAAAAGTTTCTTCTCATGTCTGGAAAACTAGAAGGGAACTCTTAGAATAAGAATCCACTGAAAGATTCTTGGCCTAAAATTTTAGTGTCTTGAGCTGGGTTTTTCTCTGTCACATGGTGCTTTCATGTTATCTGGAATCACGGAGAACAGAGGCATTCACACATCAACATTTTGGCATGTTATTAAATTTTTTTGAGTTTTCTGTAGAGTTCCTCTCAGATTGTAGTAGATAGATATTGAGTCTGTGTTTTGTTCAGTCATATTTTTTTTCCTGAAAGGAATACGAAACAAAGTTCAGATATACCTGTATGTTTTGGGGATGTCCTGTGTCTCTAAATGGAGACTGAGTGTTGGTATGGCTTGAATTGGTGTAGGAGCCAGTCAATACTCCCTATTCCATTAGAAGAATCTTATTATATTGTGGGCTGTAATAGGAGCTGTAATACAGTCTTTTACTGAGGAGTAAGAACCAAGAGTAAAACATCAGCGTATGCACCAAAACTTTCGAAATAAACCTATTTCTTCAGCACTTTCACATCACTGTAATCTGTGAGCCCTCAGAATATATATCCTTCAAGTCAGTGGCTTACCCTGTCAGTATACAATAAATTCATTTTGCTGTCAAGATCCGGGTTAATGCTGTGGTAGATGTCCCAGGTTTTTACTTTTTTATTAGTATTTCAACCCACAGGAAACTAGAAATTATTAGAGACTGTGAACAAATCTCCACTGACCTGAGTTTCAGCTTGTCCCCAGAACATTTTGTCTAAAAATGTTGCTGCTCCATAGCATTAAAAGTGATAGTAGACACCTCTGTGTTTCTTTCTTCCCACAAGATACATCTACAGCATAAGCATTGTTGGGGCTACAGGTAGTTAAGTAATTGAAACTGTTTTATAATTATCCAGTATTCTAATGAGCTGGCATTTATCATAAGTAAATGGAAAAATTCAGGTGTTATTCATGCTTGACCTTGAGTGCAATTATCAGTTCATTCAGAGAACAAAACTGTGTTGTGGGGGTTTATTTAACAAAATGTCAAATGTACTACATGTATTAGATCTAGACAAGTGCTTCTTACACAAGCTTAGATGATTTTCTTTGATTTTATTTTCTTGCACATTCTAAAAGGCATAATACTGCTAGAGAGGAAATATCTTTAAACATTCTCTTGACCTTAAATAATGGGGAATGGGGACTGTGGTCAAATCACCACATGTGAAGTGCTCTAGTCTGGGTCCCTCATGGGCTCACAGCCTCCTTTGGGCATATCCACCTGATTCAGTATGGGTTTCTCTACGGGCCAGAGGTGGACCTCTGCTCCCTCATGGACCTCTGTGCACTGCAAAGGAGCAGCTGCCTCACCATGGTCTGCACCAAGGGCTGCAGGGGAATCTGTGCTCTGGTGCCTGGAGCACCTCCTTCCCCTCCTTGTCCACTGACCTTGGTGTCTGCAGGGCTGTTCCTCTCACCTGTTCTCACTCCTGTTTTCTCTGCCTGCAATTGCTCCTGTGCAGTAACTGTTTACCCAAGTTAAATACATTATCCTGGAGGCACTCTCACTAACACTGAGGGTCTTGGCCTTGACCAGCAGCGAGTCCACCTTGGGGCTGGCTGGCACTGTCTCCATTGGACATAGTGGAAACTTCTGGCAACTTCTCACAAAATCTGCCCCCATAAGTGCCCCTGCTACCAAAACCTTGTCATGCAAACCCAATACAGAAAATCATTTAATCTTTTAGTGCCTATGTTTCTTCATTTAACAACTAGAAATAAGTGTTGCCTTTCTGCTATTTATCTTGGTTACTTACATTCTTAATAAGCATGAACTGTCTGCTGGTATGTTTTACGGTGGTGATCACATTTGGCCACAGATCTCAAGGAGAGACTCCAGCATAAAAGGGAATTTTCATTAGAACTGTAAGGTTTTCAAAAGACACCTATTACTGTTATACTTTGCTTGTGTCCCACAGTGTTTTCACTACTTCAGGAACTGCAGTGCGTCAGTAATTTCAAGTAAAGAAGATGCAGTTATGTGTACCAGATACATAAATGTTAGTACTCAGATAAGATAGCAAATCATCTGCCCATCCCTATGTAAGTTTATGCAGTTGTCCACAGGGTCTTCTGCCAAAACTGTACATGTTGACTGTGAGACTCTATGTGAAGTTTGGTTTTCCCAGCTGAAAATATACTCTGATATCCCAAGATTTCAATAGGAAGCATAGGTAATGTTTGAGTTTTGGTTTTTTTCTCAGATGTACAATACATGGCCTTTAAGGCAATATATACTTAGATTTGCATGTTAAAGGATTGTGTCCATTCAGTATCCTCAGGTATGTATGTTTTAAGAGTTATCAGAAATGCTGTCAGAAAACCAAAAGCATTGTCATTCTCACTCAAATTGAATGAATTTTAAAATTCTTTGATAGAGGCAATAGTTTTCATTAATGCTTTTATTCACTAAATTAAAAAAAAACTCAGCATAGATAGATTCCCATAAATGCTTCATGTTGACCAGATGGAAGTACCACAAGTCACAATTCACAGTATTTTAGTTTATTCTGATTTCAGGCAAGGCACAAGCCTGCAAAGGTTGGGAAGGAAAGGAAGCCATACCTGTCTCTATAACCCTACCATGCTGCACTCTATAACCTGCACTGAGCAGGCCTGTCAGCCTGCATGTTTTGGGGAAGATTTCATATGTGGCACAGCTATCTGCTGTGTTTGTCCCTGCTGGTGAATGGCACTGGGGCAAACTGATCAGAGAGCCCTAACCCATCTCTGTGCTGGCTGGTGCCACACTGCATCATGCCTTCTCCACAGCAATGTAGTGTCCCAATAGGACACTACAATGAATAGAAATCACTGAGGCACATTATATATGACTGAAATTTCTCTAATAATAAATACATTAGATAGACAAGGTCCCTCTACACTGTAATAGCTTTCTGCCACTTGGAGATAATCTTACATGGGGTGGATCATTTTCTACGAAGATTGTCTAAAGCAAGGCAGAGTCTAACCATTAATCCGCAAGTCTTACATGCTTCGGTCTTGACTGTTCATTCAATTGTGCAGATTGTGGCTGGTGAAGCTCTGTTATGGTCAGCAGAGTGACACTATTTAAGCCGAGCAATCTGGGATCCTTTACAAAAATTCTGACAATGAATACTGCCAATTACTTTCTTAATGGATTCTAACTGGAATAGAAAATGGAATGAATTAAACTTAACTTAAAGCCCATTATTATGTCTGGTTTTCTGGAAGTTTCATATAATCTATTAATTCATTAATTAATTTTTAATTGGCAAAGTTTTCTTTTGCATAAAACAAAAGGCTCATTACCATAACTTTTCTTTCAAATGGAAGTCAGGGTAAGTCTATGCTTTTTCATGACTATCATGTTTTTCTCGAAGCATAATTCTTATTCATACTTCAGTGAAAGGTAATCTGTGAAGTCAATCTGCAGTAGACCAACTTTTTGTCTTTTACTCTTTTTAGATGTCCCTATTGACATTACAAAATATTAGCAATTCTGGGGAAAAAACACCTTAAAGTCACATAGATTTTCGATGATCTGGCAGTGCAACTGTCTTGAACTCCTGAATTACTAAAATGGAGGAAGATGCAAATGAGACATGTCTGAACAGAGAGGCCTTCGTTCTTTTCACCACACAGCTGATCAGGAAAGAGTGGTACTTTCAGGAATCTATTTTACATGCCTAATGCTTGAATGGTTGGACAGATCCATTCTCCACTACACTTCTACAGAACCTAATTGTTTGTGTGCAATTCACACAAATTTTTCTTATATTTCACTCTACTACAAAATCATTATCTGTTATTGAAAGAATATATTTTAGCTTTTTAGGTAAAAGACTTATGGGCTTTGATTGAACTTGCCAGAAGGAAGATTAATGTCCATTTTTTTGTTGCTCTGAAAAATTTCATAGCAGATGGTGGACGACGCAGGGGATGTGAAGATCCCAGAGAATTGGACTGCTTACGTTGTCTTCTTCCAGATGTATGTCCAGCCCTGGGGATGTTCAAAAGACAACTATTATCAGTCATACCTAACTATCACTCTGACGTATTACTGCCTTGACATATTTACTACATGCTAAAGGAACTCCTTTCCTGGGTCCCAGCCACGGAGAAAGAAAGCAAGGTGAACCAGTAAGAACATTGTATGAGGGACAAAGAAAGAACCCACTTAGGCCTGGCAAAGAGACAAAATATCATAGGCAAAATATAGGTCACATGTATGAGGAAGATTTCTCACATTATAAGAAACTTTTTGGAACCAGTTAGCTGTAGCAGAAATTCTGCCAAAAAACAATGCAGGCAGGACAAGTAGCAACATGGCATATCTTAGCTACAAAAAGTTATGTGTCTAATTATAAATTTTCCGGGCAACATAACAAACCACTCTTGTTCCTCAATGTCACATGCAGAAAGTTCTATGAGAAAGAGAATATAGTCATAGTACAAGGATATAGCTTGAGCTGTGACCTGCACATCATATCAAACCTGAGACAGAAAGGACTTTGCACTCTGAAAATGGAAAGCACTTAGGACTTTCACAGCCACCATGACTTTTGAATGTTGTATAACAAACATAGTAAGAAACCCTATCTGTTGTGAACTTAGCTGAGCATTTCCTTATCCCCTAGGAATTAGCTTTACTCCATGGTGTGCAACAGAAAATGGTGAAAAAACTTTTTCATTAATATAATGATACAAGTCTACACATTACTGAAATAATAGTGACTGTTTTCCATCTTTAACAGAGCTACAAAAAGAATGGTACCAAGTAAGTTCCTGGATCAAGCCAGAATGTTTATCTCAGCAGTGATTTTTGGACTGAAGGTAGACACATATTTAAAAGAATTAGGTGATCCAGTTAGATATCCATTGGTGCTCCTCTTTCAGGTGGGAATATGTAGTTCTAATAAGCTGTTTCTGACATGGTCTGTATTTCTATGCTACACAAAAGTATGAACCAAAGGCACTCAAAAGGTAACTTCTATGACCATTTTAGGGAAGGACTCAACAGGCACGTGCACGTGTTGCAGGATTCAAGGGACCACAGAGGGAAAACATATGCAGGTGGAAGTAACCAATTAGAAGTGCATGTACATAGCTAGAGAACTATAAAAGATGCCTGAAAATAATAAAGCTTGTCACACTCTGCTAGCTCCTATGGAGTCGTCTGGTGTTTCCATAAGCTCGTCCTCCGACATGCATGTATAGTAAACGGGTCACTAATGTCCAAAGAGAACAGATGTTAGTACTTGTATCTGCTTTCCTGCCACTGAAATGCAGATTATACTTTTTCTTCAGTTTTCACACTCAAAAGTGGTTGTAGCCCACAGGTGCTGTTTAACTTGATACCATTCTCTGTAGTTTTTGCAAGGGAGTAAAGCATTTTGCTTTCAAATATTTCCTCAGTCAACAGGCAAGAAATCATTCTATGATTTTCTGTTTTGTGATACTCTGTTCATCTGCTGTGATAAAGTTCTTCTGTTCTTCTTATTTTAAGCCATGTTATTTCAATTCATATGATATACAAGGTATTTTTTTCTTCTGCTCTCATACAAGGCAAGGCACTCAAGAAGACAGTGCAAAGAGTAATCAAGTTGTGTAGGATTACATTAACAACTTTAATGTAAAAGGAGGCAAAAAATGTGCAATAAATCACCTGTTTAAAGCTTGAAAACCTCATTTTGTTTCTACATTTATTGATTTTTTTCTCTAATCATGTCTAGCTCCTTTAATCATCAGTTGCCTACCTGCCTTCTGTTATCTAAAACCCAAATAATAGACTTCAGCTGAACAATAGTTGCAATTTATAGAGTGACAAGAGATGCCTTTATCCAACTGAGAGTCTCCTTCCAACTCCAAAGGAAAGGCCAAACTCTTCAGATGTTTTTCACTTCTCATGAAAAAAATTTCAAAGCAGAAAGAAAACATTTCCCTATAAATCATCACTGGCACAGCCAGAGGGTAAAGCAGTGATTGTTCTGTGCTGATTTTCATTGGTTTTGCTAAAGTAATTGCATGCAGGGCAGGTTGGGTGAGATGTAAGGCAAAAGGTTATGATACTGTCATAGCCCAGAGTAAATGCACTCTGCTGAATTCCCCGAGTCATGCTGCAGCCTTCTCTATTTTATAACAGGAAAGAGCAGCCTATGTATAAACTTTTCTGTTTCAGAAAGACCTGGTGAGTGATAGGTGAGATGATTGCTAATTTCCAGTGAAAAATGTTGATGACTGGGTAAGTATGCTCATTAGTACTGAATGTCAGGACTGAAACGTGTCTTCATGTCTGACTCAGTATCAAAGGTTATTGTAGACTTGAGTACTTTCTGCTTGTACATTTCTTCTGTGTACCCAGTCACAATTCATGATATTTTAGAGAATTAGTCACACTAACATTCTCACATTCCCTCTTATTCCTTTTCTCTTCTTACAAGCAAATGCTAGTAGTATAAAATATAAACTGTTTGATATGTGACTTTTAATAAACATTTCTTTGTTTATTTGGTTTGGGGGTTTTATTACTAAAGCTGATGAAAAACCAAAGTGAAAACATAGCCTGTATTTTCTTCCTTAAAATCCTAACAAGTGTTGACTGACAAACTGAAAATACGGGTGGGCAAAGGAAAATTTATCTAATCTCTTTCTCCCATAAATGCTTTACTAAAACTTTAAAAACTGCCTTAAACAAAAATTACTCCCAACAACGCTGCAGGATTATTTGAATACCCTGCTGATTATAATTCCCCAATACCTATTGTTTTTATCATTACAGCATCCGGAAGAAATTAAATAGAACTTGTCATGTATCTCGTTCTATTATTTCCTTCATTTTATTTCATAGGTCACTTGCAATCTTTTGAATGTGAAAGCTAAAAATCTTTATTGTGTCAGCAGTAGCACAGAAATAAGGTATGAAAATGGATCAGGATTTTGAAAGACAACACTTTTTCCTTCTGATTGCTTTGCAAATGCTAACTGCTGCTACTAAAGGCTGTTCGTAAGTAATACTGGCATGCTTGTGATAACAGTTTTTGGTAATATCTCTTAGGATCCTCATCTTTCAATTCTCACTGCATACAATGTACTGCCAGCAGAGAACTGTAAAATGGTTTCTGCCCCAGATAGCTTACACTGATTTAAATTGTGATGAACAGAATTATCAGAATACTATCAACCTAACTGCTTTCAAATTTTTTGGAGGTCTTTAGTAAGAATCTCAGCTAGGAAAGAAACAATATTTTATTTTAAAATTTTAAGATGCACACAAAGGTTTTTGTATAACAGAGACTGGAACAGAACAGCTTATGGTCTTCAGCCCTTCTTTCAACAATTGCTTTAGGAAAGGAATAATTTGGTACCTGCTTTACTGAGCTAGGTCTATTTTGAAGTATTGCATTTTTGTGTCTGTTTGTGTAGTCGGCTTGTAAACAGTAGCTGGTTTTATCAGGATTTGTGGTGTGGTTTTTGCCCAACAGCAGTGTAGAAGTGATTCAAAGTTTACACCACTGTCAGTCCATTGATTCAAGGGGATTCCTGGATGTTCCAAAATAGCTAGCAACCAATTCTCATATCAGAATGAGAAGACTAGAGCATGTAGATCCCTTTTAATAGAACAAGTAATACATGTTGTCATTATAGCATACAGTTTCTTATTAAAACACTCTATAGAGAAAGAGAATAAATTATATATTTTAAATTGATATGACTAGCAGAACAGTCAACATGAAGAACCCATAATTAAAAAACCATCTTTTAAAAATACACAGAATGTGGGAAATAGGATGATACAGGTTAAACAATGTGTGAACATAATTTCATAGAAAGTTATATATGCAAAATCAAACTATGCAAAGTATATTTATATTACTTAATAAGAGAGGAAAATGCATGTTGAAAACTGAAAGAATAAAACCAAACATGAATTTATGAATTTAAAGAAAAGCTACAAAAAACCCCACAAAACCAACAAAATGTCATAATCTGTTATTGAGCAGGTACGAAAAGAACAGAGTTTCCTTTCAGATAGAGATTTTCACCAACTTTAAACACATTCAAAATCCATTCCAGGTAGGCAGCCCACCAAATCATCATTTTTGCCTCTTAACTTTGAGGGCTCTACATTGTCATTCCACACAGAATTTTATGGAACAAAAATCTCATGAGAGACAAAAATCTATTTACAATCTTCATGAAGAAGTCCAGGAGTTACCTGAGCAAAAATAGGGTGCCTCAAATCCAGTTTCAAGGCTGGATTTAGAAGCCTAAAGGCAATTGATTTCAATAGGTCTCTAATTCATAAATGTATTTATGTATCTGCATCCTAAGTATTTTTATGAATTAAAGTCAAAGATAAATACTAGTCAAGAACCCTATGTATGGAGAAATATCCAAATAGTCCAAGGCAATTGAGTTCCAGCTCAATTCTATATGAAGGAACAGGTGCAGTTATGTACCTCTATCAGACAGATTCAGTGATAGGTGATACGTCGCTCTCCAGGCCTTTGGGCTGTTAGGCACAGTACACTACTTGATTGGCCAGAGTTTATATGCACTTGTATACTGAGTTAGAGATCCAGCAGCCACTTTTTCCCTACTCTCTGAAATACAGTCCTGCTACTGAAACCCTAAAGTAATGCACTGATTTCAGTTGTCTCTGGATATCCTTTTCCAAAGAAGACTGTAAAATAAAAATCGAGATTTTATGCTGGATAATACATCAGTCAGAAACATGGACAGTCAAGAGCCTCTTTGCTGTAGGCAAAGTGGTCAGTCCAATTCTCATGCTGCTACTGGTATCAAACCTGTGTGCAGACTGTAAAGCATGAGAAAGGAACCTACACTATGGTAGGCTAAACACATTAGAGTGTGGCACAGCAATCTCGTGAAACTCTGCTTCCCTCTGTCCCTGGCTCTCCTCTCCCTCACACAGCTTCGGGGTTACTGCAACCTGCACTATTCTCAGACAATTTCCAGATTTAGCACCATAATTGTCTCATTTCCCCATACCAGCCTCCATAGAGGATAAAAGCTCCACAGTGTCCACCTCCTCACATCCGCTGGGCAGTTTCATTTCAGAGATGACTACCCAGGAGCTGTTAGTGATTATAAGAACCATCCATGTTATGCCTGCTGTCAGGTTCCCTCCTGAGCCAGAGTATTGAAAAGATATATTGTACGCTCAGCAAGAAATTGCAGCTAGCCTAGGATATACTTGGACCATCGTTTTGAGAGAGAATATTAAGAACTCAGGGTACTGGAAAAACAAAGGTCTTTTTCCACCCCAGGAGGTAGAAAAGTGCCAAAAGGTGGATATGAGACTTTTGTAAGCTTTGAGTTTGTGGATTCTGCTGTCTGACTCAAGGTTCTAGCTCTATAGTATATAATTTAAAGTCTCCTCTAGGTGCTTGTAATTTAATTGTAAGGTGTTTCACAAACATCTTAGCAGGTGCAAAGAGGACGTGAAGTGATCCTTTTTTCCTCTCTCCTCAGCTGGAACATGAAGAAGGCACTTTATGATCCAATTAGTGCCTCCAGGAGCTCTCTAATTGCATTATAAAGCATCTTAAAAAAAATAGAAAATTAAAAGTTGGTTTTAAAGCCTGAAAAAAAAAAAAAAAAGGAAAAGAAGGTGATGTTTAACTCTTTGCCTTCCTGGTAACTCAGCAGTAAGAGGACTCAGCATCCTTGTACAACTCATTTTGTCTCTAAGTTCCACAGATTTGGGAGATTTCCATCTCCCAGAACTCTAGAGAGTGGAGCATCCTTTATTGCATTGTAATCAGAGCTTGAAGCATGCTGGGAAGCTTTGCACCTGAAGCAGCTTGTGACTTTTAGTCATGTTGCTCATTCAAGGAAATTGCAACTGTGCTGAACTATCTGTGGCCATTTTGGGCTGCTAAATATCTGTTCTGTTGAGTTTTTATACCAAGCTCATTGGCATAGTGTCTGAGATCATCATCATCATAGCTAGGCTTCACGAACGAAGATTTGGGAAATAATGAGCTATAACAGGCTTTCAACTTCAAAGCTCAGCCTCTGTATAATAATTATCACATCACTTTCCATAACTCTCACATATTTTACTTACTGAGTACGTGGGAAGAAGATACTTAAATAATATTTAGACTTATATAGTACTTTTCAGCTGTAGATAACAAAATATTTTTCTGTTGGCAGCTCAGCATTATCATCCCCACTGTGAAGATGGAAAAGACTAAAAGGCAAATAACATGGAACTGTAAATAGAAGCCCAGCTTCTTATCCTTAGTGTAATCTTCATTCAATTGGTGCTGCTCCCAAGTACTTTTCTTCATTAGCTGAAAAAAGTTATAGGACTTTTTATCTCCTTTCCAATAAAAGAATGAAATGTGTAAAAGCAAAGCACTTGAATATGTCTATCTCATAAATGGCAGTAATGCTTGTTTTCTCTTACATCCACATACAGCTGAGCAGAATACCAGTCATGCATTTTGTGTTGCCATCTATTCATTTTTTTTCGTTTCTGGGATTTAATGCAACCCACTGCAGCAAAAGGGCACACTAGCAAGACTCTGAGATGAGGTTACACTGTGTCTATGCATTCCCTTAGGAAGAGTCTAACAACACCAAGGGTGTCCTTAAGCAGATACGTAACCTTGAAATCACTCGGAAAGGGACACCAATCTAATTTAAATATTTCAAAATTCAGGTATTATGTTACCTGAACCCAGTCCTCCTCTTCCTGCTAAATTTGCACTCTTATTTAGGAGAGCCTTTTCTTGCCTGGTACTGTGACTGTGCTGGGAACCTCTTCTCCCTCTGGCTCGCAGGCACTGACAGTCTCTCTGCATTGTGATAGCAGGAGAAAAGGACGGCACCTCTGGGAAGATAAATTCACGGTCAGGTGCTGTTTCAGGAAAAGGGTAAGGGACAACAGACAGCTTTCATCTTTTGTTCTGCCACAGTCTGTCACACACTTATGCATTGGCATACCCATTCTTACACTGCTTTGAGTAAAGCCACTGATAATTCACAGTAGGTTATCAAGAGATTTTACCAGGATGCTCTATTTTTTTGCCTCTTTTCTGCAAAAGTTCACCCTGCTTTCTCTCATCGGAATTTTGGGATGAATTTCAGTCATACTCAGAGCCTCAGAACAAAATTATCTCTCAAAACCAAGAATGCTGCTCAGATTAAAACTCCTTTGATCCAACAAACAAAGCATCTTGTTCCAGATTCTTTCATGGCAGGATCCCAATTTCTGGTATAAAATTCAGAGGCCTTAATAAATCTTCCGCAGTAATAGTCTGAATTTCAGGAGTTTAACAAACACGCTGAGTTTTAGGTTTTATTGCAAACATTTCATATAATTAGCATGAACAGATGGCATATGATTCTACCATTAATCATTTGTGTACAACCAAAATACAGTAATGTCAGTATCTCCCAGGATTGCTTCTTTGAAAAAATACCTGACTGCAATTCTGTTCTCTCTTGCACCCATCAGACACCATGAGTGTAATAAAATTACTTCTGATTTATCACAGTATTGAACAAGGGTAAAATAAAGCCTTTTTCATTATACAAACTATCCTCAGTGGTTACAAGACTTACATTGGGTTTTATGTAATATATAATCATTTAAAAAAACAACTATCCTGTGTAGAACAAAAAGGAGGAATATTAATGGAGAGTCCTTCAAAGCATTTCTGGAAACAATACCGTTATCTATAAAAAGAGTCTCTTTTTTGGGCGTCTCTATATGGTAGTGTTTTCAATTCCAATAGCTATAATAAGAAAAAAAATCTGCCCTATTTGTCAATCTGTCAGGAAATATATTTCAGCTTCAAGCATCATACTCCTGGGGTTTATGGAAATCACAAAGCATCTCATTCAGATGAAGAGGCTGAAGCTATAAGCAGTGCAATTAATATCTTCAATTTCTGCCTTCAGCATGAAAAGAAGTTTAAAAGCTTTTTGAATCTGAATCCCAAATGCTGTCTAATAGTTCACATCTGGCTTATGATATTTAGGAGAAACAACAGTTGTTGTTATCAGCAGTGCATTTCAGTGACACACTAACCTTGCTTACCAAGGGGAGCACAGGGCTGGCCAGAGGTCATGAAAAGGTTGGTTGGCAGGTTCAGCTGAGCAGAAGGGTTGCGTCTCAAATGCTGCTGTTGTGTAACTTGGTGACAGAAAAGCCTGCATCTCCCTGACACTACATAGCCATGGATTACCATGTATTTTCACACACTGTACTCACAGAGTACAGCCAACAAGAGTCATGCTGTTTATTGGCAACAATCTTTGCACAGTGACAAGTTTAACTTTTTTATATTGCATTTATTTGTTTGCATTTCAGCAGTACTCCTAATCTCAGACATTGCAAAGTTTGATGCTATGCAAGAACCTGGACAGACATAATTCATTCGTGGAAAATACTTCCAGTCTAAGCCTGTTTGACACATCAGGAAGAACCATACTATCCACTTGCATTTTGTCTGTGAGACTCTTGTCTCAGATCACTAACAGGCCCAAGAAAGGCTCAGGAAAGACAATGGCAATAGTTGTTTCATTGCTGGAGCTAGACAGTTGATCAGCCATTCCAAACAGATAATCTGTCATATGACTACTTTACATCACAGTGTTTCAGAAGGGCCCAGAGAGTATAACAACCATGCTGCTATAGCAAATGAATATTGTACAGGGAGAGGAGGGGGCTTACTCCGAAAACTTTGCAGCAGACCTTAGAAGACTTTCTCCTAACTTGTTAACTTTACCATAAAAAATCATCCTTTCTTCCTGCAGTGCCTATCTCCAAAAAGAGGTTTGCTTTTTAGCAGAGAAATTGAGAAAAAAAACAGACTTGTATAAACACTAGTTTGTTCCAGTGAAGTAGCTAAGGTGACAAAGGAATTGGGGTCACATTTTAGGTAGGAAATTGCACTAGGAAAATGAGTGGTACCAGCACTGGCTTTCAGGATGCTACTGGATAAAACTCTCATCAGTCAGGGTTTATTAAGTGTAGCCTTACTTTGAGCAGGAGGTTGAGCTAGATCAACTCCCAAGGTCCCTTTTAACCTGAATTATTCTATGTTTCTAAGAAGTCAAGCCAACACTCAGGTGTCTGAAAATGGCAAATAACCTATGGTAATGAATTGTTTGGCACAACTCAATCAGTATTCTGTATCTCCCACAGCTTTCCTTCTCTTCTCACTGGGCTTTTAGGTGGTAATTTACGTTTTTACTTATTCTTTCGTAACCACAACTGTAAAAACAAGAGGGAGAAAGGGATATAAAAGAAAACATCTTAGACACAATTGATGATAATGAAGAATACAGATGCTGTATTACATTGCTGTGAAATATTCTCCTCCACCAGAATGCTGCATGACAGTAAACTAAGCAGGGTTATGGAAGCTGCTAACAGGCATAGGCTTCTTAATATTCCTTCACAGTCCATACAAGATAAATGTTTTTCCAATTCATGCCTATTTAAACATAATAAAACAAAAGAGAGAGAGAAATATTTGCCACCCTTGGATAAATGTCTTTTCTTGAACACCAGAAAAACCCACTGCCAAAGTTTGCTGGCCAAAAGTCAGGCAGGAGATGATTTCTTCATTGTGACCAAGCTTACTGAAAGTATTCTTTCAGTCAGCATTAAATTTATCTCCTGCTGCTATAGAAAAAATACCTGTGCAGTCAAATTTTGATCAGAGCTGTGTCTTGTCTAAGCAGTCACAGGACTGCAACACATGAAGGGCTACTGAACAGCAGAGTGCTCATACTCTGTGCTAGGACATGCATTTACGAAGCAGATGAAAGACTACTTAGAGAGTGCCTAACAAACTCTTGCTTGTGGCAACGAATATTAATGAGAGCTTGGTTGAAGAGTATTGTGAGGATTTTTTTTTTCCTTTGGTGAATTTTTACACTTAAACTGAACCATTTTATTTATTTATTTTATGCATATGGCTAAATCCAATCTGAGGGTAATCACTGTAAGCTTTATGCTTCCTGCTCCCCTTTCTGAAAACACTCAGGACAACTGAAGCAGTTAACTCTCAGGTACAGGTAATCACACAATCTATGCAAACATATCGCATATGAACAGATAATATATGATATATATGATATGATCACATGATCCCAGGTATTGAGACCCCAGGTGTCACTGTTTAGCCAGTCTATCCAAGTCTTGGGATCATATCATAGAATCATAGAATGGTTTGGATTGGAAGAGACCTTAAAGATCATCTAGTTCCAACCCCTGTGCCACAGGCAGAAACAACTCCTACTAGACCAGGTTGCTCTGAGCTCCATCCAGCCTGACCTTGAACACTTCCAGGAATGGGGCATTCACAGCTTCTCTGGGCAACCTGTTCCAGTGCCTCACCACCCTCACAGTAAAGAATTTTTTCCCAATATCTAATCTAAACCTACTCTTGTCTAGTTTGAATCTACTCCTCCTTACCTTGTCACTACATGCTTTTGTAAAAAGTCCCTCTTCCTCTCTCCTATAGGCTCACTTCAGGTACTGGAAGCTTTCAGCTAGGTTACCCCTAAGCTGTTTCTTTTCCAGACTGAAAAAACCTGAATTCTCTCAGACTGTCTTCGTAGGAGATGTGCTCCATCCCTATAACCATCCTGGAGGCCTCCTCTGGACTTGCTCCAACAGGTTGATGTATTTCCTATGCTGGGTACCCCAGAGCTGGACTCAGTGCTCCAGGTGGGGTCTCATCAGAGAGGAGTGGAGGGGCAGAATCACCTCCTTTGGCCCACTGGCCAAGCTGCTTTTGATGTAGTCCAGGATGTGTTTGGCTTTCTGGGCTGTGAGTGCACACTACCAGCTCATGTCCAGTCTCTCATCCATCAGCATCCCCAAGTCCTTCTCAGGAGGGTTGCTCTCATATGTCATCCTGTAACTTTTCTACACAGCAGATCAACTGATTATTTAATAATTACTGTGATGGGTTTTCTCCAGAGCATGTAGGCCAACATTTGCCTACACTTTTTATGAGTGAGAGTGGAACAGGAAACCTATTCACAGTTTGCAAAAAGGATGGGTTAAATTTCAGTTTTTACTCTTCATGAATGTCTGTTCTGTGCCCATTTCTCTGTTGAATATTCAGGCCAGGGAGCACATGCTGGAAGGAATACGCTATCCAACAACATAGAAATGGAATGTGGAGTGCTGGAAAACTAAATTTACACTAACTGAAGTACTGGAAGTATTCTTCCTGCTTGGACTCTCTAAACCTTCAGTTGATTTCCAAGGGAAACATGGCAAACTGGCAGATATTAGCCCAGCTTTTTGAGGGGGAAGCAGTTACACATCATTTTAACACATTGTCGTGGGTTTGGCCATGGGCCAATTTTTTTTACTCTCCCCCCCCACACACAATTGCTATGAGTTGAGAGAAGGTTTATGCAGACAAAAGAGATCTAATGTGGGGGGTAATAATATTAGGATTTATTACTTAACAAAATAAAACTAAAGAACTATATATATATATATATAACAATTCTAACTAAGTAAAAATACTATATATTTACAGAAGTATCCCTCCCCCCTTTTGATCAGTTCAGGAGGAGAAAAATAGTCTCCTTTTTACTTCCAGAGCTTTAGGTCTTCCAAAATAATTCTGCAGCATTTGAAAGTTTTTATCCTGTTATCTCCAGGTCGACAGCTTTGATTTATGGCAGTCGAAACTCTCTCTCTCTCTCTCTTCGGTGTCAACCTCCAGGCTGGGCCTACCCCCTCCTGGGCTAAGACCGGAGGCTGGGGCATTACCCAGGGCCTTGTGGGGTCCTCCATGGACTGCAAGGGAGACACTTG